>PKMM01037572.1:618159-682947 GCA_002933915.1 Eutrema heterophyllum
GGATGGGCGATTTCTCCATCCGTTGTATGCTCTGCATGCCATCTCATTGCTCCCGCTGTGCGCTCTGACTGATATAACCTCTTCAATCTCTCTGTTAACAGCAAATACCACATCCGTTTATATGGCACTGACACTCTTCCACCTGTTTTCTTATACCGAGGTTTGCGACAAAAACGACATGTCGAACAGCCTGCGTCCTCTCTCCAGTATATCATATAGTTGTCGATGCATACATCTATCATCTGATACGGCAATCCTAGCCCAGCAACAAGTTTCTGTATCTCATAGTATGATGTCGGTGCAAGATTATCTTCTGGCAAAATGTCTTTCACAAAATCAGCGATTGCATCCACGCACTCCTCACTCAAATTGAAATCCGTCTTTATACCCATCATCCTAGTTGTAGCTGATAAAGGGGAATGTTCACCTCTACACCCATCATATAAAGGATTTTTAGCAGCGTCTAACATATCAAAGAATTTCCGAGCTTCTGCGTTAGGTTCTTCCCCTCTATCTCCATACTCAGCAACCGATGACATATTTTCACGGAATGCATCGTTCACCATCTGAACGTGACCTACAATACTTTCTACTTCCATTGCAGGTTCTTCTAAGCTAGCGCTATCCCCAATTATACTGTTCACTAGTACTAGCATAATTATCAACCATTGTATCATTTTCTCTATGATAATACCAAATCTTGTAACCCGGCACAGACCCATGACAATAAAGGTGTGACCATACTTCAACTATCACGATTAATCTACGATTCCGACAATTCGTACAAGGGCAGTAGATTTTACCGGTTTTTTTCGCTTTCTTCTGCTTAGCCGCAAATGCCATAAATTCCTGCAGACCTTCTCTGAATTCTTCTGTAACTAGGCCCGTGTCCGGAATTTGATGAGGCTTGTCCATCCATGATCGAAAATAATTATAAGGATCTGAAGGAGACATTTTTGTAAGGAATTGTAGATGAGAGGTTTTTTTGTGATTGTAAATAAGAGGGTGGATACGTTTTTATAAGGAAATTGTACGCGTTTTCCGACGGATTTAACAGCTATATTCAAACGGCTATGTAACGTATATATTATTTCAAACGGTTACAATCCGTCGGACACCCGTCGGAAATCCGTCGGAATGTGTCCAATGGATGGTTGTCGTCGGAAATCCGTCGGCAACGTCAAACGGCTACATCATCTGTCGAAAATCCGTCGGTTCTTTTGCGACGGATCATTGGCGTCGGAAATTTCCGACGGATTTCCGACGGATGTTACTTTCGTCCAATTTCTGTCGGAAATATGTCGAAAATTTCCGACGGAATTTTGGCCGTCAGAAAACACCTTGTTTTCTTGTAGTGGCCGCACAATATGAGAATTCTCTGAAACCACAATAATGCAATTCATAAGTCCCAAGATGAAACCTCTGTATTCCACAATGTGATCAAAACACCGACCTTAAGGAAATCGGGACAATCTTCCAAATATTCATCCAGTATCACACCATCGTCTTCTAGCACATCCCCCACCGAGAAAATGATGATAACATAATCAACAATTTTACTCCCGAAGAGGACCTGCAAGTACCATCTCTTCCTCTTTTGAAAACCGAGTCTGGTAAGAACTTTTTATCAATTTCTCGTAACACACACAAACGATGTAACCAACGATCCTCTCACGAGCATAATCGTCCTTCTTTACAACGTTCACATCAGTTTCTCAATTACAAAATCGATAAAAGTCTTCATCGCTCCAACAAAGTATTTAAAGTCAAAGAAATTGAATAACAGTAAAGCCTCTCCTTCCAGTCGAGTCTTTGCTTCAGCCTTTGTAAACGTCTTCCAAGTCAGCCTCCTTAGTTACATCTTCCTCCACGTCACCAGCAGCTACTCTGTTTCTTCTTGTATACATTTGCCATGGTCTATCAATACCCCCATCCCCGAGAATCAGCTTGCCCTCAAGCTGAAAATTAGGGAACTGATGTTTCGAATCGTAGACCAAGAACCAAGTGTGTTCATGATTGGCCAAACCCTTCCAAGAAACGAAGACTTCCAAATGACTTGCTGCAATGTAACGTGTATCCAATACTGACTCAGGTTCAATAACGTATTCATCATCCTTAGAAATTAGCAAAACCCACGTTGCCTCATGTGTTAGTAGACCCTTCCCGGAGGCAAGAACTTCCAAATGGCCATTATCATTGCTTCGTAACTCAAAGCTGGAACGCCATAGGTTGTGCACCAAAATGGAGCACAGAGGGACCAACGGCAAGTAAGCTAAGCTCTTGCAACTCCAATGTTTCAACTATTTAAAGGCACAGTTTTGGCAGGTCTTTGTTCTCCATCTATGCCATATAGAGAAAGATTCTTGCCCAAATCCACAGAAAGTTGCTAAGTTCATAATCTGCAGTAGTAAATATCCTCTACAAATGACTCCGCCTTTGATATTAACCAATAGATAAACGCTTTCCACCTTTGGGCTCACTTTATACTCCCTTCCAAGGCTTGATGTAGCTTCTGCCTTCTGCTTGACGATGGTATGAACCCTATGCAATTGATACTGAACTTGTATCAACAACGATTCACTGCCTTGTTCCCACTTGATATTGAGTGTATTTTGCATTGTATCATTCTTTTCTCGCCCCTCTATCTCATGTTTGTACGTGAAGTGTCAAGCGTTGATAAATTTTTGCTTCTTCAATCGTTGATCAGAGTTGTGAAGAAAAATCTATAACATCCACTTTTGTGGTGATGCCAAACTTGTGATAGTTTCCCTTCCATGTAAAAATGTATCTGCTCTGTTATGCGTAAACTGTTGATATATCCCATCATAGTTCGGCTCACTTCTAAAAATTGAATCTTCTTTGCTACCCACTTCTAACCAAATATGTAACAACGTAGGAACCTACAGTATCTTCTGTGTTTTTTTCATAAATTTAAACCTCCAAGTTTTGAAAAATTGATGCCTCTTTCTCATGCTTAGCCTATCAACACCAAGTGCAACCAAATATGCTAAGCACACAAGCTAGATGTCGAGTCTCCGTTTCTTCACTTTCACTGTACTTGAGTTTCCACTCCTTAAACCACATTGTTTCTTGTACCCAATCCCATGTCCTTGACCTGTGTGTGAACTTGAATCGCCATGATTTGAGAAATTTATGTGTCTCATATCTGCTCATAACAGTGTGGCATTTCAGAAACAATTGTTCATCAAACTGAACTAACAACTCCGCTCTTTCATTTAAAGCTTTTGGCTCCGTGTTTCGACGCTAAAGCTGGTGATATCTCTCAGCTATCACACCTCTTATAGTCCCACATATAAGCACTCGCATGTGCACATCACATCCGGCAAACACATTCAAAATTATTGTAATGTGAATGGGATAGCTTGAACTAATCTGTTTGTATCTAGTTTTAAGTGTATCTGCTGAAATCTGCGCAATAAATGTTTTGAGTTGTTGATCATCAGGTTCTGGAGTAATATGAGTTAGGAATGGAGCTTCTGTTTTCCCCTCTTTAATCATGGACTTCTTTTTAAACTTGAATCTCCATGAATTGAAAGTTTTCTTCAATAACTGATGCATCATGTTACCCATAGCTTTTGATAGTTCATCGGATTCCCCTGCAACATTGACTGAGAATGGCTGCAATTCTGGTTTCCAATTAATTGGATCAATGTTGCCATCTTCTGGTTTACCAAATTTGATCAGTCCACTTGCAGTCCTAGAGTAGTCAAACGTGGTGCACCCCCTGTAATTGAATTTATTCTGCATCATTTCAGTCTTATTTCTTTCTATGGCCTTGAGTTTATACTTGAATTTCCAGGATTTAGACAGTTTGTCCTTCCCCATCGCATTGTTCCGCTCTTCTATCGTGAGAAGCAATTCATCGAGCACTTGGTATGCAGAATTCAACAGCTTCTCCTCATATGATATTGTGGCACAAAATGATCCAGCCTCCTGAGGATGTGGTAACTCTTCAAGCCGAGGTGATACATGCTGACGAATAGATTCTTTCTTGTCACTATCTTTCACATGAATCAAGTATGCGTCACTCAATTGTGTTACATAAACCAAATCAGCCTCTTGAACAACTTCTGAAATTGACTCCTTATTCAGCATTACGTTTGATATGGATTGGCTCTTGACTGTGCCAAATCGAGCAGTTAATCATATCTTCTCTTAAACCCACTCCAATCTGTGAATTCACCATTGGCCAATTCATCATTGTACCAGTTGAGAGCAACACCTTCGAGACTCACTAAGATCAAATTAATTTTTTTGTCTGCACTGTACTTGCCTAAACGAAAGAATCGTTCCATTCTTGCAATCCAACCATACGGATTCTTCCCATTGAACACCGGCATGTCCATGTTTCTCAACAAACTTTCACGATTTGGCAGAATCGAAGTAATACCAGTTTGAGATATAAAAGGAGGAGTAAGGCTAGGTTCCGTAGTAGAAGCGTTTACCAGCACCGGTTGCTTCTCAGGATTATGCGCCGGAGTAAACGAAACATCCTCAACTGTGAAACGATCTTGAATCAGCGTCAACATCACATACATCGTCGATTGCATCCTTCTGCATCGATCTAGATGTTTCCATAGCCTGGATATCTGCTTGCGACCTCCACTGAACGATCGAATCCACCGCCTGCATCAATTCATCCACTCCTATTGACGAATCCGCGATTGCGTCATTTAATTCATCAATTCTCGAACCTGCTTCTTCGTCGCTAATCATCACGATGAACAATCGATCCGAAACGTCAAACACGCACCAATTTGATAAGAACTTTTTATCAATTCCTCGTAACACACATAAACGATGTAACCGACGATCCTCTCACGAGCATAATCGTCCTTCTTTACAACATTCACACTCAGTTTCTCAATTATAAAATCGATAAAAGTCTTCATCGCTCCAAAAAAGTATTTAAAGTCAAAGAAATTGAATAACAGCAAAGCCTCTCCTTCCAATCGAGTATTTGCTTCAACCTTTGTAAACTTCCTCCACGTCACCAGCAGCTACTCTGTTTCTTCTTGTATACATTTGCCATGGTCTATCAGAGTCCTCGCCGACAAAACTAAGATTGCAGCATGTATCCCTCGTTCCGCTAGAGTTAGGCATCTAACGGTTTCTCTATTTATAACCTCAGGCGCCACCGACATATCAAATAGACTTGCATGCCCACCCCAACTCCACATTAGTTAAGCATTTACATACAATTGGCGCCATTTATATAATCAAATATGCAATAACAAAACGTACCAGGAGTGTCAATCACATTGAGTATCGGCCCTTCTGGTGTCACAGCTCTAAATGTCTGGTGTTGATTCTAAAAATCACACAAGGGGTAAAACAGTAAACTCAATGATCGAAATTTTGTTTTATTGATTAAACTCGGCGGAGCTACAAGATTGCTTTGATAGTAAAAGAAGACTTAAGAACTAAGGAGATAAAAACTAAGGACTCAGCTCTGTATCTCTTAGGTCTCGTGGGTGATTATGAATGTCCTTTGAATGAGGTGATGGCCTCCTTATTTATAAGGTTTCGAATCGGTCTAAATGAGATGATTTCTTTTTCCTAGTTCCATCAGGAGAAGGAAATCTTCCTTTTCTCCCTCCGAAATCGGGAAATATTCCGCAAATTTTGGAGGTCGGCGCATTTGGTAGCGAGTTGGGCTTTAGACCGAACTCGGCCGTTGAGTGTGATCATGGACCCCCTTCGCTCAGTTCGAACCGTCATAAACCGGGATCAATTGGGCCGGTCTCGGTTCAAACCGGGCTAAACCGGGGAGTGCTAGACTCACCTCCAACATCTGGCATTCCATTGTAACACCTGTTGTGTGTGATTTCGAGATGAATACCTTTTGTCCGGCAATGCTGTTCCCCGTGGCGCTTTTTCCGTTCCCCGTATGCCCAAGAAGGACTATGTTTTCGATCGGATGTGATTCTGGTGCGCAGCTTCCTTTGCTGGAAGTGCAACATATTCCTTCTATGATTCTAGTGCCGCAGCTTCCTTTGCTGGAGGTGCAACATCTTCCTTCTTATGATCTTCCTCCACTAGAAGAGACTCAGCATTCTTTTGATCGTTGGCCATTTGGGGAAATTTCCTTTAACCTTCATATATTACGAAAAAAAAAACAGGTTAATTATCAGCTAATCATTCAAAGTAACAACGTTGGAAAGCTTTGATCTTTGATAGAACTATACATTTATCATTACGAGTTACGAAAAAAGGAGCCTATAATTAAACACATGGAAAAAAGTTTCTTTCAAAGCGTTAGGCTTGTGAGTTATGAGCATCACATGAAATAAAAGTGACTAATCTTGATACTAACGGATCTAATACGAGAAAGCTTAGACAGCTTGTGAGCTCGAGTACGGAAAAAGTAAAAGCATACAAATTGATAGATGCAAAAATTACAAAAAGAAAAGAAAAGAAAACGGTGAGGAAAGCACGAACTTGATTTTAATGCGGAAAGTCTTTTACAAATCGAAACCTTTTAGCAGATAATTAATCTACCAAGCTAGTTTTGAGCTTAAATAGAACTACTGATTCGAAAAAAAAAAAAATTAGAACTACTGAAAGTCTTTTTTTTATCGCTTAAACAATAAGTCTTATATTTACAGCGTTTGCCGCGCCAATTATTTTATTTTCCAGCATATCGCGTCTTTGTTTATGTTGAGTTATATATTGAAGTCTTTCATATCGTGTTTTGTTTAAGTTGAGTTATTTGAAGTATTTCATATCGTGTCTTTGTTTAAGTTGAGTTATTTGAAGTCTTTCAATTATTTTTCTATTTTCCCGACAAGTGTCATTAAATGTGAATGTAAGAGAGAAGTATTAAAATAACCCTAAAACTCCTTTTTAGATAAAATGGGTAAAAATATAGTGTTATCAACTCCCCCAAACTTATACTTTGTTTGTTCTCAAACAAAACAAAACCAAAGTTCGAAAAAATCAAACAAAAATCATAGAGAACTTGAAATCTCAGCGACTGTCCTTCTAAACCATAACCATCAAATTACTTCAAACGCAACCTAGCCTAGAAATTTTTCACCATAAGTTTATGTAACACTAGTCCACGGTATCCGTCATACGAAATCTAAACTTTCAAGATCAAAAATTCCGGTCAACTAGCTCTCTAAATTCATTAAGTATATGCGTGAACTTCTCATCAAAAGAATCAAACCAAGACAATCGATGCTAGGTATTTAAGGCTTTTAAAGTTGAGGTTAAATGTGTTTTGGGATACCGTAAAATCACCGGAGGATGCAAGATATTATGCAAAACAGCAAGAGAGGATGGACCTGTTGATAACCACAGCTTCCAGTCACTTCTTCTTGCGTAAAATTGTTGCACTTTCCCCCTTCTCTAGAAACAGAAGTTACCTGTCATTCCCCCAGACTTAGATTTTTTTGTGGGCTCGGAACGACATACTTCTCACAAACGAACCATGGATGTCTCATAAGAATTTTGACTAACCTAGACTCTCTTTAGGCTCTTGTTTCCTTTCCCTTATGATATTATTATTTATTTTTATTTTTTGAAGGGAGAAATACCTTTTCTCAAGATAAAGTCTTAGGGGCACGAAAATATACCATGTTTCTGAGTTTTCCAAGGCATAACCAAGCTCTCGTCTTTGTTGGTTTCATCTCCACCAGTCGCGTATAGTCTCTGTCTTCAGTGACTGGAAACTGCATCGTTCCTCCCTCTCCGGCGTTTTTGCACATATCTGCACATGAGTCACAAAGAAAAAAATGCATGAGGTTTGAAAAATGGTTAAGCTTCGGGTGGGGTACCAACTTAAAGTGAGCTGGCCATTCAGGTACGACAAAGAGTGGTAAAAGGAAAAAGACGTCATGAATGTATGATTCGTTATCTTTGCCTAAACCTTTGATGAGAAAATTAAGTCAAGCTAAAGTCCAAGTATAATAGAGCTAGTATATTCCATCCTAAAGAATCTCTACTGTCAAAATCCCTCTAGGGATTTCGCATTAAAAGAAACTCTAGCTACCTCTCTAGAATCAAATTATGTGAGAGCATGTTACTAGGAAATAGCGTAGAAGCACATTGGTCGGTTATCATCATGGATTTCTGTCATCATTCCCTCAAAAACGTATTCCTACTTTTGTAAAATTTGAAAAATTTAAAAGAAAACGCGAAAAATGCAAAAATGAAAAGACTCATGAAAGAAAAGGTGATTAGTAAGGGATGAAATCCTCCCCAGACTTAAATCACATTGTCCCCAGTGTGAAATAAATCGAGTAAGGACGAGAAATATAGTATGTAATAATTGAAAAAGTTTCTGGAAAAAGAAAACTTACCTGGAAGTGGTCGGGAATGGATTGGAATGGTAAATGGTGGTATGGTGATTGTTGGGTGGTGGTGATTGGGATCAATCGCGAATCGAAGAAACTTTTTCCGTGGGTCGATGGAACGCATCCGCGGTCGACAGATGGTTCACCGCGGGTCGAAGTGACGCAGGCGCGGTCGAGTCAAGGCTGGCCGCGGTTGGAGAGGTTGCGGCCAAGGTGATTTTTGCTCGGTTCGTCATGAGCCGAGCAGCCTTGAACCGGGATCCTATTTTTTGTCTTTTTGTTTTTTGTTTTTTTTTGGGTTTTTTGAATTTTATGAAAGCCTGAAACTAAGAAAAAGAAAGCGTTAATAGAAAAGAAAAAAAAACTAAAAATAAAACATGGGAGATGGGTTGCCTCCCATTGAGTGCTTTTGTTTAACGACGGTTAGCTCGACGTTGGTAGCGAGATGAGCTTAGTCGAAGAAGGATCATGTTCTAAGACGGTAAGCTTGAGGTCGTGAGTTGATCATGGGAGATGCAAAAAATTCATCTCGGTAGTAAACATGCTCCCAAACGTCCTTGAGAGTAGTTGGTCGATCGGCAACTTGCACCGATTAGAGTGCAAATCGTGATCTTACACCAGAGTTTCAGAGACCTGAAACGAAAAAAAAAACAAAACCAAAAATTAAAAATAAAAAGTTGTCTTAGAGTCGATTTACTAACCTCTGAGATTATGCAGGTGAAAACGATTGGATCCCCCGTCAACGGTGCCAAAAAGTTGATGCTGCTAGGGTTTAGCGTAGCTTCATGTAATAATATTTATAACCCTACGTATCTGCAAGTTCACATCAGTGCGGTGTAGTACTTAAGGTATCGATCCACATGGAATCCTCGCTTACCTGCAAAACCTTAGAACCATAATTAGTAATGAATTTAAGACAAAAAGGGGGTTTTGGGGATAGGTAGTCACGATTTCTAAGATGCATTTAAGGAAAGAGAATAAAACGCGATTAAAAGTAATAAAAACTAATGTTGAGTTGATAGGTTGATAGGATATCTCCGGGATATGATCGATTCAAAGCACAGTAACAAAGTTCTTAGTAAAATCGATTCTAGTAACTCTATGAACTGGAACACGGAATTGTGTATAGCCTACTGTTGTAGCACTACACACCTATAACTTAACAACTTAACTAGTCAACTTTCGTTGCTAGCCACGCAGAAAGTTATGCAATAAAGTCGAGTTCATAAACATTCACGGCACTCTATAACTATACTTTCGTATTTTATAGCGAAATCCGCTCCCTATAGACTAGTTCCAACATTTAGATTCAGCACTTTCGTGACTCTAATCTACCTCGGATGAGTTTCTAGTTCGTGATGCTAGATCCATGCGGTAATAACAAATCTATTGGAAAGAGTTCTAGAATTTGGTTAAGTTTATCTCGCGAAGATCCTTATCGAACATAGTCGATTCCCTTCGATGAAGCCCTTAAACTCAACGACTAATTACTCGAACATAAAGAAAGTAAAGATGTGATGAAAAAATGCATAATATATAAAACGAAATAGAAAAGAGGGTTCAAGAGAAATCTCTATCTCCCTAAACGAAGAACGAAGAACAAAAGAACATAAAAGCTAAGAAAATCGTGATGGTGGCTCCGAAAAGGGGCAGCCAAAAGGGGCCACAATGAGGCACACTAATTAGGGTCTTTAAAAAATGTATTTATAGGTCTTCTGCTCTTGTTTGGTCATCCTTAGGGTTTCCCCGAAGAATAGAGTTGAATGGGCTTCAAACAGATTTGCAAACAGGATTTTCAGGACAAAACAGGGCTGGCCGCGGTCGCGGAGCTTCTAGCCATGGCGAAATGCTTCCTGGCCGCGGGTGTAGAGCTTTTGGCCGTGGCGAAATGGCTTATGGCCGCGGGTTGAGCTTCTCTAGGAGTGGCCAGATGGGACTTTTTGATATTCATGTATCTTTTGATTGAACCGTTGGATCGTCCTCAAATTAAGGGAAATAGAAAGGTAGCTGATCCTTCTTAAATGTCTCCAAAATTGGGCTAGATCAGACGGTGAGAAGATCTCCTTTGAAGGTTGAACTTCAAACGGTTTGACTCTGAGCCGAAAATCTGGTTTTTCTCCAATTTGTATCGATTTTGCCTAAGTAACTTGTAAAGAATCTTGACACTACAAATATACGAAAACCATAATAAAAACATATAAAAGCGAGTAAAACACTTATTACAATGCTCTAAAAACATAGGTAAAATGGGTAAAAATACGGTGTTATCATTTCTTCTTGGACATGAGTTCTTGAAATGTCCTTCCTCTCTACTGATATATCATGGTTTTTACCCCTTTTAAGCCATGATATAGGTCCGTTTGATAGAGTCTTTCTACTATTTTGTGGTGTTTTAGAGTCTTTTACAGGTTTTAGCACGTTTGGAGCATAATTGGAGATATTGGAGCTTTTTGGAGCATTTTGGAGCAAAACAGAAGCTCGTGTAGCTGAGTACCCGATTTAGAGTCTCAGTATCGATCGACACTCACTGCAGCAAAGCACGAAGCGCGACTTTAATGAAGAGTTGAAGAATTGCAAAATTGCCCAGAATACTTTATTATTTACAATTTAGCCCAGAACGTGTTTTATGAATTTTAAGTTAGGTTTTTAGCCACTTTGGCAAGAACATTGAGTTTACACTTGATTTGATTCTGAGTTTTGTGAGAGAGCTTTCTGAGGGAGACAAGTCTGAGACTCTGTTCGTCCGAGAGAAGATTTCGAACCCTCTTGTTACTCTTCTTTTTATTATTTATCTGAGTATTATTTTAGTCATGTTTATTGTCTCAATTACCAGGTCTGAGTAGTTCTCTTGTTAGGTTCAGGGTTCTCATAAGGGTTTTCTCTGAATGTTAGGTTAATTGAATAATTAGGATTCATCATCTGAATTAGTTCTTCGCCTTAGGTTGCTCTCAAAGCTAATTCTAGACTGATCACCTGGAACTTAGATCTTAGGATAATTGGTTAGGCACGAGAGTGCGATTGATTACCTGACAGAACCTAGAGTGAGCAAAACAGCCATTCGCAAAGAGATTTGGTTTAGTTGTTTTGTGAACAGATCAAACCTGAACTAAAAGCTGGTTTAAACTTTAGGATTCGCAAAGAGATTTGGAATTTTAGGATTTAGACTTAGATAGTTTTCGCAACGAGAGTTGGTTAGCTATACTTTAGTGATTTGAGTTCAAGAACCGCGCTAAATCTGAATCATGTTAGTTAGTTTACTTACATTCATTGAATTTCCTGAGAAATACCCTGAGCCTATCTTCTTTCTCATCGATTTACAACTCGTTTACTTTACGCATCTGCTTTCAATTACATATTTTGGTTTAGCTTAATTCGAAACTACATAATCTATTGCGTGATATCTGGAGTTCTTGTGTTCGACCCCTAACTATACTGCAACACTGCTTTAGTACTTTTTAGGGTATTAATTTGAGCATAGCATCTGCAGATGTAACATTGTTTCTTGTTCTTAGATTTGGACCTTGATTTTGTCTGCTTTGAACCCTTTTCCATCTGATTTGTTCTTCCTCTATCTTCTCCCTTTTCCTTGACATGCATACCTTCTCATTGATTGTAAGAACTCTTTGAGCTTGAACCAAATTCTAGTTATTTCGCATAGATAGCTGAAACTACTTCAAGAGTTAATATCATTCTTCTTGACATGTATTTCAGAGTATCTTTGAGCTGATCGAACTGTCTTTGGAGAGACATGAGAAGGAAGATCGCTTGATCTTCATCAGACACCATGACATCTGCATTTTCCAAATCTCCAATCAAATGAAGAAAGTTGTCTATATTTCCTTCAATAGAAGAGCTTTCTGACATCTTAAAACTGTAGAGCCTTTGTTTCAGATAGATCCTATTAGGTAGAGTTTTGGCCAAATAAAGGCGATCCAGAGCTTTGATCATTTCAACAGTTGTATCCTCTTTCCTAATCTTCTTTAGGACTCTATCTTTAACACTTAGGATGATGGTGCTCCTAGCTTTCTTATTTTTCTCAGCTAAAGTTTCCTCCTTTTCTCTAGCTTCCTTCTCCTCTTCTCCTTTATAAAGCGGATCAGAAACCTTTTTCTTAGTAGTCTCAGGTTCCTCTAAAGCTTTGCCCAGACCTAACAGATCCATATGAGCCAACTTGTCTTTCCACAACGTGTAATCTCCATGACCATCAAACTTCTTCATCTCTACTCTTGACGAAGACATGATTCTTAAAACCGAAAGATCTTAAAGAACCACAAAACCACCATAACTTGGCTCTGATACCAATATGTGGAGGTAAGCAAGACTTAAAGGCAACTTCTTTCATCTTATATGACCAACACACCAAGAGCAAAGAGACTCGAGACTGAGACACTTGAGTGACACAAGAAATACATTGTTGTAACAGAGATAAGAAAACGGAAAAAATAACACACACGCCACGTTTAACGAGTTCACACCTTATAACTAAGGACGCTACGTCTCGCCGACATCTGTCTCCCAGAATCCACTAGATTCACAAAGGCTACAAAGAATATCCCAAAACCCCAAAGCCTTTTACAATGCTTCTCTCGGTTTCTCTCTTTCCCTTGTTTTTCCCCAAAACATACAACAAATTTATACTTTGAATGAATGTTCTCTATCTACCTTATGTTTATCTCTCAATGATGTATGCAGCTCCTAATACTCAAGTCTTGACTTAGTTTCCTTTGCAGTTTCCACGAAATTGCCTCCTTTAGACAAAGCAGCATTTAATGAACTTGCCCTCATCTTGTTGTTAGACAAGAAACAAAATTGTACTATGCTTTTGCTTTATTGCTGCAAACAAACGGCTCTTTTATGTGGTCTTGCACACCTTGGTCATGTGATACCATCTTGAGCTGCAAACTTCTTCTCCAAGTCTTGCCTTTTGTCTTGAGCTTCATTACTAATCTTAACAGAAACGGTGAGCTTTCTCTCTCTCTCGTTTCGTGGCTAGGGTTTTGGTGGAGTGGGAGATGCGTACACCCTTATGAGCATGCACGCAATTTTTGGGTAAAAAGAACAAAAAGATTTGACCCTTTTGGGCCAAACCGGCTGGGCCGGGATGTTACAGGTTCATTGCAAGTTTTTTTATTTGGATTGGAGCTGACAACTAATATATGAGGCATGTATTGAAGGGATTTCTAGACTGCAGTTATCAGCACGCCTCATAACTATAAAGAAATATTGTATCATAATCTGTTAAGAGCTAGAATATTGTCCTTTCAAAGAATGCAGTTATTTTCCCTTCACACTTATCTAGATCCACACGGCCATTTGCAATATCTCAAAATTCAGATGGCAAAGTTAAGATTAGAGATCGACTTAGACCAGAAAAATGTAAGTTATTTTTAGTTATCTCTCTTGTGTGTTCTTGGGTACAACGAATTTTACAAGTTAAATAACCCTTTTCCCCAAACAATTTTATGGGTGGAAATGGAATGCTACGTTCTCCGGAAAATCGACTAAGAACTTTGCTCAAACTCAAACCTCAAACGCTTTAAAAATCACACTTGTACTTCTCATACACGTCAATTTGAACAAACTCCTCTGCTTTTATACTTAAACAGAGGTTTTTGGTAGACACTTCACACCGCCAAACGAAACCCTCTTTGCCAACTAGTGGTTCAAACCAACCTCCACAGATATGTACATATCTTCGGTTGAGAGATCACACATTTCTTTCGAACTAGACAAAAATCCTCTTCCTAAACATAGTTTTAGACTCCAGTTAATATCCACTAACATTGCAATAACATTTGTTGTACAAATAAAAGTGATCCTTATTGAGAAAAAGTTATGTGTGAGTAATAAATAATTTTGACCTTTTGTTTAATGAGTTTGTTGGGGATATAGCACATAAAAAGATAGATAATGTAGTAAAATATAAGTGGAGAAAAGAGAAAATAGTAGAGTCATTATACATTGAGAGGGAAAGAGAGAGAGAAATAGGGAAGTTGGGATGTGAATTAGATCCTAGAAGGAATGAGAGGAATGTGGTGCTGAAGATAAGTAGAAGCAGCTGCAACTCCACTTCCCAAAACAACTGGGTACCCAACATCCTTCAATATCATCTCCACTCCAGCCAAACACCCCAAAAGTTGCAACTGCGTTTTAATTTGTAATGTCGGTTAGAGTTTAAATAATTTTATAGATGGATTACACATACAAACAAACGTACCTCATTAAGGTTTCCAAGGTGACCAATTCTGAAAACCTTTCCAGCCACTTTGTTGAGACCAAGACCAAGACTTAGGTTGTACCTCTTCCATGCCCTTTTCACAATCTCCGTACTGTCTATATTCGGAGGCACCATGACCGCTGTCACTGTGTTACTTATCCACTCCTCCTTCTGTGTGCAGTTTTTAAGCCCCCACGCTTCCACCGCCAGCCTGCGTACATCAAACCAACTCTAGTTAATGTTTCCAAAGCCAATAGCTGAGTTGGTGTAAGAGACTCTTTGGTTAGAATATCCCACATCGGAAGTAAAGATGATTCAACACTTATATATAAAGGATTTAAGTTTTTCCACTCGTTGCCAATTGCTTTTGAGTTGGAATTCCATAAATATCCATGATCACAATCCGAATATTGGCATGGGAAGAGGACTAACTATATTACATTCTGATCACCCCAAGTCTGAAGAGATTATGGATCAAAAGCACTCGAATTTGTAGCTACAGAGTTAAAGTTAATTACCTGGTGGCCTTTCCCAAACGAGCATGACGGGCGATGACATTATCAAGTCCTTCCTCAAAGATAAGATCAAGAGCAGCTCTAAGACCGTATAGGAGTTGAATGGAAGGTGTGTATGGCCAATATGTTCCGAGCTTGTAAAACTTGAGGTAGTCATTCCAATCAAAGAAGACTTTGAGGGATTTTGAAGTTTTGGTAGCTTCCAAGGCTTTTGGACTTGCGCACACAATGCCAAGCCCTGTTGGAAGAGATAAGGCTTTCTGAGAGCCGGTCAAGGCCACGTCCACTCCCCACTCATCCATTCGGAAATCAAGCGCACATATGGACGAGACACCGTCCACAAGCAGCAAAGCCGGATGCTTGTAGTGATCTTTGTGAACATGCGTATATATGTGTGTAAATGAAATTAATAACAGAGCAACCACAAAAGACAAAGAGATGGTTGTGAGGAATTACTGACCGAGGAGGGTTCGGACAGCAGAGATGTCATTGGTGACTCCAGTCGCGGTCTCGTTGTGGACAATGCAAATGGCTTTGATGGAATGATTCTGGTCTTGTGAGAGCTTTGAGGCCAAGGCTTGGAGATTAGCACCTTGTCCCCATTCACTCTCAACCACGTCAACATTGAAATTTAGCCTCTTCTGCTGGTCAATCCACAGCAAGCTAAATTGTCCGATCAGAAACGAGACGATCCTGTCTCCAGGAGATAGCGTGTTGGTCAAGGCACTCTCCCAAGCACCAGTCCCGGTCGTGGGAAACATAAATGGTGTCCCAGATGTTGTCTTGAATATCTTCTTCACGTCCTCCAACAACGTTTTTGTAAGTGCCGGGATGGCTGGTGACCGGTAATCCTCGTTGTTTCGGTTCATCGCCCGGATTACCTGTTCCGGTATGTTCACTGGTCCTGGTACAAACAGATGGTGTCTACCTGGTCCATTCATATAGTCCATTTTTTCCCCTTTCTTTGTTTCTCCTCTTTCTCCACACTACAAAAAAAATTACAAACTTTCTAAAGTATACACAATCGCAAAAATAGGATACAACAAAAACATGTGAGTATATGCATATATGACAATATTGTGATATGTATTATTGCTACTATCAACACCAGTACATCAATAACACAAACATATATACATACATACACCAATAATACTTCAACATGATCTTATTATTTAGGTGTAAACTAACAAACATGTGTGATCGGTTCAAAGAGTTATAAAGATCATATATGCAAAAAAAAAGAGTAACAAGCGGAGAAAACGAAGTAGTAACTTAGCAAAATCAGAAAGGAGAGAGAAGTTAACCTCTGAATAAGGCGGAAGCTCCTGAGGGCCTTTTCTTCTCAGACCTCTTTAATATATCGTTTTTTTTTTAAATTGATATTCCATGTTTGTAATTGTAAGTATTTTAGTTTGTTGTTTTGCTTATCCCAATCACGTAGCATCCCTTATTGGAATCTTTAGACGCGTGGCGGATAAGAGCAAGAGGAAAAATCTTTTCGGTTACGTATGGCTCACAATGCATTTGTGATACTTTTGCATTTTTGCACCTTCTTCTTTCTATTTTTTTGTATTTCTTCCTAGTTAATGTATTTTTTTAATAATAATAGTGAGATGGTGGGGTGGGGGAAGAGAGTTGACTTTGACAAAGTTGGGGAGTAAAACAAAAGGTTTTATGAATTTAGGGAGGAAGATTGTAATAGAAGAAAGTATAGAAGATATGAGGTGGAAAAGAGAAGAGGGAGAGATAAGGAGATAAATGGGAGAGAGCCACACAGCTTGTTTTTGCAACAAAGGCCACACGAGTGAAACGCCGAATCCTCGGGAATTTCCTCACTATCCCTCGCTCTCTCGTTTAATGTTTTGGATTATTGCACTAGATGACACAAAATAAAAACAATAACTTACTATGGAATGCAGAGTTTTGGAGATTTTGTTCGTTTGGCAACTCGATTTGGATGTTTGAATTTCGTTTTAAAACCTTATCATAACTTTTTCAATATTAGAGTTTGGAAAAAATTTCTTGATTTAATCAACTTGGAATCTTATTATTATATAAAGTTGGATATCTTAACGTGAACGTGACACGTATGATAATTCTCACTCACGGGATCGTTACATTTGTCACGGTTAATTTAGATAATGACATGTGTCAATTTAATTTAAAAATGTCAAATGAATTAAAATAAATATTAAAAAGGTTAAACTAAAAAAATGCAATCTTTAAAATTAGAATTAGAAGAAGAAACATTGTTATCGTGTGTTTGGTAATTCTGGAACCTTCTCATTTATTTAAACAAATAGTTTATCAGATTTATGGGTAATATGAATCAAATTTTGAATTTTGTTAAATACAAATTATTAAACGTAATTCATGGATAACTAAACGAGATTTTAATATAGAATCTAACTATACATGTCATAATTAAGAATATTATCAAATTTAGAATCTAAATTTTTATTTTTTTATCCGCGTATCACGCGGGACCTAATCTAGTAATTTCATAAAACAATAGTATGTGGACGTGTTTGAGAAAACACTAAACGCTAGAATTTTGAGCTTTTAGGTTGTTGAAGCGTTTATAAGATCAAACAATATATTTATACTAGATTAGGATCAGTGTATGCGCGTGTTTATTGTTTAATATTTTATAACCCGTGAAAAAGAAACTATAAACGCAAAAATGGAAGAAAAAAATTAGACCTCCCGTAAAAATAAATAATATAATTTAGACCTCCCGTAAAAAAATTAGACCAACGCGAAACCACCTATAGAGAAACCTAACAATTATTTATTCGTTTTGATTTTGCTATTTTTTATTTTAGTATTTGGTTTTAATTAAATTTTTTCACATATTTCCAAATATTTAAATTTCATATTTTTATTCGAATGAGATTTATTTTGTATTATTTAAACACTCATATATTTATTTTTCCATACAAAATCAGATTTTTTTTTAATTATTATTTTTTATTAACTTTTCTTTTTAAGATAAATATATATTTTCATTTTTCTTTTTTTTGTCTAGTAACTTTACATTTTAAAATTAGGAAAATATTTTGTTTTAATTGATTTTCGCTTTTAGGATAAATTGACATTTTGCATTTTTCCTTTCTGTTTAGTAACTCTCCTTTTTAGGATTATGAATCAATTATAAATTTTTCTTTTATTGTTAATATTATGTGTCAAAATCTAATTGGAATTTTTTTTACACATGTCAAAATATGATCGATTAACTTGACACATGTCGGGATCATGTGAATTAGCAACTTTAAAACATTCTGTTTTATATAATAACTAGATTAGGCCCGCGTATACGCGGAGTTTAATATTTTAATTTTATAACTCGTGAAAAAAACCTAAAAACGAAAAAGTGAAATCATTCGTGAAAATAAATAAAATAAGACTGAGAACGTTGATATGAAATCATTCACCGATAGAAAAGCCAAAAAGAGTAACAATTATTTATTTATTTGAATATTTTACTTTATTATATATTATATGGTTTTCAATTAAATTTTATAACATGTATCAAAATATTTAGTTTTTCCAAATATTTAGTTTTTCATATTCCTATTTGAATTATGTTTATTATTATTTTATTTTTATTAACTCTGCCTTTTATGATAATTTAAATTTTTTTTTTTTTTTTATACTTGTTTGGTAAATTTACCTTTTAGGATTATGAATCAATTATATTTTTTTTATTTTTTTTCCTATGATATTGATTCCAATTAAATTTTGTCACATTTTTTCCTACTCAAACATAATGTTTCAAATTTAGTAACTCGCATGATCGCGACGCATGCTAAGTTAATCGATCAGATTTTAACACGTGTAAAAAGATTTTCCAATTAAATTTTGCCACATAATATTAATAACAACACCGAGAACGTCATATCGACGTTCTCAGTCAGATTAATAATATGTTAATATGAGTTATTATTTGTGTCTGGTAAATAGTTTTCATAACTCATATTAATAATAACTCATATCAATGTTCTCAGTCAGATTTTAACTCTGCTTTTTATGATAATGTAAATTTTCTATTTTTATTTTTGTTTAGTAACTTTACCTTTTACGATTATGAATCAATTATAAATTTTTCTAAATTTTTTAGCTTTTTCTTTTTTCTATTAACTGTGGATTTTAATATAAATTTACATATTTTTGTTTAGTAACTTTAATTTTTATGATTAGTAATTGATTATAATTTTTTATTATTAATATTATGTGGCAAAATTTAATTGGAAAATCTTTTTACACATGTTAAAATCTGATCGATTAACTTAGCATGCGTCGCGATCATGCGAGTTACTAACTTTGAAACATTCTGCTTTATATAATAAGACTATATTAGGTCTCGCATATATATGCGGGATTGATAATTTAATATTTTATAATGCGTGAAAAAAATTATAAAAAGCGTGGAAAACAATATTATATCACCCGTAAAATTAACAAAAATAAGATTGTGAAGACCAAAATGAAATCACACACAATTAAAGAAGCTTAAGAGAATATTTTAATTTTTTTTCTTTTTTATTAACTTTAGTTTTTAGGATAAATTTACATTTATATTTTTTATCTTTCTTATTTTTTGTTGAAATGCTAAATTTATTTATCAACAAAAGAAAAAAATGACAAAATTTGGCTTTTGGTTAGCCAAACCGGTCCAATGAAAGCTGAAATGTAGAGCAAAGTTTGGAAAAACAGAGCGTGGTATGCTTAAAAACAGAGTGCTATGCTTTGGAGTTTAGAGTGTTGAGAGGGCTATTGTCTTGGATGTTACAAAGGCTGCGCCATCGATGCAGGAGCTTGGTGTTCTGCTCCATTTCCCCTCGGTGAAGAGAAATGATATGAGTGCGAATTGTTGGAGGTAAGCTCCGCACCCCCTTACACCCGTCATAAACCGAATCTAAACCGGTTAATTATGTGCGTTGACTTGCCTTAACCCGAACGGATCTATTTTGACTCACCCACCTCAGCTTGTTACAGCCCAAGCCTTCGTATTCGACTAAGGCCCATATCGGCCCGATACCCATCCGCATCACCTCGGCCCATTACTCTACCTCCGAGCCTGCTAAGCCCGACTAACCCTAGTCGGCGCCGACCTCCGAAAAGGAAGGAGAAGCTCGCAAGAATAAAGGAAGATTTTCTCTTATCAGCTCGCAAGAATAAATGATGATTTCCTCTTATCAGCTCCGAGAAAAAAGGAAGATTTCCTTATCCCGACCCGCAAAGCATAAGGAAATCGGACCGCCTCAGAACCTTATAAATAGCGAGGATCCCCTCATTCACAAGGTACGCCCACTTTTCCGCAAAGACCTAAGAGACTTAGCTACGCAAATACCGGCTTAGTTTCTTAGTTCTTTCTCTTTCGATTACTCAAACTTCTTGTACTTCGCCGAGATTGCTAATAAAACGAGATTTCCCGATCCCTTTTGTCTTTTAATTTACTTTGTGTGAATCGGATTCAACAATTGGCGCCGTCTGTGGCAAAAAGGAGATCTCAGCACGCAAAGTGTCTCGGCGATGTCAGGAACATAACCCGATCGATATCCCCTCGGGGACGATTCCGAAGAACAAAACGGAGGAATCCCAGTCAATACGAACACCGTGCTGCCACCACCACCTCTACCACCTCTCGACATCCGTTAGGAGCCCCGATTGCACCGGGAGATGCGATGGTTCTCTTTCAAACGCTACTCGCCGAGATGAAATAACTGTCTCGCGGGAACAACGTGCAATTCGATGAACTCAGGACTGCTCAAGCTACTTTCAACTCTCGCTTGGATGAGCTACAAAGGGACCAAACTCCGCAACGACATATACTGAACCCTCCCCCCTCTCCAGAGAAACCTGCTTCCCGAGCTGTAGAATTTTCCCCCGCCGCCGACTCTCGGCTCTGTAGGAAACAACGCTTACTCGGCACCAACGGCCCCAAACCCTCATCATTAGTTCAACGACCTCACACGAGATCAGCAGCTAGAAAAGATGAACAACGAGATCAAATATCTTAACTCTAGACTCCACCAAGCCACAAGAGTAGCGCCCGAACTCGATCGTGTCCTAAGGCAGACGCAAAACACCCCATTCACAACTCGGATAACCAGAAACTCTCTCCTCTCTTCCTTTCTCTCTCGCGCCGTCTCTCTCTCTCCCCGCGATCGCTCTCTCTCTCTCCTTGCGTCTCTCTCTCCTTGCCGCGCGATGACCACGCCATCGCCACCTCCTTCGTCGAGCTCCTCCTCCGATTTCAATGATGAGCCTCTCTTTCCCATCTCCTCCATCTATGCCAAGGTGAGGACTAGTTGCCCCTCACTTGCTTTCAAACGTGTTTTCCTGTTTTTGATAAGTCTTTTCTTAAACCTAGCTTTCCTCTAAGTGAGCTACTTGATTTACTTAGAGTTCTCTGTTGATTGCCAATTGACTATAGTGTTCAAACTTTACCATATACCATTAGATATGTTCTAGGGTTTTGTGATGGATGATTGTTGTTGCTTGTTTCACAAGGAATGTCAAATCTGGATTAATGACTAATGAACTCTAATAACCTGGTGAACTGATTGATGTTGTTGAGATCCCTTTGTTACAACTTGGTATGGTTGAGACCTCTTTGCGAGTCCTGAATCTAGAGTGATGAGATTGATGAGGATTTAATCCGGTATTATGTGGAGTCGTAGTTGAATTGCTAGGTGTCCGTCATAGGCAATCCCTATGGTGCGGATATTGTTTGTTAGGGTTGAGGGGTGCCTATAGGGGCCATCAGTTCTCAACGTCAGGAGGTTATGGCGAACCTCAAGAATGTTTGTGTGACCAAAGTGTGGTGGCAGGCCGATTCCTGGTTGGTTCCGGGTGTAACGAGTGGAATGAGAAGTGTCTTCTGGACATAGATCACCTTCGGGGGTGGTTATTCAAATGGTGGTGCCAGGCTGAGTTTCGGTTGGTTCCTTCGGGAAGGCGGAATCGGGTGTCATGAGTTGATAGGAGTTGGAGCAATGGGCTCGAGTTGTGAATTGGGGATCAATTGAATGTTGTGTAGATCCCATTTGTTTGTGCTTGTTTTAGGATTAGACTTTCATAATAGTAACTCGCGTAAATGTCTGTAAGTGAACTGTGAGTCTCCACCAGGCTCATCCTCACTGAGTAATCCCCATTACTCACCCCTCATCTTCCCTTGTTCTGTACAAGTTAGTGAGGATCGACTAAATCTAATATCGTTGTGTGACATTGACGTCTTCCTGACGATCATGTGTTGCTCACCAAGGGTCCAAACCTGGCGACTTAACCCACACGGTTTAGTCTGCCAACCTAACATGCCTTGCTTCCCGGTTTCCTCAGAGGCCTGGAAAGAGGGGTGTTACAAAGCCTATAGATATCAAGTAACAAGAGTTACGACACTACCAATCAATATATGAACTCTGGTCATTGTAAAACTAAAATTGATCACTTCTAGTCTAAAATTGATCATTGTAAAACCCTTTTTTTTTCTTTTAAATGGCAACAGTGTCTCTCTTGCTCTTGCTCTTTATTTCGTGTCTTCCTTTGTGTCGTTGTATAATTTTTACATATATAAATTTATTTACCATATTATGCGTAGGATTATAGGTGTCAACACCCGATTCCTGAAACGATAATATCGATCCCGAAATTTAGGGCCACCTCATATAATCTTCTCAAATATATATATTTAGGGCCCAAAATATATATAACGATGAATGTTTCAAAGATGCTAACTCACATTATCGCAATATGTGGCAAGTCAATTGATCAGAATCTAACATGTGTACAAAAATTTCCAAAAATTTTTTTTACTAAATTTATAATCGATTCCTAATACTAAAAGTGAAAGGTACTAAACAAAAAAGAAAAATAGAGAATGTAAATTTATCCTAAAAGCCAAAGTTAGTAAAAAAAATAAAAAATTAATAATGGAAAAAATTTAAAATCGATTAATAACTGATTGATAAAAAAGGAAAACTTAGAATTTTGGAAAAATTAGTAACTGATTTATAATCCTAAAAGGTAAAGTTACTAAATAAAAATAAAAAATAGAAAATTTAACTTTATCCTAAAAGGCAAAGTTAATGAAAAAAGGGAAAAAAAAAATTCCTTAGTTTTTTTCATTTAAATTAAAGAAATTAACCAATGGAAATTGCATCTAATAACCACAAAAACACTATAATTTACTACATAACCATATCAGAAGCATGTATATTCCATAGTTTGGATTTTTATAAACGGACAAAATTTACTTAAAAAAACGAATATATATCTAAGGAAAAACGAAACAGTCTTATACAGATTGACGCTATAATAAAATAGTATTGAAGACGGTCTATATAGAATGGATTGACTATTTTATTGTGTTACATATAGACTCATACTATTTTTACTGGTGTTTCATTATTCTAATGTCAATTTAGGGTTTAGTTTGTTCTACTGTTATCCCTTATAGTAACTAATTATTTGTACATGTTGCTGCAACTTTAACTCTGTTTATTCTTCTCAGTTTTTAAAAATAGCCTTCCTACATCCGATTTTGATACAACCCGGAGAAAGATGGTTTGTTTATATGTGTGAATAGAACATCTATTTTTTCAATTGCAGTGTTTGTGGTTCCACCCATTAAATTATTGGATCGATATCGAGTTAGGGATGGTGTTGAAATTTACAATTTTTCTAATCTGATTTAGGTTGATGGTTCCATGAATCCCTTAGTGTATCGTCGGTGGTTTGTCATTTTTTCTTGTCTCAAATGCAATTTTGCTATTTTCTATTTGCTAATTTCTATGTGTGTAAAGAACGTCTATTTTTTTTAAGGAAATCCATTTAATGATTAGTTTCGGTGCATCGGATCCAAACTTTGTATCATGTGGATTCCTCCCGTACATCGCTCTATCCAAGAAATCGAAAGCTGCTCCATCACCAAAACAACCGAACTCGGCTTTTTCGTTAATGGCGAGCTCTTTTCTCGAGCGAATATCTAATAGGTACGAGTAAGTGGATTCTCGGCTTTTCCGTCAAGTAACACAACGACTTGTGGATTCTCGGCGATGAAATATCCATAAGGCACATTGACACGAAAACAAGTTGGGTTCGTTGTCTTCTTCGTAGCCTTGTCAAAAGAGAAGAGAACGTCTATTTGTATAGAACATCTATTCTTTTGTTTTCAGATGCTAATTTATAAAAGTAGAGCTCTTTCCACTAAGGCTTTAATGCTTTGATTGCTTTGTTACCAAACATGCATCAACTTACGATGCTCAGTTATATCTGTTTTTCAAAATTCAAACCATGGTAATTTGGAAAAATTTGCTACGCTTTTGATATAAATAGACTTGCTACGTTATTGGTGATACTATTCACATATGGAACAAAAATTGTGTTAGTTTTTGAAAATTCAAATCATGTTGGACGTAAAAAATATTCTGTGTTTTTGTTCGTAGTTATACAAGATTAAATCAATTAATATGATATTAATAGGAGATGTGAGTAACGGAAAAACAAAATCTAAGAGATAACAATGTGCTGTAAATGTAAATAAATTGTCTACACTTGTGTGCAGAGGAGGGCAAAAGCGTTCGAAAGTACACCCTTTTGTTAGTTACATAATTTCGCTAAAAGCATGACTATCTTTGAAATGACTGTGCTTTTTTTTTTTTTTTTTTTAACTTCCAGAAATAATTAAACAACACAAGAACAAGTTCTACAGCTTACACAAAGCTAACAGTTCTATAACAGCAAAAGCAACAACAACAACAACAAAAACCCCGAGTCCTAGTCATCTCCTCTTCACTGCCTCGATTCCACGATCACGCCTTATCTTTACCTGCATCGACAAAAGTGATGCATCGACAAAAGTGATGCATCAACATTTGGCTAACCAAACGCTGAGTGAGATTGATCCTCCCAACAACAGGCTACCAACAAGCACAACAATCAGCAATTATCAACACGAATAATTAATTAACATCAATTAAAACTTCCAGCATAATTAGCAATTCAATTCCATTAAAAACTAAACCAACGCCTAGCAATTCTACTCCAAGAAAAGCTAAACACACAGCCTGAAAAGTAAACACACAACACGCTTTCAAGGCACAACCAAGGACTAGTATCGACCGATACAAGGCTGGTATCGACTGATACTAAAACAACACGAGTCTACCGACAAGGGATTGGTATCGATCGATACACCCCTGGTATCGATCGATACTCCCCTGCAAGTCACAACCTTCACGAAATCTAAACCAAGAAATCGCCAAGACAAGCCACAAACTCATCAATCAAGCTTAACAAAGCACCACAAACACGAATCCAAGGTTACCTAACCCCCCCCCCCCCCCCCACAAGCTTAGCAAACCCTCCCTTAAGCTTTCAAGGATCGCAATTCAACAACAAAGAGAAACAAGCTCCACACAAGGTTAATTGTTAACCTTTGGTCACAACTCACCTTAGATAGGATGGATCTAGCTCTAGAATGACTTCCTCAAGCTCAAGAAGACCTCGCTCTCTTCCCCCTTAGCTCACGCCAAAACCAAGCTCTTCCAACCTCTTCTTCAAGCTTCTCTCCAAGCTCAAACTCTCTTGATCTCGCAAGACCCAAGCTTCACCAAGAACTTTATTTCCCTTCCTCTCTCTCTCTCTCTCTCTCTCTCTCACGACCAACTCTGATTTTTTTCCCCAAAAGAATGGTTTATCATCCGTAAGAAGAGAAGAGGAAGAAGACAATAAGGAAGTTTCTTTCTTGAGAAAAACCCCTCAACTTCCAAATCGATTTATGACACCCTCGGACTGGTATCGATCGATATAAGGCTAGTATCGATCGATACTACCCCGGAACAAACCCGAATTAATCATTTCCCCCAATAATCAATTTCCCGAGATTTGTCTAAGGTTCAAAACTCGAAAGAATCCCGAAACAATTAAATTAATCAATTTTTTCCGGAACGCGGGCGTTACAATTCTCCCCCACTAACATAGATTCGACATCGAATCTTCATTACCGTTCATCTCCCAATGAACCTTAATCTTCGCAACGATTACATAAACCTTGGCCACCCCGGCCATCTCAACACTCACACGAGGTCCAATACCAACCTCCGAGGTTTCCCACTCAGTCCCTATGCTTATGACACCGCGGCATCATATGTACGTATTGCTCAAACACAAGCCAAACCCCATCACTCAAGACACCGCAGCATCTCCGAGTTTCGAGCATCTGCCATATCCCGCAGGATATTCACCATATCTCGCAAGGTATCAACCATACCACAGCACCCAAGACACCGCAGCATCTCCGAGTTCTGGGTATCGCCATACCACTCCACTCGGTAATATAACCTGCAAGAGTCTCGATACCCCATACCACTCAATTCTAGCCAATATATCCTACGTCTAGGATATACTCCTTACGAATCCACGGTATCACGTAT
The DNA here is from genome assembly GCA_002933915.1 of Eutrema heterophyllum. Classification (NCBI taxonomy): domain Eukaryota; kingdom Viridiplantae; phylum Streptophyta; class Magnoliopsida; order Brassicales; family Brassicaceae; genus Eutrema; species Eutrema heterophyllum. Next base: position 644,654 of record PKMM01037572.1, read on the forward strand.
CACTCTAGGCTATACACCTTCCGAGCCTGGGTACATCGCCAATCACACTCTCAAGACACATAGTCCTGCGAGTTATCGGCACCAGAGGAACCAGTCCTCTCAACGAGCAATAAGTCACACATCTATAAGCATCTCGACTGAACTACCTCCCGTGATCCGTGTAAATCCTCGCAAGGCAACACCGGCATCACCCATATTCCGTACCTAGAATATCTGCCGTGCATAACCAATAACCAGGCCATCGCACCGCCCTTGCGCACTCTCTAGTGTCGGCTCGCTTTAGAGAGTCAAGACAACTATGACTAGGCTAGCTCTAACACCCAACAACTCTCTGCAGTAGGTCATCAATACAAACGTAATAAAACAAAGAAGTACCATACGCCTGCAATCCGACCCACCACACAGAACCGCTAAGTGACATAACCCGGTCCCGTCACTTGACTCATTTTTCCGAACAAGCTTAACTGAAAACACGCAACGCTCACAACAGCAATAAGAACATCCATCTTATTACTCTCTTGCATTAACGCTTTTTACCCCAAACGTAATGCGAAACCGTGACTCCCAAATACTCATCTTATTATACATCATAATGTAACATCGTTCTACACAACGGAACTACAAAATGAAACACACAAAGCATACAGCTACAACCCAAACTGGAACCTCTCGATGGAACTCAAGCTGCAGCTTGCTTCTGGAACCACTTCTAGAACCTCGCTTCCATCCTAGCCTTTGGCTCCCAAGTTTCCTCCTGCACCCCGTCACAGTCCACAGAACTCGCATCATCGGAATCTTCTTCCGACGAAGCTCCTTAACCCTCCGCTCGAGAATTCTCAAAGGTCTCGCCTCAACGGTCATATTAGGCTGGAGATGTGACGGAATCTCAGCCAATACCTCGTCACCCCTATGCAAACACTTCTTCAGCATCGAGACATGGAAGACCTTATGAAATGCTTGCATAGCCGCGGGTAACTCCAACCGACACGCTACCGGTCCAACACGCTCTACAATCCGGAACGGCCCCATATACCTCGGACTCAACTTAGTCGCAGTAATGGACCTGTTCGGACCTCTCAGTAAGGCCATCTTGAGATACACACTATCTCCCACCTCAAACATAAGCTCTTTCCGCCTCTTATCGGCATAACTCTTTTGCCGATCCTGGGCCTCTTTCATGTTCAGCTTCAAAACCAGGATCTTCTCCGTGGTTTCCTGAACAAAACTTTCACCCAAAGTGCTCCTCTCCCCCACTTGTGTCCAACACAAGGGGGTACGACATGGCCTCCCATATAAAGCCTCGTATAGAGCCATCCCAATACTCGCCTGGTAGCTATTGTTATACGCAAACTCTACCAAGCTCAAGTGATCCACCCAATGACCACCACAATCCAGCACGCACATTCTCAACAAATCCTCCAGAGTCTGGATGGTCCTCTCGGACTGCCCATCTGTCTGAGGATGATACGCCGTGCTCAAGTGCACTTTCGTGCCCATCTCCGCCTGAAACGCATTCCAGAACTCCGATGTGAACTTAGGATCCCGGTCCGAGACAATGCTCACCGGTACTCCATACAGTATCACAATCTCCTGCACGTACTTCTGAGCCAAAACCGCTGCCCTATCGGTCTTCTTAATGGCCAGAAAAGGCGCACACTTGGTCAATCGGTCAACGATGATCCAAACAGCATCCTTGGTCCGAGAAACTGGTAAACCCACCACGAAATCCATCGTGATCATATCCCACTTCCACTCTGGAATGGGTAAACTCCGCAACAAACCACTCGTGACCTGGTGCTCTGCCTTCACTAACTGGCACACGTTGCACGACGTAACCCAGTTAGCAACATCCTTCTTCATCCCGACCCAATGATCTGTGAACACCGGCACTTTTCCGCCATAAAGATAAGATCTCCAAATCTTTAAAGCGAAAACTACTGCAGCCATCTCCAGGTCATGGGTAGGGTAGTTGCCCTCATGCTTCCGCAGTTGCCGCGAAGCATAGGCAATAACCTTCCCCCGCTGCATCAACACACAGCCAAGACCCACTCATGACGCATCGGTGTACACCACGTAAGGCTCGCCCGACTCAGGCAATGCCAATACTGGAGTACTAGTCAACATGGCCTTCAGTTCCGCGAAACTCTCCTCACACACCGAGGACCACACGAAAGGAACATCCTTTCCCGTCAGCTTCGTCATAGACTTGGCCAGACTCGTGAAACCCTTGACAAACCGCCGATAATACCCTGCCAACCCGAGAAAACTCCGGATCTCAGTAGCATTCCTCGGCCTCGGCCAAGTACTAATGGCCTGGATCTTCTCCGGATCTACCGACACTCCCTCCGCAGAGACAATGTGACCCAGAAAACCGATCTCCCGCTGCCAGAAGCTACACTTGCTCAACTTAGCAAATAACTTCTGTTCCCGCAGCTTCGAAAGAACCACACGCAGATGCACCTCATGCTCCTCCCGGCTCCTCGAATACACTAAGATATCATCGATAAAGATGATCACGAACTCATCTAGATACTCCTGGAAAACGCTGTTCATCAATCTCAAAAATGCAGCCGGTGCATTTGTCAACCCAAATGGCATCACCACAAACTCGTAGTGGCCATAACGAGATCTGAAAGCCGTCTTCCGGATATCTACCTCATCAACGGGAATCTGATGATATCCCGACGCCAAGTCAATCTTGGAGAACCAAGTAGCCCCTCTCAACTGATCCAACAACTCATCAATCCGAGGAAGAGGATACATGTTCTTCACTGTGACTCGGTTAAGTCCCCGGTAGTCAATACACAACCGAAAACTCCCGTCCTTTTTCTTCACGAACAACACCGGTGCTCCCCACGGTGAAGAACTCGGGCGAATAAACCCCTTGCTCAACAATTCCGCCAGCTGCTTCTTCAGCTCTGCCATCTCTGCTGGAGCCATCCTATAAGGAGCCCTGGATATCGGTGCCGTCCCTGGTTCCAACTCGATCGTAAAGGATCCGACCTAGACGGTGACAACCCCTGCAACGACTGGAACACTTCCTGGAACTCACGAACCACACGAATATCCTGAACCCTAGCCTCTCCGACGGCCTCCGGCAAGGAAATGGTAGCCAAATACGCCTCGCAACCCCTCTCGATCAGACGCTCCGCGTGCACAACTGAGATCACGAGACTCCCGGAAGTCGGTCTCACACCCTGATACACCAACTTCCCTTTCCCTCGGTCGAACTCGACTCGCCCTCGGTGACAGTCCACATGCGCTCTGAACTTCCCGAGCCAATCCATGCCCAAGATGACATCGTACAGCTCCACTGAGCAGATAATCAAATCGGCAGGCATGGACTCTCCTGTTACCTGAACATCCACGTCTCGCACCCGACCGTGAATTCTCATGAGCTTCCCTCCGACAACCTCCACGAAACCCAAACTCACACTGGGCTCGCTTCGAAGATTAGCCTTCTTGGCCAACTCCGGGGAAACGAAGCAATGCGATGCTCCCGTGTCAAACAACACATGACACTCTACACCCCCAACACACAAGGTCCCTGCACATATACATGTGCCGAGAACCTTAACACCCCGACAAGCACGACATTCCCCAACACAGAATTAAACTTAGATGAGTCTAAGAAAAAACCTGTGATCGGCTTGGAACTCGGCTCTCCGGACTTGGTGATGGAGTACACTCGAGGCGCTGCTACCACCTGCCTGACGGGCTGCACCACCGTGGTCTCACTCTGCCGCAACTTGGGACACTGAGGCCTGATGTGTCCCGCCTCCTTGCAGTGATAGCACACTCGAGGATCCACTCGCACTCCGCCCTTCTGAGGACAGCTCGCCACTCGGTGATCCATGCTCCCACATCCAAAGCAACCCGGACCACCCCGACTACCTCTCGAAGCGCTCTCCCGCTTCCGCTTCTGTCCTTGCATCGGCTTACCGCCTCTGCTCGGACAGGACTGGTGCTGCACAGGTCTCGCCTGAAAACTCGGTGTAACCGCTACCACCTCGTCTTTCAGACCCTCCTCAAGCAAAGCTGCAGTCTCAACCAACTCATCAACCGTGCAAAAAGCCCTCACCATGCAACGGTTCCTCAAGTCAACCCGAAGACCCATCAGAAATCTCTACACACGGGCCGACTCACTCTCAACCGCTCGTCTAGCATAAGACCCAAGCCGGTTGAACTCCACCTCATACTTGCGTACCGACCGATCCCCCTGAGTCAAACTCGCAAGCCTCGACTCTAACCGGTTGAACGCCTCCTGAGGGAAGTACTTGGAGTTAAACTCCTCCACAAAATCCGCCCAAGCCATCACGGCCTGAACTTTCCGTGCTGCCACACCCCTCCACCAGAGATGCGCATCACCCTCCAGATAATGGACCGCAATGTCCACTTGGTATCCCGCGGGACTCCTACTCGAGAGAAAATTCCTCTCTACCCTCCTCAGCCACGCATCAGCGTCCTCAGGATTAGCACCTCCAGAGAAGAACCCCGTGCCAATCCTCTGCATCTGCTCCATCATCCTAAGGTAGGATGGGAGTTCCTCAGCAACCGCAGCTGCCACCTGAGGCTGAGCCTCCACAACTACCGGAACCACAGGAGCCTGAGCCGGTACCCTCTCTGGTAACCGCTCCAACAACCTCGTCAAAAGATCCGCTATGCGATCATCTCGGGCCCGAGAATCACCCGCTGCTACACCCGTAACACCCGCTGGAACACCAGCCACACTGGCGCTCACGCCAGCCCCAACGGCACTCACACCGGCCACACCCTCATACCCAACCTGACTCGCACGCGACTCCTCGACCTGCTCCTCCGGCACACGGCCACGACCCCTACCACGGTCACGACCTCTACCACGCCCTCTAGCCATCTGCATACGTGCAGAAGCACAAACTAAGAAAACTAAAAACAATCATCACAATAAAGATACTCACCGTGGAATCTCGCAAGGCTCGAAGAGGATGATTCTAAGACCCCCACACAACACCCAATTTATTCTAGAACCACTTAGGCTCCTAGAACCGTATGGGCTCTGATACCAAACTGAAACGACCGTGTTTTTTTTTTTTTTTTTTTTTTAACTTCCAGAAATAATTAAACAACACAAGAACAAGTTCTACAGCTTACACAAAGCTAACAGTTCTATAACAGCAAAAGCAACAACAACAACAACAAAAACCCCGAGTCCTAGTCATCCCCTCTTCACTGCCTCGATTCCACGATCACGCATTATCTTTACCTGCATCGACAAAAGTGATGCATCAACATTTGGCTAACCAAACGCTGAGTGAGATTGATCCTCCCAACAACAGAGTACCAACAAGCACAACAATCAGCAATTATCAACACGAATAATTAATTAACACCAATTAAAACTTCCAGCACAATTAGCAATTCAATTCCATGAAAAACTAAACCAACGCCTAGCAATTCTACTCCAAGAAAAGCTAAACACACAGCCTGAAAAGTAAACACACAACACGCTTTCAAAGCACAACCAAGGACTAGTATCGACCGATACAAGGCTGGTATCGACCGATACTAAAACAACACGAGTCTACCGACAAGGGACTGGTATCGATCGATACACCCCTGGTATCGATCGATACTCCCCTGCAAGTCACAACCTTCACGAAATCTACACCAAGAAATCGCCAGGACAAGCCACAACTCATCAATCAAGCTTAACAAAGCACCACAAACACGAATCCAAGGTTACCTAACCTCCCCCCCCACAAGCTTAGCAAACCCTCCCTTAAGCTTTCAAGGATCGCAATTCAACAACAAAGAGAAACAAACTCCACACAAGCTTAATTGCTAACCTTTGGTCACAACTCACCTTAGATAGGATGGATCTAGCTCTAGAATGACTTCCTCAAGCTCAAGAAGACCTCCCTCTCTTCCCCCTTAGCTCACGCCAAAACCAAGCTCTTCCAACCTCTTCTTCAAGCTTCTCTCCAAGCTCAAACTCTCTTGATCTCGCAAGACCCAAGCTTCACCAAGCTCTTTCTTTCCCTTCCTCTCTCTCTCTCTCTCTCTCTCTCTCTCTCTCTCTCTCTTTCTCTCTCTCTCTCTCTCTCTCTCTCTCTCACGACCAACTCTGATTTTTTTCCCCAAAAGAATGGTTCATCATCCGTAAGAAGAGAAGAGGAAGAAGACAATAAGGAAGTTTCTTTCTTGAGAAAAACCCCTCAACTTCCAAATCGATTTATGACACCCCCGGACTGGTATCGATCGATACAAGACTAGTATCGATCGATACTACCCCCGGAACAAACCCGAATTAATTATTTCCCCCAATAATCAATACCCCGAGATTTGTCTAAGGTTCAAAACTCGAAAGAATTCCGAAACAATTAAATTAATCAATTTTTTTCCGGAACGCGGGCGTTACAATTTTCTTCACATATTATTGAGATTTGGTTATTCAGTTAATTGTCCTGGGACTACTAATCCTAAAAGAAAAATAATTCTAATTTCTTATCTCTATATAAACAAGTTGGTAGTATGTCAATTACATACCAAAAAATTAAAAATCCAATAATCATTTCCAAAACTTTTTTACAAATTCTTCTTTCAAATTATATAATTCTAAATTTATATATTATTTATTTTCATGGATGTTTTAATTTTGTTTTTCATTTTTTCTTTTTTAGTTTTTTCTCACAGATTATAAAATAAACTATTTATAATCCGTATATATTAAACTATTTATAATCCGCTATATACGGATCCTAATCTTTTATATATATATAGTTTCTAGTTTACTGGATTTATTTTAGGTTCCACCAGTAAAACCCGTTGATAACATTATATGTATCCAAAACCCATTGATAACATTATATATCCACAACTGATTCGACTCTTTCTGTTCCTCTTTAGTTTTCTTGGCGAAAGCAAAAGAGAAACAAGTACATAAATACATACAAATGATGGGGTAAGTGCGTTTTTTCTTAGGAACTTTGGAAGAGTGAAAAACAAAAAAACACAGAATAAGGAAAATAAAATTAACAAAACTGGTGATGTACAATTTGAATTTGCTCTATTCCAAATGGGTAACATATATATCATATATTAAAGGAAATGGAGTTTAGCAGCTCGACTACATCCACATCTATTTTACCTAAGCAAATCACCTGGTAAGTGTTATCACTTTGCTCAGTAACAAATTTACGACTCTTTCTCTGGTATATATCATTCGATCAGCATCAGCTGGTCGGGCATGCCAATCTCCAATTTTGAGCAACCAAAAACCAAACATTGCTGCTGTGTTTCCGACTTTTTAGAAAAAATTGAATCTTCTGGGTTTCTATGTAGTCGAACTTCTGAATCCGTGATCAAAACCAGTGTTCAACCAGAAAGAGCACACAGCATATTGCATGGTACAAGAACAGAGTAAAACTTATCTTGGGGGAAATCCAGTTTGACGTGCCCGATGGCTTCTATCCGATGGTGCAGGGCCGAGTATTCCCAGTGAGTTAGAGTTGGTTATCGGTGGTCGCTCAGACTGAACATCATTATTTTCTGTTCTTCTTCTCCTTTTCCATGCTTCAAACTTTGCTGTGTCAATGCCCTTGTGAACCTGCTGTGATCCTTGGGAATTCCCTGCTGTTTTGAATCTTTGTTGCCTCTGGAAGTTCCTACCGGCGGATGAGCCATTGAGGTGTGATGGTCCGACCCCTTCCTCTTCCTCTTTCTCCTGCTTCAATTTGGAGTAGATCTGATTGAGTCGATCCCCCGACAAATTTGAGAAAGTTGAAACATAGTTCCACAATCTCATTGTCATTCCTGCATTTGGATTTCTCGTTAACGAAATACAATCATGGGCATCAAAATGGTTATCTGAGTAAGAACGTATATTTAGACTTAGAGCTAGCATGGTTTATTCCAACTGTTATCAACTTTTGATTCCGAGTTTTTACCGAAAGAGAAATGCAGCTGTAATGTAAACGGAGGTTGCATTACTTACTATCTTGCTTGTATAAATCCTCTTCGTGCTCTAAAACAATTTCATCTATTCTCCGCCCAAGGATTTGTAAATATCTCCGGATTTTGAAAAGCACCTATTTGTTGACACGCAAGGAATTTTGAGAAAAGATCAGATAGAGACACAGCAAGCCTGCTATGTGAACGATGGAAGATAACAATAAAATTAAAACTACCTTTTCCTTTGGCAGATCCGCACTCGTGGTTTGCAATCTTTGTAGACGTCCAAGAGTTTTGATTTCATCAGCCAAGACATCTTCACACCATTCCATCCATTTCTGCTCCTTGAACTGCTCATAAACTTCCTCATCATCAGACATTTCTCCTTCTTCCTTCACCAACGGCTCAGCTTTTTGGGTTCTCCGAGGTCCATCTTTTGTTAAACTTACACTGGCAGGACCAGACTTCCCTTTTCGGTCTCTTGCAGGTGCTTTAAATTGATTAATAAGATTATCTTTAACCTTTTTGGAATTTTTACGGGATGCTTTGGCATTTGTGTTTTTTCCTCCTGCTGCAGCAAGTTCCTGTGAAAAGTAATTTTCATACTGTTAATCTGTTCTTTAAGGAAGGTTAATAAGAAGATTGATAAACAAGGGGGAAAAATTCAACACAAATCATAGCAAGTAATATGCACCATTTCCAAAAGTGCAGTAGCACGCTCCTTTAAGTTTGGAGCACGGGGTAGAAAAGTCTCATGGTGTTGAAGTTCAACAGGAGCAATCTTCTTTGTAAGTCCAAGACTCTCATCTAATCTTATCTTTTCCCAGTTCCCAAAACCATGATAAAGTATTCCCAGAAGCAATCTCGCATCATCGACTGAGAACACCAAACATTTAAAAGTTTTAGAATGGAAATCATATGACAGGCGCTGATATAATAATACTGAATATGCTCGCACGTACTCTGATTCCAACCGCAACCCTTGGACCAATTTGAAGGTTTAAGGTATGACAACACCCGGAATTGTGTAATTGGATCGTCATATCGACTAATGCGCTTTGATAGAAGCTGCAGTTCTTGCACACGTTTTAATAATTCGTTTGCTTTTACTGGGACACCGAAGAAATCCAACACAGGACCCTGCATAGAATCAAACAGGAGATTGGAGATATCCAAAAGTTGACCACGAACAGTTGGAACAAAAATAAAGAAAAGAGCCTCCAGTTCAGATGTTTTATTTCAAGTTTTACCTTGGATTCAAAATCTCCTGTTTCAACAGATTCCCGACAACCATCAATTAAAGCATCAAATAGCTCAACCTGTGCTTCCTCCGGGGCAGCTTCAACAACACCACCCACTTCTTCCGCAATACAGGCAATTTGGTTATGGTTACCAAACTTCATGACCTGAATTTTAAAATAAGAAATGCAACAAGCAGTAGTTCAAAAACGTCAGAGTAAAACTAGATAAACCAATCAATCAATCTTGGGACTACCCAAAAATTAACTTAGAAACTAATGGAGGCAAGGAAACCATGAAATTATTAGTGGGTGAACAATTTGAGGAGCCTTAAATTCAAACCTTTTTCCAGTACCTAGAAATATGCAGAAATAAACATTAGATAAGAATAGTTTCGACATACAGTTCGATAAAATCGTTGCGCATCTCTCTTAGGAAGATTTCCATAAGACCAGCCTCTCACTTGAGCTGTAGTCCCCTCTAATATAGGAGTTGAAGGAACAAAATATTCAGTTTTTCTGCGCTTTTGACTTCTATCTGTATGCTCTGGAGGCTCAGATCCTTTCTTTTTTCTTTTACTCGTCCTCTCAGGCTGGCTCCTGTCATGATGGCTAGGATCCACATAACTCTTCGTGTTCCTAGCAGCACGTGGTGCAAGGGCTTCCTATACAAAGGTAACACAAGTTTAGAAAAACTGACAAATCTAAACAGACTATGTGAAAAAGAAATCTATTAAACAGAAGGCCATATTCTTATTGAAGATAATTTTTACTTCAGCCGTAACCACGGATTCAGGTTTTATCCAACGACTCCAGAAGGACCCATCATCTTCAGCATTACAAAAGTTGGCAACCTGAATGCACAGAAATGTTAGCAGAGGAAAGCATATCACAAATATAACCATTAAAAAAAATTCAGAGATTTAAGCCAAGAACTTCAAAGCAGACAATAGCTTTGGGCTGCTTTGCTTTCCTGCATCTATTAGGTTCACCTAAAACTGAAGACAGAAAGAGAAAAACATCTGAACTTGCCTTAAAAGCACCCAACAGTTCATGTTCTGATTCACCAGCGTCCTTTTCCTCTACTTGCTCTGCCCTCTCTAGGATTTCATCAATATCCATACTTAACAGCCGCCTTTTGCTTTCTTCATCATTTTTATCCTCTTTAAAAAGTTCTTCCGCTCCAAATCTCAATATTGCAGAAAGCTCATTCTAAAATACAAGTAAATGGTTTGTTCTTACAGAGATTAAACCTTGAAAGGAAATCAAGCAGCCTGATACGCATTCAAAAGATGTGCTTACCTTGTCAAAATTAGTTCCCTTTTTAGTTTCTCGTTTCTCCAGCCTACCCTCCGCATTCAGTTTTTGAATAACCAAATGATCAAGAACCTAAAGAATGGTGTCCAAAAAATGTTACTACCTGATATGATAAAGAGATGTACAAATATAAATCTAGGTTTTTAACCTCTCTCATCCCTAGGCGATTGATTTCCAAACATGGATCTTACAACATGCATAGATGACACAAATGCGTGCTGCTGAATTTTAAACTTGACTATAGGAATAGGTAAAGTATTCCTATAAAAGAATTGGTAACAGGGCTAAAGTGGAATCATTTAATAAAGGTGAGGATGCAGAACTAAGAAATTCATTGGCGCTGCTAAAGAATTCATGCAAACATATTTGAGCATGTATCCTTTCAAAACTAGTGTACCATTTTTCTTTTAGCGCGCTCCAGGATCTCTTCCTCAACACTTTTGCTAGTGACAAATCTATAAATGTTCACGACTTCTTGTTGCCCAATTCTGTGCGCTCGGCTCATGGCCTGATATAATAGTGTTGTCATTCCATTATCAGCTTATAGTTATAATGAGTAATCAAAGCCAAAGGAAGATAATTTTTTGTTGGTGGCAAAACCTGCAGGTCATTCTGTGGATTCCAGTCAGAGTCAAATATAACGACTGTATCAGCAGTAGCAAGATTGATACCCAGTCCACCAGCTCGGGTCGAAAGAAGAAAGCAGAAGTCATCACTAGCAGGTGCGTTAAAATGATCCATTGCCTGCTGACGCAGTTCTGCCTTAGTACTACCATCCAGTCTCTGGAACTGGAAACCTCTAAGAGACAGGTATTCTGCCAGGATATCTAACATTCTTACCATCTGTAAAGCAAACAGGGCAAAATGATTAATTCATAAAGCGCTAAACGTAATGTAAGAGTTAACGCTGCAAGAAAGCCTATTGACAAGATGAAAGAATTTTAAGGGCTTCTAATTTAAAGGAGCTCCAGCTTTTTTATAAACAAATTTTGATCGCCAAAACAGTTGTGGAGAAAGCAACTTATGTGTAACAGCAACAAAGGGGTCTTATACATTCCATTTTGTTTCCCGGAAGTGCCTTTCATACAATAAACAAAGCAGCACAACCACAAATAACGCAAAGTAATAATCATATACACTCATACAGATGATGGACCTTAGATATTAATCTGAACCATCTGATAAGATATGGAAAGAACCATAACCGAAAGAGGTTATCTTAAAATACTCATGCTAGATCTACATGGAATAGCAAGACAGTAATGAAATATCATATGTCACAGTATTCATAACAATAAAAGAAAACCTCCTATAAAGAACAAATGTCATTGAACCGCACCTGCGGACACACACAAACAAAGCAGGAGAATAGTGGAACTGATATATCACTACATTCATTCTAAGAGAATAAAAACCACTACGAAGAAGAAAAGTCATTGAACCGCACCTGTGAAAAGATAAGCACACGATGCTTAGTCTCGCGCAGTCTAACCAGTAGCTTATCTAGGATAACTAGCTTTCCGCTGCTTAGAATAATCTTATCCAGTTTACTGTTATCGTTTATGTCACCCCCATATCCATGGTCTGCACTTTCAAATAAGAAAGGATGATTGCAGCACTTCTTCAACTCCACCACAATGTTTAAAAGTGAAACCTGTAGATCGTAACTAAGAGCTTGTTAGCTTCACGTTTATAATACCTGCAAACTAAAGAAGTGGGCGCAAATTCATAAGATCCATCTAATTAACAGTGGGGATGAATGAAAAGAGATAACTATTTCATAAACATAAACATAAACATGAGAACCTGGGTGCATCATAAAGTGGCCCACCTGATTACCGCGCACCCCTTTATTTAAATCATGGAAGTTGCGCTCCAGTATCCACTTGTAGTACCTAAAACAGAACAAGTGGAATGTTGTTTACGACATTGAAAGATTTGAGTCAACAGGAATTGGCTGAAGTTATGCTTACTGTTTCTGAAGAGGGGACATCTCAACTCTTAGTATACGCTCAATTTTTGGAGGCAAAGACTTCTCAACATCCTTAATCACTCGTCGTAGAATATGGGGTCTCAATTCTAAATGGAGATTGGCGAGCTAAATTCCAAAGAAGTATAAGCTAGTGGACGATTGAATAATAATTAAACTATATTTCATTAAGACAGCATAAGATTACACAATGGACAAAGCTTACCTCCGACTCATTAAATGAGCTAAGGTTCTTGTAGTTTTGAACGAATTCATCCTTATTCTTAAACTTGGCAGGATCAAGGAAGTGGAGCAGAGCCCTGCAAAATATAGATGTCATTTATCATAAGAGAGTCCAAAGGTATAATAGTAGCATATGCTATAAGGACGCAGTCCATGTAAAATGTCTTAGCAACGAATCATTATGTGTCAGTAAATATATATATTAAAAAAAAAAATAAAGGTTCCAGTATATAAGCTTTGTCAGTGACAATAGAAACGCATCATCAGAATTCTCAAGAGCTAGCTTGCATTAAAAAAAAAAGAGTGGATCAACCACATAGAATACAAAAATCAACAATGTCAAATATTATAAACTAACAAAGAACATTAATTTACAAGTTTCATGATTAATTTTTAATCAGAAATAATAAAAGCGGCCATCTCCAAAGAAAGGCTAAACAAGGAAAGAAAGCATACCACAGTTCTTCGACACTATTCTGTAGTGGAGTGCCAGTTATAAGCAATTTATTCTTCGTGCTAAATTCCTGAAACAGAGAAGATACACTACCCATTCTGAACAACCAAAAAAAGAACTTTGAAAATAGATAAAAGTTCTTGGATGAGTCGCATACCAAAAGGGCCGTGTACAGCTGTGCCTCGCTATTTTTCAGTCTATGTGCTTCATCCACCATCAAGTAAATCCACTTAATCTTGGAGAGAACAGCTTTATCTTTCAGAACCACCTCATAAGTAGTCAACAGTGCATTGAATTTTATGGGCCGGCCGACTTTCTTTTCATTGTAAAATTCGTATTGCTGACATACCTGAAGCCAGGACATTACACAAATCAAAATTCTATAACAGAGGGAGAGAGGAGTTAAATTGTTGTTAAAAATTCATTGTTTTACTGTCCATACTGAAACTTGGTGGAGACAAAAAGTCAAAGCACTTAAAATCAAAAACTAAAGCTACAGCCCCTATCCACTTTGGTTAGAAAAAATGTTGAATAGGCCAGCAAATGAAATATTTAGATACACAATGGAGACACAAGAGGAACTCTAACACCTTTTTAAAAGCTGTAACATGACCATTATTTGTTTTGTTTCTCACCTCTCGACTCGCCCGGGTGCCAACATATACTATTATATTCATGTCGGGAAGCCACTTCCTGAATTCTTTAGCCCAGTTAGCTAATGTTGACAAAGGCACAACGACAAGAAATGGACCAGGAATTTGTTGGGTATTCTGGGAGAAAAAAGAAATAGAGAAATTTTAACTCATGAAAAATGGGATGCTGAGAACAAGATTTTCAACTAATGAGCAAATTTGAGTGCTCAAAAGTGCTCACTAGTGCTCACTTAATATAAAAAGAATTCTCACCTGCAAAAACCCAAGCATTGAAACGGACTGAACAGTTTTACCAAGACCCATTTCGTCAGCCAAAATGACATTAGTGTCATTAAGCCAGCTGGAAAATGAAAAGAAGCAAACCATTAGACCAAGCAGACGAGTAAAGCATCATCAGCACTTATGGAAGTGAGAAGAAACACACCTGTTGACAAGAAAATTCAAACCCTGCAGCTGATAGTCCCGTAGTGTACCTCCGCTTAGCCACTCAGGCTGCTCCTCAAGCTTCCGCAAACTTGCTACACAGAACAGTAACCACGACTAAGTATTAGAAAAAGAGTTTTCACCTACCCTATAATCTCAGATATAAAGTGGGAGAGTAAGCATAACTTTGCAACCATAGACAAAACAGAAAACTACCATAATCAACATAAACATAGCAAAGTGGTAGAGCATATAAATCAAATAGATGCCTCTCTTAAGTATTTCATTATTTTTTCTATCAGATGGTATCGTTCACATTCATGAGTTGGTTAGAAGAAATTAGCAAAACAATCATGCGAACAACAGAAGAAAGCAGCATGAAAAATTATTCTTATGTGAATGAAGAAATGACAAAAACGATGGTCGGTTTTTAATTAAGCTATACATGAGCATCTTTTTCGGATTCAAGAGGCGAAGAATGAAGAGAGCAAACTAGCAAGAACCAGTTCACAATGTAAAGTCAGTTTCTCAAATGTAGAGTACTTTTATTATGCTTTTCATACAATGGAAAAAGAAAAATTACAAAACTAATGATTCGAGTAACAGACCTTTCCCTTTAGTACGCTGCTGTTCCACCATTTTCCCTTGCAGTGCAATTGAAGCTTCACGAGCCTGAATCATAGAGAGAAATCACCTCAAGGCTCAAGCATTAGAGAAACCTAGATTTTTTTTATGGATCTGATTTAGCAGAAATGGAACCCATGTATATGCTAGTCCAAATATAGTAGACGAGTGATAGACAAGTATAAACATTAAGACTTCTAAGACTGACTAAAAAAAGTTACTTAATATTTAATAAGCATGAGTGTTTCCATGTAAAAACTTCTTGTGCTATAAAACAAGATGTAAACTGCATCTGTCAAAGAACTAACAGCTGTCACCTCGTAACTACAGAATTTGAACCCAATTGTCTAATTACCACTACGCAGAGGGATAAAGGAGACATATGGAGAAAGAGTTGCAAAACAAAATAAAACAGAGAAACAAACTCTACCTTGTACTCATCAATAGCAACCTGTGCAAATGCAATATCGACATCCTTCTCCCTATATAAACACAGGAAGAGAATAATAGTTGAGGGAATAGAAGGATAGAGAATTACAAATTCATAGCATGCTTCTCAATAAATGAAACAAAACTCTGTCAATACAAAAAAAAATGAAAAAAGGAAAAAGATCCATCCAAGAGTGTTAGAGAAGACACTGAACCATCAGTAAAAAGAGGGGAAGCCAACAGTTATGAAACTCTTAACTTCCACATTAGAAAAAAGGGAAGAATCATTTAACAAGTACTCATTTTTCCTTGAAGAGGCAAGGAATACCAAAAAGTAACCAAACGATCAGATTTCTACTTCCTCTTATCAAACATCAAAGACAACAAAAACAAAAAGATGAAAAAAAGTTATTTCAGAAGATAAATGAAAGAAAATATACCAAGTGGCTTCAGCATAAGAAAGCCCTTGCCACTTTACTAGATACTCTGGCACCACGTCACCTAAACCATCTTTGCTTATTCGATCTGCAATTATTCTTTCTACCTAAATCACAGAAACTAAATTAGCTCACAGGAGGAATACTCCAACATAAATTGCAAAAACAATAATAGATTGCAAGTTTAATGCTGGAAACACTAACCTGACTATTCTGCTTAATGATGTCCAGATCCATTTCTTTGCTCACATCATTGACCTCAATCTAAAAGGTTGAAAAATATATCAAGTGAAAGAATTTGAGATATACATACCATACCAACGTTTCTGACAGATATATTTGACACATTCCAATAAATACTATGGCAGCACATGTCTAATACGATAGTGCCTAAATATGAACAAAAAGTTAACATCTTACATGGTAAACATGGTTTGACAAGAAAAAAAGGAAATAGAAGCATGATGTAGACCATCAGTGTAATCTTATGGGATATAACGATACTAAAACTCCGAAAATGTTGCCGGACATTCAAACATTACCTCCTCTCGTGAGAGTGCTGTCCTGTACCTAATCTCCTCTGTCACTTTCTTCGTGTAGTTAAGGACCTTCTTGAAGCCACTAAGCTGCAAGAACACAACATACAAAGCGAAACAATAATTTAGAAAAAAAATAGCATTATCACAAATACGGATTTTTGAACCAGCCACACAGCAGATATTCCTAGCTGTAAAAGGGGTGAGGACATCGTGGGTAACTGTGTATGTATATCTATGCAATAGGTTGATCAAAAAAAAAATAATGAGTCATCCGGACATACATTTTGGAGATCGCTCAATGACTTCCACTGACAATGCAAGTGTGATTGACCTTTCCACTTTATTAGGAATTCCATTTCATTCCAATCTGGCTCAGTATCAAACAGTTGACGTACTAGAACAGGAACTGTTGATTTTTTATTTGTGTGAGCATCTTCACCTTTGCCCTTTGGCTGATGCCAAAGCACTTTTTCAATAGCATCACAATCCTCCTCTTCAATGTCATCCTAACCACCATATATCAGAAACAAAGAAAAAGAAAAACAGAGAATGTAAGTCCTTCAAAAATCTGGGCATGGCTTCAAAAGGACACTAGGTCAAGTAGATGGAATTAACAGCTACTCTGAGTCAAATAGTTGGCGTTAATCAAATCAAAAGAGCATAAATTCTCCAGATGCAGCTCATCAAGAGGGACATAATTTAAATCTATCTTGTATCCAACGAAAAATAATACCCTTAAAGTGCAGATTGTAACTATAACAATGAGTTATTAGACCGCATTGGAAAAGGCTCATGATGCTAGCTTCTATTCAAATGCACCATATTTCTGAAGGCAAACTTAAGCAAGTTGAGGGAAAATCTATAACCTTGAAATGTAACTAGATATCATACCTTTTGGTTTTTTCGATTTCTCCCATCACCTATATCTTCACTGTCTTCGCTCTCCACATATGAGACTTTACGAACTGATCTGGTGGAGCTCCGAACTTCACTACTCTGTCCTATATTATTGGTAGACCTACCATTGTTTTGCCGGAGAGTTGTCCCTCTTCTGGGCATGCTTCTAAAACCCTCATCAATGTCATTGTCAGAGTCCTCCGCCGAGTAGTCCTCTTGATATGAGGTTTTCCTCTTTTGTCGACTAGAAGCATGGACTGGTTTTCTTTCGGGTCCAGAGCTTAATTTCCGGAAACCTTTACCTTGTTGCCTAACCTTAGGCTTTTTTGTGCCATAGTCATCCTCAGAATCGGAAAGATCGATATCATCATCACTCTCAGGATCCTCATCAGAAACGTCCCAAGCTTGGTCATCCTAAAAGCAAACAACCACTCAGTTGGAAGAACTCCCATCAAAACTATAACAAGTTACAAGCTAGACCACAACATTTTAACTATAATGAAGTTTTCCCTTTCGAATAGCAAACGTAGTTAAGGAAACAGCTCAGAAATTATCTACATTTCAGTTTTAGCTTCATTCTAAAAAAAATCTATATCCCAACACAAGAATTGTAAGAAATCAAACCTTCTTCCTTGCATCACCGCCAGGAACACCATCATAGGGCTCAAAGTCAGCATCTTCAGGGTCATCCTCTGATGAGAAATAAGATCACAATGTTACTGAAGATCCAAGTACTTGGCATGGGAAGAAAAAACATGACGCAAGTTCTAGTACCGTTACAAATAAACAATGCAATCAATCTATTTAGGATAAAAAAATTACAAGAGTTTACCATCTTCTTCCTCTTCATAGTCCATATCAGCATCACCATTGTGGTCATGATTACCATCACCGTAGTGAATATTTTTGTGAATTACTCTTGAGGCCCTTGACTTGCTATGGATAGCAGATCCTGTTTGCGGCAGTGATCTAGAATTTATAGCATTGCTATACCCTTTGTAGTGCACATGGTCACTTTGATTATCTTCATCCTGTTCGTAATATTCATCAGACAACATTTCATCTGCTGGAACATCAGCTTGACCACTTTGACGCTTGTTCATTTCTTTGTCCTCCTCATTTTCATTTTCATTATCAGAATCAAATTTTTCGCTGCGATCATTTGAGAGATTATCTTCAGAATGTTCTGCGTCTTTGTAACCAGATTGTGAATCTTTGGCAGAATCAGAGCCCTCTCTCTGTCCCATTGGCTGACAGTCTTTCCAAAATGTGGAGCCCCACTTCCCAGATACACCCATTCTCCTTCCCGAAGGTTGATAATGGGAATCCGCGGGACCAGCTACATTATCCATCGTTGTCTGATTTTGCTGCCTAATACTACATCCTGGTTCTGCGTCACTTTGATACTGTACGTCCATGTTCATGTCAAAGCCTCTTTCACTATAAGTACCATCCATATCTTCATTCAAAGGTGAGCTCTGAAAAGTAGCAGCATTTTGCCGCTCCTCATTTTCATCCAGAACATTATGTGATACAGTATCATTCGAGTAGTTCCTAAAGAAAGCCATCTTCTCACATGAAGGCCAGCAATTTAAATCCGCTCTGAATTTCTTGCAGTCGGCAACAACCACAATCTTCTAATGTCTGAATAGGACTAAGAAAAAGAAAAAAAAAAGACGAATGAGTTATTAAGCTGCATAAAATGGTATTGGAATTTTGACAAAAGCTACAACACTTCACACTTAGTTATCATTGTCAGAAAACCAGAGCAGCAGAGACAGTAAGAAAGGGAAGATAACATTCAAATCAAAAAATTTCAACGGAAATTTCAATTATTCCATAATTACAGGAGCACGTGACATGAATGGATTTCTCATTTCCATCTATGCCATAACAAAGCAGATCTTTCAATTGGGCAAAAACCACTAGACCAAGCACATAAACGAGGATAAATGTCTAAGCAATCAGGAGATAAATGTCAAAGAAAAGCAACAAGTTCAAGAGTCGAACGTAGATCCACAACGCAAAACACGAATTAACTCCAAATCGAATCCTAAAGCCCTTATAAATCTCGAATTATCAATCCAAATATCGCTAAAACGAACCCTATAAATCTGGTATCCGAATAGAGAATTTCCACCGCTCTCAACACAATATCCAGAGAAAGAAGAAGCAAAAAAAAAAAGTTTAGAGGAGATAGCTATTCAACACAGTCACACAGACGAGATAACTCGGGGGGAAATCAGAAAACAACGAGGCAACAAGTAGCAGCCATGAATTTGAAAAATCAAACACGCCTTTTAGGAATCTCACCGGAATAATCTAATCTAATCGTCGGAAAACCAAACGGGAACTGGAAAAAGAGGTTCTCTATTCGTAACGTTTTTATCTGGGATTATTCGGAGTTTTATACGACGGTTTTCTCGTGATGGTAGATCGTAATTCAGAGGAAGAGAGAGGTCGGCGAGGGATGGGAGAAAGACGATCACCGGTAATCGGAGTTTTGGATGGATCGTCGGCTGCGAGAACGACAGAGAGGTAGAGAGATAGAGAGACAGAGAGAGAGAGAGAGAGGGGATTTTGAAGTGAGAGAAAGCGTATATTTGTGTCTAGAGAGAGAGATTGGGGTTATCGGACGATAAATTATATTTTTGCTGACTGTGGTTATTTTCTTTTTGTATACAAACCTTCTCTAATCATCCTTATTGTTTTTATATACAGACTATGGTCTTTTTTTGGGTAGGCAGGGATATTACTTTAGGGTTAGGGTTGGAACTCCAAATTATGTATCACACTACCGGTTAGACTATGGTTTTGGAGATAAGAACAAAATAAATAGAAAACAATTGTTAAGATACACTAACGAATTTTGTGACGATTTTCTTCTAATCGTTTAAACCAGTTAATTTAAAAAAATGTTAAGATACATCAATGGATTTTGTGACGATTTTTCGTCTAATCGTTTAAACCAATGAATTTTTGGATTCAAGCTCAATTAACTCAATCCGAAACGAAATGAAAACTTCGAAATTGATGATGATTTTCGTTTAATCGTATGAACTCGTGAATTTGGATTAAAGCTCAATTAACCCAAATCGAAACTAAATGGAAAAATTTGACTAGTCGCATACTAAACATTTCCCAGTCCATAAGATCGACGCCCACCAATCTGAGGTCATATTTGAGACATATTTGAATGTTGTCGATTTGATTAGGAGAAGTTACCATGTGTATACAATATTGCAGTAGTTGGGGCAAAACATGTATCAAGGATATACCAATGTCACGCATACTCAATGTCTATCATGACAAGGGATATGGCCTTACCGGTGCCAACTAAGGTGGAAGCATATGCATGTTTACCTTCTTTGGTTTGATAACCCCCGAAAAGCACGAGATTTACATATGCAATGGATGTGGCAATTGGAAAGGAATTATCCTATAAAAGTGCACATATGCTCTAAATGTAATAAAACAAGCCATAATTGTACGACATATACAACTTAGATTTACCGTTTGTTTTAAACATTGGTATCAAATATGTTGTAACATGACGTTTTATGTTATTTTGTTCAACTATTAATTGATATAAGATTGGAATTACACCAACTTAAGATCACCCAATGATCAAGAAATTCCAAACTTGTTGTAGAAGATGGCCGAAGGTGGAGATGGAATGGAGGTTTGATGTTTGATTCTCTAAAAAACCACACGAAACAAGAGTGTTTGAATCACTCAAACAATCTTAGTTCGCATATCAATAGAAAAGAAGTGCCTCCCACACTTGGATTCTAAAGACACAAGCTTTGAAAAGAAAATTTGTTGTATAATTTCGTAGAAAGAAGGGTGCTTTGTACAATGGACGAACTAAGCTTTATATAAAGCTCTTAGACAATAGTCCTAAAGACTAAAACAAGAAGCAAATAGCAAAATTAAATTGAAAAGTAGCCATTGGAGAATTGTTGGCTTTTTAGGCCAAATAAGGGAAGTTGAAGGCTCTTTGTATCTTGACAACTTGGGGAGGAAGTGGTGCGCCTTTGGAACGTTATGGATAATGTAGGGAAGCTTTAGCACGTGCACAAGTTGAAAGATATATGACTTTTGGGGGTAAATGCTCCAAGGTTCCAAATAAGGTACATCGAGGATCCTCCGGTTTAGAAGTTTAATAACTTCCGAGTCTAAACCGGTCTTGGCATGATCCAATTTTTTGTGTGCCTATGAAGGGTCAAGATTACAGATCAAGTCGGTTCATAGCTTAGTTCTGGTTTGGTCATAATCCTCCAAGGAATTAATGTGCGTATGTCCAAATCGGGTAAGTTTAACTTTATGTTGATCCGTGTGATCTGTTAAGGTTTAGCGCAGTTAAGGAATGTAGGTCCATTGTGTATGACTTCAAAACACATCATATTTGATAAGGAAGGAGTTGATGGTGGTTTAAAGCTCCTAGTGTTAACGCATCCACAAAAGGAAAGTACAGGTGCAAGAGGATTCACCTAATTCTATTGATGTTGGTCCATGGTAGAACGTCTTGGATAGTTTTTGAAAGATAAATATGTTCTCCTGGTCGTCAAACATAAGTCTCCAATTAAGCAAGTAAGGAAAAGTCCATATTTGATGGTAAATGACCCGCAAGTAAGGCTAATGGGCCAATTCTATAAGCAACTCGGTCCAAGCCTGTTTTGCATCGACCATTCTCTTTAAAATTTGGTTTGCTGGTGAATAATGAAGACGAGGTGCATTGGCTGAGCAGAACCTTGGTTGGACAACTTGGCTTGCTCGTAGTCGAGTCCGGTAATGGATTCTTGAGCATCTTCTGATCTTGATCGATCCACGGGTGATCTGGCTCGACTAATCTCTCTAAAATGATGAATTGGTCGGTGAATCACAAGGCTGAGATGATTGGGTTGAGTGGAGTTTCCTTGGGAGAGTTGTTGAACTTCGGGTAAGGCTCCGGATAGGCCGTTGTTGGGGTCGGTTTTCATCTAGCCAAGATCAATTGTTAAAAGGACTAAGTAAAATAAATGGGCCTAGCCAAACTCCGAGAACTGGCGACGAGCCCACGAGCCAAACTAGCATGATTTGGGTTGAGCCTAAGGTACGAGAAGACGGCGTGACACATCTTGGGCCGAGTCAAGGAGGCCGAGCCGAGGTCTTCATGAGCCGAGACGAGTACTGTGGGCCGAGTCACAAGCCCAAGAGATGATCCGTGTCATCGTTCGCTCTAGGAGATAGACTTGAATCACACAGAAGTCAGTGGAGAAGAAAATGGAAGTAAATCTTTAAGGATATTCGCCGATATTCTCGCATTGAAGAATTCCCCCAAGTGAGAAAAGATGAAGTGGAAGAAAGAAGAAAAACGTGTGGGACATGAAGGCAAAAAAAAAAAGCCTTGTGAAGGAAGGGTAGCTTAGGTTTGGGACTTCATGGTTAGAGATGCTAGGGTTAGAGACATCTTAGGCATTGGGTAGATGTAAATTTATCCTTGTATGCATAGGTTGCCTTTTACTCTTAGCATTTTGCTAAAGCTTGCTCATTCTTAGAGAGATCCCTTGCATTGGAGTTGCCACATATATTTGAGATCATCTTAGTCTCAAAGCCCTTACCATAGCCAAATGAATTCACTTGTCTTGTATAAACATGATTCACTTGAAACGATTAAATGAATGTCAATTGATTGGATGATAGGAAGGCTTGTGTAGGTTGAGACTTGGGCTTGATTTCATGATTGGGATGGATATGGCTAGCTCTTTTTGAGTAGACTTGTTTGATCGCATCTTAGAGCTAACAACTTGGACATTGAGTTTAAATTCTTATAGTGATACTTGTGGATATGAGCTCCCACTTTCAAACCTCTCTCTCTTCTTGTTCTTGTTTGTTTGCTTGAGGGCAAGCAAAGGAATAAGTTTGGGGGAGTTGATATTCTCATATTTTACATCTTTGAAGCATTCATTTAGCCTAGGTTTTGTCTCATTTGCATATAGTTTCATAGCATTTCTCTTGTGTTTGGTTCTCATTTAGAGTTTAGGTTATTCATAATAGGTCCTAGAGTGTCTTGCATGTTTTGGAGTGTGTTTCTAGGTGTTTGGAGGCTTTTGGAGATCTTGGAGGAGCTTACACCTCGACGTGAGTCATGAGGAGATATCTAGGAGCAATGGAGAATTCGTAGTGACCATACCGGCCCGTCATACCTGGTCGATCTCACCCGGTGTTGTAAGGAAGCAAAGGCATGGCGAATACCGGCCCGTCACACCGCCCTATCTCGACCCGGCATGGAAGTTATCGGCCAAAGACCTTCTCACACCGGCCCGCTATACCGACCCGCTCTCGACCGGCATCAAGACGAAGCCTCGGACATGGAAAATGCTGGGCACTTATACCGGCCCATGACAGCCCGGCATGAAGACTCCCAACCAAAAACGTCTTACACCGGCCCGCAGCAACCCTCGACCAACGACCGGTGCCCAAATGCAGGACATGCTATACCGGCCCGTTGTTGCCCGGCACGCCCGCCTAGTCCTTACCAAATGACGGACAGGGCTATTACCGGCCCGATGCACCGCCCCATGACAGGCCGGCATGAAGACTCTCGGCCAAGACTCGTCTACACCGGCCCGCCATACCGGACCACCTCCGGCCGGTATGAAATCTCGACCCAGTCTCGACCGGGTCAACACCCGGTTTGTCCCGGGTTGACCCAGTCCGCCTAACAACAATTATAAATACTTTAAACCTAATTTTCTTGAGGGGATCCTTTTCTCTTGCTAAAAACCTTCCTTTAGGGTTCTAAGTATTTTGTAAGAGATATCTCTTTTTGATTTATGCAATTTAAGTTTTAGTTCTTTAATTTCTATCTTCTTTCTCTTCTTTATCAACAATCTAATAATCTAATCATGAGATTTAACATGTTCTTTATAGGATTTGTTGGGTCCATCATGATTAGTGAGTAGTCACTTAGAATCTTCGGATAAGGTAGATTTAGGGTGATGTCTAAGTTGATTTATGATGCTTAGGGATAGATATATCAATTCCCCTTCTATCTAAGTGTGCTTAATGCTAGATTAGGTTAGAGATAATCAATCACACCCACAAGGTGTTTGATGAAATTCCCCAAAGAGTTTAGTTAGAGATATTCATTCCTAGCCTATGAGAGTAGATGTCTAGGGTGTTTATTGGTTGATTTGAATACTGAATTTAATGCTTGCTAATCATTCTATCACAAATGAGAATTTGTTCTTGATTTAGTGATTAGCAAAGTGATTAGTGCCTTGAGAAAGGATTAGTCATAATTGATGATCATAACCTAGGGATTAGCATTGATTGTGTAATGGACATCATAAATTAGCTATAGAATCACCTTAATTCCATAATCTCATCCTTGGATTCGCCTTTTATTATTGCATTCAATCTCGTTTAGTGTTGATAGTTCTTGTTTCTTGTTTAATTTGGATCATTTAGGTTGCTAGAAACATTTAAACAACTCTTTTAACTTGAATTATTAAGTAGTTTTATGCATTCTTAGTGATTGAGACATTTAACCCATTTGGATTGATCCTTATATACCACAATGACATGAGTGGGATTTGAGTAATTGAAGTAGACCGAAAAATCCTACTATCAGGGGTACCAACTAAAGATGAGCTAGCCATTCAGGTACGACAAAGAGTGGTAAAAGGTAAAGAACGTCATCAATGTATGATTCGTTATCTTTGCCTAAACTTTTGATGAGAAAATTAAGTCAAGTTAAAGTCCAAGTATAATAGAGCTAGTATATTCCATCCTAAAGAATCTCTACGGTCTAAATTCCTCCGGGGATTTCGCATTAATAGAAACTCTAACTACCGCTGATGACACCGGTTTTTAACCATTTTATGGATCACTTTCATATCTTTTGCAGGTATTTTAACTCCGTTTTCAATGGTTTTCAAGTGCTTTCCATGTTTTAAAAGACATGCAGGTAACTCGGGATAAAAGAGTGCATTTCAGAGCAAAAATACGTTTTTGGATAAACTTGGACCGTTAGAAGTCTTGCAATCAAAGAAGCCTTCTCACCGCCCGATCATCCCAAAATTTGGACACAACAAAGTAGAGACAACTAGCTTTCAAATGCAATTAGATTGGAGACGATCCAATGGTTTGATCCTTAAATATACCCGAAGCACTAAAGGTAGATGAAACTGCCATAAAGCCAAAGCCACCGCGGGCAGAGGAGCTCCACCCACGGCCAACCGACGTTCCACCGCGGCCAGGAGGTCACCGCCAGTGGCCAAAGACCATCTTCCCGTGGGTTGAGACCACGCACCCGCGACCACTCCCTGCTCGACCAAAACAAGCTCGTTTTCTTCCCCAAGGGCAATTCT
This sequence comes from Eutrema heterophyllum, assembly GCA_002933915.1. NCBI lineage: Eukaryota > Viridiplantae > Streptophyta > Magnoliopsida > Brassicales > Brassicaceae > Eutrema > Eutrema heterophyllum. The sequence continues at coordinate 670,166 of PKMM01037572.1, forward strand.
GTCTTTTCACATCAAACCCTAAACGTCCCCCAAGAAGTGAAAACTATAAATACTTGTTTTTAGGTCTTTTAGACAGAATCTCTTTCACGCTTTTAGACATAGACGAATTTCTAGCAACTTTTACTTTTGTTCTTCGGTTTGAAGCAAAGATTCTCGACTTGTGTCTTCAATAGTGAAGCCTTTCTTCATCCCTTTTTCTTACGGTTTTTCTTTTATTTATTATGATGTTAAGCTCAGCTATGNCACGCACCCGCGACCACTCCCTGCTCGACCAAAACAAGCTCGTTTTCTTCCCCGAGGGCAATTCTGTCTTTTCACATCAAACCCTAAACGTCCACCAAGAAGTGAAAACTATAAATACTTGTTTTTAGGTCTTTTAGACAGAATCTCTTTCACGCTTTTAGACATAGACGAATTTCTAGCAACTTTTACTTTTGTTCTTCGGTTTGAAGCAAAGATTCTCGACTTGTGTCTTCAATAGTGAAGCCTTTCTTCATCCCTTTTTCTTACGGTTTTTCTTTTATTTATTATGATGTTAAGCTCAGCTATGGCTGAGTAGTTCTCTTGTTGGGTATAGGGTTTCAAAGGGGCTCTCATTGTTCGATTATTCATTAGGTTTTTGGACTAGGATACCGATTAGGGTTCATCGTTCTATCCTTTTTATTAATGTGTTTTTGCTTGATTGATAACCTTGCAATTGAACTTATGTATTTTTAGAGCTACGAAAGTACTGGATCTATATGCTTGACCTAGGGTAGACGAGCAAAACCGTCACAAGATACAAAAGTTGTGGAGGGATTGTGAGCGTTAACGACCTTTGCTCGTTCATCATAACTTTTTATGCGGCCGGAGACGAAAGCTACCGGTTGAGTACTTAAGTTATCGGTGTGTAGGATGTACGAAAGTAGGCTACACACAGTATCCGTGTTCCAAGTTCAAGAACCAATAGATGACAAAAAGTCGCTTTAGAAATCCTAGCAAATTCTTTATGAAAATTGGCCATGAACCCTAGAGAAATTCTCGATTGCCCAACACTTTGTTTAATAGTTTACAACCTCGTTTTAATTATTCGCTTCGCTTACTTACTGTTTGATTTCATTGCTTAATTTAGTTTTCCTAGCTACAGATCGTGACAAACAAAACCCATAAAAATCGATTAGGTCTAGACACAACTTAGAAATCAATAGAAATTGACAACGTTCAATCCCTGTGGATTCGATCCCTAAATACTACTGTGTTTGCTGTGCACTTGCAGCCTAGCTAAAAGGGTAAAACTTGTTAAGTACAAACCGACACCATCAAGTTTTTGGCGCCGTTGCCACCAGGGAATTGATATTGCTTGTTTGATTCGTATTCTAATTTCTGTTCTAGACAACTTTTATTTTCAAGCTCTTTGTTGCTCTTTTGACATTCTCATTTATCTTTGTCATTTGTTCTTAGGTGCATGAACACTAGGAAAACTCCTAGAGAAACCGTACCGCAACTAGACGATATCGACAGACACGAGAGAGAACTCCGAAGACTCAAAAGAACGCTAAGGATGGCCGAAAACGACCGTCCGGAGAATCAACCAAACTGTGATCAACTTGATCACGAGAATGATCGTGATTTTTCGGATCACGAAGATGACCGAGAGGCTGTCCATGGTGCAAACGACCAGCCACAACTCGATCCTGAAGAAAATGAAAACCGAAATGCTGAAAATCTGAGGCGACAACTTCCTTTCAATCGCGATGCACTGAGGAACGATGCTCAAGTGAATCCACCGATTCCTCCTAATGGCGAGAACGCCAACCAACCTGTTTTGACCACTAATCCTCCGAGGAGACAAGCGCGTAACCGCACCATTGCTGATTTTGATGCACTATATCAACACTTCTAAAACCGAGCTGCCATACAACTTCCTCTACCTCATAGAAACGATTTTGAGATCAAACCTTAAATCATTGCTTTGGTGAAGCAAAATTATTTTCATGGAGTTGCTACCGAGCACCCGATGGAGCACATCGAGTTGTTCGAAGAGATATGCAGAACGACAAGAACAAACCAAGTTTCCCCCTGATTACTTAAAGTGTAAGCTTTTTCCCTTTTCTTTAGCCGATAAAGCTCACCGTTGGTTGAAATCTTTGCCCACAAGATCTATCACTAGTTGGGAAGAGTGCAAAGCCGCCTTCCTAAGCCATTTCTACACCAAGTCGAGATCGAACTCGTTGAGAAAGAAAATCCAAAGTTTTCATCAACAAACGGTGGTATAACGGAGTTAAAGGATAACGGAGTTGAGGCATATGATGTGTCATTAAATCAAAATTTCAACCTGAAAGCTGTTTTTTTGTGGACTATAAGCGATTTTCCAGCATATAGTATGTTGTCGGGATGGATGACACATGGAAGACTATCGTGTCCTATTTGTATGGATGATACAAATGCTTTTTATCTTCCGGCTGGTAGGAAGACATGTTGGTTTGACTGTCACATAAGATTTCTTCCTATAAGTCATTCATTACAGAAGAATTAAATACACTTTTTGAAGGGAAAGCACGCATTGAACGACTACCCACCTCAATCTTTACTGGTGAACAAGTTTTATTTGAGTGTACAAGGCATGCAGAACAACCCAAAACATCTGAATGCGGTGGAAATGGTCATGAAAATAAAGTGGACAGCTATGGGGAGTGGCATAATTGGTATAAAGAAAGCATATTGTGGGAGCTACCGTACTGGAACGATCTGACACTACGACACAATCTTGATGTGACCCGCAAGTAAGGCTAATGGGCCAATTCTATAAGCAACTCGGTCCAAGCCTGTTTTGCATCGACCATTCTCTTTAAAATTTGGTTTGCTGATGAATAATGAAGACGAGGTGCATTGGCTGAGCAGAACCTTGGTTGGACAACTTGGCTTGCTCGTAGTCGAGTCCGGTAATGGGTTCTTGAGCATCTTCTGATCTTGATCGATCCACGGGTGATCTGGCTCGACTAATCTCTCTAAAATGATGAATTGATCGGTGAATCACAAGGCTGAGATGATTGGGTTGAGTGGAGTTTCCTTGGGAGAGTTGTTGAACTTCGGGTAATGCTCCGGATAGGCCGTTGTTGGGGTCGGTTTTCATCTAGCCAAGATCAATTGTTAAAAGGACTAAGTAAAATAAATGGGCCTAGCCGAATTCCGAGAACTGGCGACGAGCCCACGAGCCAAACTAGCATGATTTGGGTTGAGCCTAAGGTACGAGAAGACGGCGTGACACATCTTGGGCCGAGTCAAGGAGGCCGAGCCGAGGTCTTCATGAGCCGAGACGAGTACTGTGGGCCGAGTCACAAGCCCAAGAGACGATCCGTGTCATCGTTCGCTCTAGGAGATAGACTTGAATCACACAGAAGTCAGTGGAGAAGAAAATGGAAGTAAATCTTTAAGGATATTCGCCGATATTCTCGCATAGGCGGTTCACCAAGCATCTATACAAAGGAACAAAGTCATTCAGCAAAAGGAGAGGTTTTTAACCTGGTAGAATACTTAGCAAATCACTTATCATATTCTTTGTATCGAAAAAGCTTATCAAATCATCATTAAAAAATACCATCTTTGGATCTCTGTTATCGTGTTTCGTTTCCAGAATCTTATGTTCCCTTTGAATCCCTTAACCAAATTTAGTTGTACGAGTTTTGACTCCCACAATTTGGCGTCGTTTGTGGGGAATTAAAGTTTTCTTACTCACATAAACCACCGGAAATCTAGGCTCGGTGGTTGATGTGCGTGGATTGTTATCTTAGCTTCAGGTTTCAAATTTGTAAACCCTAACGTCTGCAAGTGCACATATGTGCGTTGTAGGACTTTAGGTATCGATCCATAGGGAGGGAGAGCTTTTCTGTGAAACCTTAGAAAGAGAGTTAGTAAGGAAGTCTAAAACGAAAATGGGTTTTTATAGGGTTTTTGTGTCGCGAATTGTAAAGTGCGTAAAAAGTAAAGTTGCTTGTAAATTGAATTATGAAATCGATGGCAATAAAATAAAAGAAATCATCGGTTTATAAACTATAATATAACGATGTTGGGTCGATAGGGATATCTTAGGCGAATGTTCGATTCAAACACGGTACCAAAGCTCTTAGTGAAATAGATTCTAGTAAACTCCACGAACTAGAACAAAATAAATGGCATAGCCTACTCTCGTACATCCTACGCACCAATAACTTATATACTCGACCAGTAGCTTTCGTCTCTCGCCGCACATAAAGTTATGATGACACACGCAAGTTCGTAAACATTCACGACACTCTATAAGTATACTTTCGAAATCTTATAGCGCGACACGCTCCATATAGATTAATGGTTCGGGTGGTTAGATTCAGCACTTTTGGTGGTTCTTATAACACATAGGGATCAGCCTCTAGTTCATGACACTAGATTCGTGCATTAACAACAATCTATAGGAAAGAGTTCTAGAATACGACTAGGTTTACCTTGTGAAATCCTTATCGAACATGTGAATCCCCTTCGAAAATCCCTTTAAACCCAACGACTAAACTACTCGGACATAATTGAAGAAAGCGAAGACATAATTAAATAAAGAAGAAGCTTCTCGATTTTAAGACCAAAGTCGAGAGAAAACTTCTCTACAAATCTCGAAAGTAAAAGCAAAAAGTAATGCAAAAAGTAAACTAAAATGGCACACACTAAGGCACAATGATGCACACGAAAATAGGGTTCTTAAAACACATATTTATAGGTCTTCTCTCTTGTTTTCGTCGGTCTTTAGGATTTAGACTTGACGGGATTTGAACGGGCTTGCAAATGGGCTTACGGGACCGAAACAGGGGCTGGCCGCTGGTCCATGGTTTCTGACTGCGGCGAACCACTCCTTGGCCGTGGGTGTAGAGCTTCTGCCCGCGGTGAATTGCCTCTTGGCCGCAGGTGGAGCTGCTCCGGGAATGGTCGAATGGGACGTCTTGATCTTGATGTATCTTTTGATTGAACCGTTGGATCGTCTGACGGTTTGACTCTGAGCCAAATCAATTGGATGGAAAGGTAGATGGTCCTTCTTGAATATCTCCAAAATTGGGCTGGATCAGACGGTGAGAAGAATTGATATGCTCAAATTAATACCCTTTAAGTACTAAAGCAGTTGTTGTAGTATATGTAGGGATCGAACACAAGAACTCAAGAAAGTCACACAATAGATTATATAGACTCGAATAAAGTTAAACCAAACAATGTAATTAAATGCGAGTGCGTAAATTAAACAAGTTGTAAGTCAATTGGAAAGAAGATAGGCTCATGGTATTTCTCATGAATTCAATCAATGTAGATAAACTAACTAACAAGATTCAGATTTAGCACGGTTTTTGAACTCAAATCACTAAAGTATAGCCAACCAACTCTCGTTGCGAAAACTATCTAACTCTAAATCCTAGAATCCCAAATTTCTTTACGAATCCTAAAGTCTAAACCAGCTTTTAGTTCAAGTTTGATTTGTTCACAAAACAACTAAACCAAATCTCTTTACGAATAGTTATTTTGCTCACCCTAAGTTCTATCAGGTAATTAATCGTACTCTCGTGCCTAATCAATTATCCTAAGATCTAAGTTCCATATTCGTCAACCTAGAATTAGCTATGAGAACAACCTATGGTGAATAACTAATTCAGATGGTGAATCCTAATTAACTAATTAACCTAACATTCAGAGAAAATCCTTATGAGAACCCTGAACCTAACAAGGGATCTACTCAGACATGATTAATGGAACATAAATCATAGATGAATAGAATTGCATAGAAGAAATCAATAATAAAACAAAGGGGTTCAGAGTTGTCTCTCCCCAAAATCCCTAAAACAATCTCTCTCACAGAATACCAAAGTAAAATAAAGCGTAGTCAACAAAAGTGGCTGAAAAACATAATTATAATACTAAACACGTTATGGGGCTTCTTGTAATTATTAAAGTCTTCTGGACCAAAGTGCAGACTCTTAAATCTTGTAAAAAGTCGCGTTTCTTGTTTTCCTGCAGTCGGTATCGACCGACACCATTAGTGGTATCGATCGACACTGGTCACTGCTTCTTCTGCTCGCCAGACTAGACTGTCTTCACGAAAACTGGCATAACCTTTGATCGCACCGTTGGAATGGCCTCAAACCACTTCCAAATGAAAGCTAATCCATTGATCTGTCTTGTATCAAAATTTGAGCTCAATCCATCGGTGGAAAGTTCTTCAACAAATGCCAAACTTCTGACGTCTCTGCATGATTCTGCATCTTCATATGCTCATTTTCACCCAAAACGGCTCCTTTCTCCCAAAGTCACCTAAAACCTGAAAAGACTCAAAAAGACTACAAAAACACTAGAAAGACTCTAAAAACAAGACCTATATCATGGTCAAAAAGAGGTAAAAACCATGATATATCAAGAACCTCTTTGGCAGTTGAACTTCTGACGGTTTGACTCTGAGCCGAAAATCTGGGTTTTCTCCAATTTGCAATGCTTTTACCTAACTAACCTAAAAAGAGTCTTGAAATCACAAATATGCGAAAACAATAACAAAAACATATAAAAGCGAGTGAAACACTTATTAAAGTGTTCTAAAATAAACTTAAAATGGGTAAAAATACGGTGTTATCAACTCCCCCAGACTTAGACTTTGTTTGTCCTCAAACAAAACAAAACCAAAGCCCGGAAAGATCAAAAATCATAGGGAACTCGAAATCTCGGAGATCGTCCTTCTAAACCATAACCGTCGAACTACATGAAACACAAGCTAGTCTAGAAAATTTTCATCAGAAGTTTCCGTAACACTAGTCCACGGTATCCGTCATACAAAATATAAACTTTCAAAATCCAAAATTCAGGTAAACTAGCTCTTTAAATTCATTAAGTATAAATGTGAACTTCTCATCAAAATGATCAAACCAAAACAATCGAGGCTAGGTATTAAAGGCATTTAGAGGTGAGGTTAAAGGTGTTTCGGGTCACCATAATTTCATCAGAGGGTGCGAGATATTATGCAAAACAGCTAGAGAGGATGGACCGGTTGAGAACCACAGCTTCCAGTCACTTTTTCTTGCGTAAAATTGTTGCATTTCCTCCTTTCTCCAAAAACAGAAGTTTTCTGTCATTCCCCCAGACTTAGAATTTTCTGTGAGCTCGGAATGACAGACTTCTCACAAACGAACCATGAATGCCTCATAAGAATTTCGACCAACCTAGATTCTCTTTAGGCTCTTGTTTCCTTTCCCTTTCGATTTTATTTTCGATTTTTTTTTTTTTTTTTGAAAGGGGGATAGACCTTTTATCGAGATAGAGTCTTAGGGCCACGAAAATTTACCATGATTTTGAGTTTTCCAAGGCAGAACCAAGCTCTCATCTTTGTTGATTTCACCTCTACCAATCGCGTATAGTCTTCGTCTTTAGTGACTGAAAACCGTGTTGTTCCTCCCTCTCTGGCGTTTTTGCACAAATCTGCACATGAGACACAAAGAGAGAATGCATGAGGTTTGAAAAATGGTTAAGGTTCAGGTGGGGTTGATACTCTCATATTTTACATCTTTGAAGCATTCATTTAGCCTAGATTTTGTCTCATTTGCATATAGTTTCATAGCATTTCTCTTGTGTTTGGTTCTCATTTAGAGTTTAGGTTGTTCATACTAGGTCCTAGAGTGTCTTGCATATTTTGGAGTGTGTTTCTAGGTGTTTAGAGGCTTTTGGAGATCTTGGAGGAGCTTACACTTCGACGTGAGTCGTGAGGAGATAGCTAGGAGCAATGGAGAATTCGGAGTGACCATACCGGCCCGTCATACCTAGTCGATCTCACCCGGTGTTGCAAGGAAGCAAAGGTAGGGCAAATACCGGCCCGTCACACCGCCCTATCTCGACCCGGCATGGAAGTTCTCGGCAGAAGACCTTCTCACACTGGCCCGCTATACCGACCCGCTCTCGACCGGCATCAAGACGAAGCCTCGGACAAGGAAAATGCCGGGCACTTATTCGGCCCATGACTGCCCGACATGAAGACTCCCAACCAAAAACGTCTTACACCGGCCCGCAGCACCCCTCGACCATCGACCGATGCCTAGCTGTCGCCCGACACGCCCGCCCGGTCTCTACCAAATGACGGACATGGCTATTACCGGCCCGATGCACCGCCCCATGACAGGCCAGCATAAAGACTCTCAGCCAAGACTCGTCTACACTGGCCCGCCATACCGGACCACCTCCGGCCGGTATGAAATCTCGACCCAATCTCAACCGGGTCAACACCCGGTTTGTCCCTGGTTGACCCAGTCCGCCCAACAACAATTATAAATACTCTAAACCTAATTTTCTTGAGGGGATCCTTTTCTCTTGCTAAAAACCTTCCTTTTAGGGTTCTAAGTATTTTGTAAGAGATAACTCGTTTTGATTTATGCAATTTAAGCTTTAGTTCTTTAATTTTTATCTTCTATCTCTTCTTTATCAACAATCTAATTATCTAATCATGGGATTTAACATGTTCTTTATAGGATTTGTTGGGTCCATCATAATTAGTGAGTAGTCATTTAGAATCTTGGGATGAGGTAGATTTAGGGTGATGTCCCATCTTGTCGGGCAAGCCCGAGACTAATCCCAAGGAATATGTGAACGCCATCACACTTCGATGTGGCAAGGAACTTCCCCCTCGTGAAGCCCCTAAGGTCGATGAGGACATCGATGTCCAAGTTGGGGGGGAGACGCTTGAAACAGAAGAAGGTGTGATTTAGAGTGGTCTTGAGGATATAGTTGACAAGAAGAAAGAGGTTGCTACTCAAGAGAAGCCTAAGAAGAAGGAAACTCCATTCGTTCCACTGCCTTACGTACCAAAGCTACCATTTCCGGGCCGCTTCAAGAAGCAATTGTTAGAGAAGTATAGGGCGGTATTCGATAGACAAATAGAAAAGGTTGAACTTACCATGCCCTTGGTTGATGCTTTCCTACTTGTGCCACAATACTCAAAATTTCTTAAGAATGCCATCAAAGAGATAGCGAAGGAGATGGAGAGCATGGTGCTAACTCACGAAGGTAGTGCCATCATTCAAAAAGGGTGTTCCCGAAGAAACTTGGTGACCCCGGTAGTTTCACTCTCCTTTGTGCTCACTACAAGAAAACACAGTTTTTGTGACTCTTTTTTTTGTCGCAAAAAAGTGGGACGAAAGTGTGACAAATTTGCGACCATTTTGTGACTACTGGCAATGCAGTGGCAAAACAGTTGCAAATTAATGACGAAACAGAGGAGTCACAAAAGGGTCTCAAATTTGCGACTGTTTAAGGACTTGCAAAAGTAATCCCAAATTTGTGACTGATTTGCGTCGGTTTAGCAACTCCACTCAATTTTTTTTTACATAAACATCAAATAATATACAAAAATATTCTAAACCCTAAACCATCAAATAATATACAAAAACATCAAATAAATAAACATCAAACAATATACAAAAAAATTCAACACTTACAATTTTTAAAATATAATCATTTTATAAATTCTACTTTATAAACCCTAAACCTCTAACCCTTAATCATAAACTCTAAATCTTAAATTGTAAAATATATTTTTGAACAACTATATACCCAAAATCATTGTAAAGTGATATTCAAACCTTATATGTTCTTAAAGTTTAGGGTTTAGGGTAACATGTACACTAATTTGCAAACCCAGTTTTTGTGATCAATTTGGGACTAATTTGAGACTAATTTTTGATAGTAGTCACAAGATAGTCCCAAATTTGGGACTAATTTGCAACTCCAATTGATTTTTTTATAGAAATCAATAAATTCTAAACTCAAACCACAAACTCTTAACCCTAAACCCTAAACCTCTAACTCTTAATCATAAATTTGATCTAAATCTTAAATTGTACACAAAATTTTACACATAAACATCAAATAATATACAAAAAAATTCAACACATACAAATTTTTTTAATATGATCATATTATAAATCATAAATTCTAAACCCTAAACCTCTAACCCTTAATCATAAACTCTAAATCTTAAATTGTAAACTAGATCTTACACATAAACATCAAATAATAAACAAAAAAATATAACACTTACCAAAATTTCAATCTAATCATAACATCTACTAAGTGTTACATGTGTTTTATAAGGAATGATTTTGAAAGATAAAAATTATCTCAAAATTTATTTATTTATAAGTTTTAACATATTTTTGAACTGCTATATACACAAAATCATTGTAAAGTCATATTCGAACTTTCTAGGTTCTTAAAGTTTAGGGTTTAGGGTAAAGATTTTTATTGTCACAAAATAGTCCCAAATTTGCGACCGTTTAGCAACCCTAGTCGATTTTTTTTGAATAGTAGTCACAAAATAGTCCCAAATTTGCGACTAATTTACGACTAAATGACAAAAATAATGACAGCTTCTCATTGGCTAATTCACTTAGACGAGGATTGAGATCCTCCACCGTTGATTGGTTTAATCCAACGGTCGAGGATCTCACTTGCTTTATCTTTTTTTTTGTTTTTTTTTTAACTTTCTTCCTTCTCTTCCTACGATTGTTTCTCTTCTTCTTCCTTCTCTAACTCACTCTTTTTTTTTCTCTTCTTCTTCCTTCGATCTAACTCTTGTTTTGTTTTTTTTCCAGATGCTCACCGCCGGCGAGGCTGTCATGTGGTTGGTCCGAGGAGGCGGCGGTCGTGTGGTTAGTCCAAGGAGGCGGCGGTCGTGTGGTTGGTCCGAGGAGGCGGCAGTGAGATCCGAGGAGACGGCGGTGAGATCCAGATCCAGGCGAGACTTCTTCTACGAACAGATCAGCGCCGAGATGAGAGAATAAGGGAGTGGTGGCACCAAGTAGGAAATCGGAAGGGGTGGAATGCGTGAATACTTACCCATCATGATTGGGGATTTGTAGTGCCTATCGACTTCATTGTATTTGAGATGGATGAAGAGCCTAAGGATCCACTCATCTTTGGGAGACCATTCTTAGCTACCGTCGGTGCCATAATTGATGTGAGGAGAGGCATGATCAATCTCCATTTGGGAAAGAACGATGTCCTTAGATTTGACATCAACGATGTGATAGAACCGAGAGGAAGTTGGTGAGAGCTCCATGGCATTAGACCAAAGTCTTGCGGTACATGGAGAAGCACGCCGTTCGTGGGCTCGTGATGAGAAGATGGCCAAGAGGAAGGCGATGAGATCTCCGTCCCCTTGCTCGAGCAACCCGTCTTATTCCATGGGGTCTTCTTCCCCGTCTCAAAGTTTCTAGGTAACACTCCAACCCTTGTACATAGTTTTTCATTTCTTTTGAGTCTAGCATTTTATTTTTGTTTTTGTTTTTGGTTTCTCCTTTAAATTTATTTCACACCGGGACGGTGTGATTTAAGTTTGGGGGAGGGACCGGTATCTAATCATGTCTTTTGTGATTCTTATTTTGATTTTTGCATTTTGAGTCTCATGCATTCATGCATTCATATAAGGCATAGAAAAACACAAAAAATCGAAATTTTTTGAAAATTTTGAAAACACAAAAAGAAAGCATGTAGTTGCATTTCATGAGTAGCATCGAGTCTAGAAGCATATAGGTTGCATTGCACGTGCATAGGGAGCAATGATGATTTTTCCTTGTAGAGTATCATTTTAAGAACTCGGTCCAATGCCCTCATTGCTAGTTGTTTGATGCTTTTGATCTCGTGTTTGAAATCAAGGATGAACCATATTTTGATCTCGTGTTTCATTACTCATGTCTTAGCTAAAGCAAGTTGTGATTTGAGTCCAATCCTACTTAAGTGAAAACCATAATTTTGACATCTTAATTATCATGTTTGTGCATTTCATTGTGAATTCATGGATACCACATACATATTTGAGCTATCTTATCCGCTTTACCACTCTCTTGTTAGCTCAAATAGCCAATTCCCATCATTGGAACGGTTCACCACACCTTTAACCTACCCTCCTTTCAAGCTAATTCTTTAGTGAGCGAATGTAAGGCCTAATATTCTGAGTAAGCTTGGCAAAAAGTGTTGAGTTTAGGGCGACAAGGATAGGTTTGCATGTAGACCTAGCTCAACATCACGAGCTAGACTAGGCTAGGCTAGCTAGGAAGGGAAGTTTTGGGGTTTGGTATGAATGAAAGTGTTTGATCAATGGAAAAGGGTATGAAAAGACAAAGGGGGGACACGATATTGTGAAGTGGTTGGTGCAAGTAATAAGGTTAGCTCTTAGTTTAGAATTTAGCCTCAAAAGTTCAAAGAATAAAAAGAAAGAAGCAAAAATTGGCTAAGACATCAAATGATGAGGAATGAGGCGAAGCAAAGAGAAGTAAAGAAAATAAGAGCTAATAAAACAACAAAGAGAAGCACCAAGCCACGAAACCTAATGGAGAAGAAGAATTCCCCCAAGTGAGAAAAGATGAAGTGGAAGAAAGAAGAAAAACGTGTGGGACATGAAGGCAAAAAAAAAGCCTTGTGAAGGAAGGGTAGCTTAGGTTTGGGACTTCATGGTTAGAGATGCTAGGGTTAGAGACATCTTAGGCATTGGGTAGATGTAAATTTATCCTTGTATGCATAGGTTGCCTTTTACTCTTAGCATTTTGCTAAAGCTTGCTCATTCTTAGAGAGATCCCTTGCATTGGAGTTGCCACATATATTTGAGATCATCTTAGTCTCAAAGCCCTTACCATAGCTAAATGAATTCACTTGTCTTGCATAAACATGATTCACTTGAAACGATTAAATGAATGTCAAATGATTGGATGATAGGAAGGCTTGTGTAGGTTGAGACTTGGGCTTGATTTCATGATTGGGATGGATAT
>PKMM01037675.1:0-31778 GCA_002933915.1 Eutrema heterophyllum
GTTCTTCGGCGAAGAGGTTAATCGGCGAAGAAGAGAGTGGAGAATGTGAACAGTTTTTTTTTAGGGCGAAAATGACTAGTTTTTTTGTTTTTCTTAGTTTTGTAGGTTAAAAAAAAAAAACTGATTTTAAAAACTGATTATAAATTGAAAATGAGGGAAAATTAAAAAAGTTAAATATCAGGATTAAAATTAATCAAAATGGCATTTTTGTTAATTATATAGTTACTATCAAGGTTAAGATGGCATTTTAATGGATTTTTCAACATTCTAGTAATATTGAAAAAATGTATGTTAGTTTAGTTATATCATAACAAATGTATGCTATTCTAGCTTTTATCTCTAATTGTTTTTAATTATATATATTCGGACCAAAAATCTGCATTAACAATATTTGCAAGACTTTGCAGCTACTCCTTCCCTGAAAAAGCTGGTGGTTTGTTCGATTGTTCATTCAATTTCAAGAGTATGCCACCTAACTTGTAAACGAACGTTTCAGCTTCAACCATTTGATTTGTATAACATACACAATCTGTCAAATGTTTTAACCAAACAAAAAGACATTTGTCATTTTGTTTTTTCTTTTAATCATAAACAAGGACCTAAATAAACATTTGGCCTTGAGATCCCATGGCTTACTCCTCTTTCTTCTGGCTAATCTCTTATCCACAAAGACGGATTGACTTTCTCTGACTTTGTGTTTGCCTTGACCATGAGTCCATGACCATCGTCTCCTCATGTGTGTTATTCTCTCATAAACAAGAATCTCAACAGATAGAAATATGAAAACTGGACTGGGGGAACAACCCAAAACCATCACGAGCTGTGACGCTGTAGCAAGAAATTCTTCAGCTTTATGATCAAAGCAAAGACGGCGAAGCACGGTAAATGCATCACTGCCACTCCCAAGTACCTGCAGAAACATTAGTAAAAGATCACAATAAGTGTCTTTCTTTTGATCAATGCATTTGATACTAAGTGTGAAGAGTTTATGACCGTACCATAAGGGTGCATACGGTGAGGACAGATCAAGAAATTGGTATGGCCACCTGCAAGATGTATATGACAAGATCCCTTAAAACTCTTAAGAAATTGTGGTTTTGTGTGTTGTTAAGACTTCACGTGGACTCTTCCGCGTATTTTGAAAGTCATAGTACTTATCGTAAGAATGAGTGAACATCAGGGGTAATAAAGATGGGAACTTTAAGCCTCTAATGAAGATCAGAAAACGGAAGAACTGTGTGTACCATAAGTTCTTGAAGGCATGGATTATCCATTGGTAAGCCACGAAAATGCAGCTCCAAAGTACAAAGTAAGAGATCCGGAACAGCGGGAATCGCTGGATAAGGTAGAAGGAAAATCGCTGTTAGGTTCTAATAAAAAAGTGGGAAATTCGTGTATCCGCAGAATTCAGTTTTGTAGACTTACCAAGGAATTGAGACATGTGTCACCGAGGAGAAAAACAGCGTTGAGAGAATGCATACAAACATCGAGCTGCAATCGAAATAACACATGTAAGGGATAAATATATTCATTATCGAATTCTGAATTAGAGATTTAAAGAGAAAACTGATCATATAAAATGAATACAAATCTTTATAAAGAATGGGAATCAAACGTTATTAGAGGCAGAACTTACAAAACTCAGCCTGTAACCTGTAGTAAAGGGGTAGATTATCGCCCAAAACACAATATCTGTAAGCACAACAGCACCGGCACAAGTCTGCCACAACAGAATACTTTGTAAGTAATTTTGAAGCTTTGAGATGGCATTTGTACAGTCTTCACTCTCAACAAGATGATTTAGGAGAAGGGAAAAAAAAAGAGAGACTTACTTGGAAAAGGACCTGAAATATGTAAACCCAAAAACCCGCTGTTTCTCGGACGGGTGCTTCTGAATGTGTATTGGAAGATTTTGACGTATTTCCCGCTCCATCAAGGTTGACTGGTGGTCTATAAGTGCCTTGTTCAGCATCACCTATACTTATATAACTCTCTATGTTACCACCAGCTTCTTTATTGTAGAAGCAGCATCCGTAAATAGATAACAACGAAGCATACTGCAGGAAGAAAAAAAAGGGGATCAAGGATTCAGTGTCTGAAACTAAGACAGTAACCACAACATCGGAATTTCCAAGAGGTATACCCCAAAGTAGAGTGTGACAAGAGTAAATGTCCACCTGTTTCAGCAAAAAGATTGGATCTTTCTCACTCATTTCAAAGATTAAGAAATGTGAGAAGGAAGTTAAACGACTAAAACTCACTGAGTATAGAAGTAAAATATGCCGCCTCCATCGCGCACAACATTGGAAATAAGTAGAGATAGCATTGCAACAAATGAGAATACTCTGAAGGCAAGCAACCAACGAGGGTGGACTCTTTTAAGACATGTGATCCAAGCTTCGTCTTGGAACAATGTCCCGGAGAATTCTCGCTGGCCTTCGCGTTCTCTTCTTTTGCCTTCATATCTCCATATGAGAATAGCTGCTACAACTAGTGGAGCTAAGAGGATTAATGCACAGAGGAGAACCCTCCAATTCAACCAGTAGCTTGAAGCTGTGGTATCAGCAGCCATGGCTAGTCAGTAGAGTCCTGAGATTCCACCAAATAGCAAAGAAATAACATTATCACTACGAATCATGTTAACTTCATTGAATTTTTTTTTTAACAATCATTCTCACACTTTTGTATTGCAAAGAGTGAAAAATGTCTCTGTAAAAATCTCAAAAGACCTTTTGACTTTCAAAAAAATTGGATATATATGAACTGTTCACAAGACTGTAATGGCGAAAAAGGTGAGACCTTTTTGCATTAGCGGACAAAAATCAGAATACACAGTATAATTGTAACAAGAATTTGCGAGAGAACCCACTTCAATTTTCAAAATCAAAATCAGCCCATGAAAGTACTTGAGATTTCCCCCCAAGCTATTATATAAAGCAGATTAATATATATATATAGTAATAAGAGAACAAAAAGAGAGGACAATCCTAAAAACAGGAGATTACAAAATACTACTTCGAGATTTGAAGACCCTTCTGTTCCGAAGATTCAGAGCAGACTCTCTAACGCATCTTCTAAACGATTCGAAGATGCTGAGAGCCTCCAGAAAACCACGAAGAAACCAGAAGAAAAAAAGGAAAATATCTTGTCGGTATTATTCGTTGGTTGACAGAGGAAGAGGAAGGTCGACACTTTTTGTCGTGCAGACTTTTTATTCGATCTAAACGTAATCTCGGAATCGCAATTATTTGTTACACGGTTCTCTTCAGTTTAAGATATGTGCTCCTTCGTTTGTTTTTTTATCGGTTCAACCTACCCATACCACCCAAAATCGAACTTAACCAGGCTTGAATGTCTAATTTCTTAAAGAACTTCTGCTTTATTGTGTTTTTTAGGAGGAATATGCACAAATATCCAATTTTTGATCCAATATGTTTGCAAGATTATAATGGAATTACTTTTTACTTCCCGCCTATAAATTATAGATACTTGAAACAAAATAACCAAAATTCAATAATATCGTAAGGGTGAAAATCTCGGTCCAGTAATTCAAGTCCAGTAAACAATAGTAAAAAGTTCAGAAATGTAAAAGACATAAACGAGGTGAGGAGCCGAGCTGGAATGCACGCCGGAATTACTAACGGTCATAGGGGAATAAATGATATCTCGTCAGTCCACCCCACAACGACCAAATACTCATTCAAACCGGCGATTAAAGACGTATGAACGTAACAGTCAAATCCTCTAATTAAAAACCATTCATGGCGAATCAAACATAGTAAATGAGAACGTTAAGCACAGACTCGGAGTATAAAAACAAATGCAAGGATAAAGAGCACAACAACTTCTTTTTCTCGCAATTAGCACTACATACTTAGTTTTTACAGATTTTTTGTTCTTGTTCTTGTGTAAAACACTCTCGATGACGAAAAACTAAGCTCATTCTTCTCCCATTTTTGTGTCTAAATCGTTTCTGATCCATTCAGCTCATCCCGAGTGATATACTTTCTGTTTATTGCTAAAAAGCCATTTGATTTTTCTGTTATTAAAGATAAACCAAAACTCACCGATTATTTATATTTACAAATTTTGACAATTGTAATTCCAGCTACAACAAATATATATTCACATGTAAATATTTGACTTCTTATTGTTTTATAACATTTATCTACTTATGTTTTCTTAAAACAAAAACTAAAGTATTTTAGTTTGGATTCATATTTATTCAAATTAAAATTCAGATTGACCGGTTTTTTTTTGGCCCGCCGGATTGGTTTAGTTTTTCGGTATATAGTTTTTCGTAAAATCTCTAATAATTGTTTTGCAGACGAGGGGGAGTGTGACCATTCTTTAATCACTGCTACAAGATGTTAAATGTTTGCTTTCTATTCTCGAAGATTACAAGGTGGTGTGTGTTTAAACCGAAAGAAAGTACTAGATTGGCGGATCGAGTAGCGAACGAAACTTTTTCATTTGTGAATTATGTTCCCAAACTTTACTTTAATTTGTGAACTGGATCCTTCTCGCAAACCTCGGCGATCTCCGAACATATCCGCCTGATTAAAAAAAAAAAAAAAAAAAAAAACTCTTCATCAAAATTGTCCCAAACAACATAATGTCTTGATGTTTGGTCGATATGTTGATTGAGAAACTAATTGAAATTTACTCACAATAAATAAATATAAAAAAACACTTTTGATTCTTACTTAAGAAGGGCCTAGGAGATACGAAATGCCCATACGTTTCAAAGAAATCCTTATTTTCCCTTTGAAGTCCTCTCCAAACTGCAAAGAACACTCTTGAGTCTTAATCAATATACGCTTGGTATATAGCCGGAAAAAACTACATAATTTAGTTCCATAAACATTTGTGACTTCTATAATTTTATGTGTCTACTGTCAAATATAAAAATGATAAATCTACTCCAAGAATGTTCACAATGCCCTCCTCAATTTCTTCAATTTTCCATATAGTTATCATTTGACGTCGCGACATCGAAATCTATATCTAAATATCATTTTTAAACTTTCTTAAGGAACCCTTACAAACAATTTGTATGTAGATTGTGGACAACTATAGGATATGTGAACTTATAAAGACTAACCGGTGAGCGTAACGAGTGGTAGAATGTTTGCGTGGTGGTCTAACGCCTTGACGCATTCATCACGAGTCATACGGAGTAGAATGCATCTCTCAATCATATGTTGAACCTAACAAGATCAATCACCAATCTTGCTGAGGATTATTACATCAAATAAAAAACGCATAAACGTATTATATATATATATATATATGTATGTATATGCACCATGCGAATGTATGAATGTGGTTGGCAATGGAGACAAGGGAGGTTGTGTTGTGATTGATCATCATGATCATGAGTACACATTTTCTTCTTCTCTCTTGAATATCGTTCTTCTTCTTCTTCTTAGATCTTCAAATGATTTGTGGACAAATCCAGGAACTTTGGAAGAGAATTATGAGTTTTAACGGAAAGGAACAAAACATGAAGATATTTTTTGAGACAAAATTAGGAAGCTTCTAAATATAGATACACATGCATATACATACGCTGATACACATGTGGGTATATTGGATAGTGTCATTTAATGAGTTATCCAAGAGAGATCCAAGTGAAGGGCTAAAAATAGAGGAGAGGATCCAAAGGATAGATTCTCTATCTGTCACTTTTTAAACTTGATCACAATTTTTTTTTTTTTTTAGTTGGAACTAACTTGTCTTTTGACTATGACTTCACAATTAACCTTTTTTTTTTTTTTTTTCTTACTTTCTAGGAAACAGATTATCAACCAAACTTCTATTAGGGTTTTTTGTCAGTTTATTTAAACCGGGCAAAGTGGGTTTCAAAGGCTAACTACCGGACGATATTTAGGGGGTGGTATTGGATCTAAGAATTTAATAGAATCTGAAAGAATTCAATTGCAGACTGTTTCAAGTAATTTAATAGAATTCAAAAAGATTTGGTGGGTTTCTAATGTAATTTTATTGACTAGATTTTAAAAGAATGCAAGAGAATTTAATAGGTAATGAATTCTTGTAAATTCTAGGAGTGGGTTAAATTCCCGAACCGCCAAAATTCTTGAACCCGAACCAAATTTCTCGCACTCGAACTCGAACCGAATTATATAATATACCAAATTACCTGATCCCGAACTGAATCTGGATTATATAAAACCTAATGGAATCAACCAAACTAACCAAAGTTAAAAAAAAATTAATAATTTTAACTAAATATATAAAATATAGTTAAAATATACTAAAAATCTAAAATATTACTTAATTTAATTAATTATTTTTATTTGTCCAAAACGGAACCGGACTCGAACCGAAACCGAACCCAAACCGAATTATAATAAATTGAACTGATATAAAATTTATTCCCGAATTGACCTATTTTCTAAAACCCGGATAACCTGAACCTAACCAAACCGAATATATATACGAAGGTTGAATAACTTAGACGGAGTGTTAGAATCACGTCCTTCACCAGCAAATTCTTGTAGATGATACCAACATTTATATATATATATTCAAAACATATATTATATATATGTATTATATACATGAATATATATAGTATATATACATGTTTTATATATATATAATTGAATTTTGAATTTTTTTTAACTGAAATCTATAGATTCATATATATAGAATATATATAAAATGACAAACATATACATGTAGAAGCATATCTATTATAGTATGTGTAAAATCTCAATAGTTTTGGTTATATATATAATTCAATCCAAATTCCACCATAAAGGTTGAGAATTGATTCTTTATATGGCTGCAATAAATTTTCTATTAAATTCTTTTCAAATGATATTACTATGAAATCCATTTAAAATTGAATAACACTAACATTTAATAGAATTAAGAATTTGATCAATTGAATAACACAAGAATTTAAAGTATTTTAAAAGATTGACACCAAATCTTTAATCCAATATCACATGCATTTAATAGAATTAGTGAAATTCATGATTGAATAACACTAGAATTAAATAGAATTATCAATTCTTTTCTATTCCATCAAATTTCTAATTCCAATACCCCCACCTTTTGGCAACTTTAATTCAGTTCAATTTCTTCTAAGCCAATAGAACTAATTAATGTTTAAATTTGAACCAACCAAAACTTCAATTTCATTTGTTTTGGTCGGTCTGTAAGAAACCCAACATTAATCTAAACTAAACCGAAATATTATTAGTCGACAACTAGATATAATAGGTTAACGAATCTTGATTTCAAGAAGATAACAGAGATTAAATGAATTTTTTAAAATAACACATGGTTTTGTTTTCTAAATTTAGTGATTTCCATATTTTGATATTTTTTTTAAAGCTACTAGATTTAATCTATGTTAAATAATTAGTCAATTTATTAAAAAACTAAAACTATGATTTGAAAAGGCATAACTAGTCTAAATCATATTATCTAACAACATTTTCTCTTATAGCAAATTTTCTAGTTTATATAATTTTTCCTAAGACCAGAACGAATAAATCGGTTCTTTGATATATAGTGCCAAAACCCTCGGTCGGTATCTGGCTTCAAACATATCACAAAAGTGACTGGTCCCTCGTAAACGTTACATTTTGAATCGTGTGGCCAACTAAATGCCACTTGAATCATCATTAATACACGACAAGTTTTGTGTATTGAGGCAACTTGAAAGTTCAACTATGAGGCTCTCCGCAAATTTAGAAGATGAGTGTTTGTAGTTTGGTTCTTGTGACTTACGAGTGTCCGTGACTTCAATGGGCCTTAAGTGTACCTACCAAGTCTCAACTCTTGTGTAATGGCAGGAATTACTCTCTAATATTGTTTTATAAATATTAAGATTCTTTAAAAAATGCGCTTCGGGGTTAGGTTATTGCCTAAACCGAGTGAAATTATGGAGGTTTTGATCTTCATACATCACATTAAAATTGCTGTTTTGCTGAGTTAAAACATGAGAAGCAGAGATTCAAACATTTCAGAGGCAAAATAGACACTATCACCACAAGAATTAAAAAGGGCCAAAAACTAAAAATGAATGTGAACAGTAGCTGAACAAAGATCAAACGTATGGAAATATTTTTTTTTTTAAAATTGTTAAATTTATTGCTCAACAAGATGAAAGTTTATGTACAAAAAGCATATGGAAAGATTCTCTTACTAGTTCTAACAATACGAGATGATATGTGCATGAAACTCCATAATGACGGGCACAAGGAGGCTTAATAAAGCTAGGATTTTATTTTTTTCATTCATTATGCAAGAATGATACTAGTTCCGGTCTAGAGCTAGAAGAAACATCATAGTTTTAGAAAATCTTGCATCTTTTTTTTTTCTTGTTTTCGCTGAAATTAATTTTTTTTTTTTTATCTCAAACGGTTTTTACATAGCTTGATAAACCGAAAACTTAGCTCAAGAAAATCCTGCATTTACCTGACTCAAATATGAAAGAGATACAAATTATCATCGTATTTTTGTTGCTACCAAGAATTTTATCCAAAATTACTTTCTGGAAATAATTGAAAAGTTCAAGGTTTCTTACCTTCAGTTAATTTTGGTTGGTTCAAGTTCAACTTCTTTGTTATAAGAAAGGTCAACAAATGAATTTAGAGATCTTTTTTTGTTGTTTCAGTCTGAATAGAGAATCCCTGTTAACAACTTGAAAGGAACGCAAAGGTTATGAACTGGAACATAGTCAAAAGCTAAATCGTATAAAACATAACAAATCTTCAACCAAATATTAATTGGATATCGTGTAACGTTTACAAAAGATAGTACACACAATAATAAATTGATTGCGTCGGTGTGGTTGCAACCACTAGAAAAACCTTTTGCTTTTTCTTTTTCTTTTTCAAACACACATCTAAATGATATTTCCCATTTTACGAAGGTTACTAAGTACATTAGTATATCTTCTTCAATAAACGGGTCTTAATTCTTTAACAGTTTATATATCCATTTAGTAAATCGGATGGATTATAAACCTACTGATTTTTATAGTTAAGACCGAAAAATCGAAAACCGAAATTGAACCAAAATCGAGTTAATTGTAAAGAACCAAACCGAATCATAAACCAAAATATATTATTTATTACATTTTTGAAGTTATCAGCTAAAATGATATCTCGATTCCTTTTTTTTTCCCGTCGACTAACAAATAAAAAACAAGCCTGTCCCACCGTTTGCTTCTTTTCCAGCTTGTTTGTGCATTTTCCAGATTTTTTTATACAAACATTACGATTGATTATTAATGCAATATTGTAGTTCCTACTTTTGAATAGTTGATTTTCTTGATTTTTTACATAGATTAAAAAATAATTAATGTTTAATTTATATTATTTTTTCTTATTATATATTTTTCCAGAATTACGAATCAATAATAATTTATCAAATTTAAATATCTTCAATTAATAACTCTTAAAATTAATTATTTATTAACATTAATCAATAAAAAATAAATAAAAATTTTAGAAAATCAATATTTGTGAAACAAGATAAAAATCTAGAAAATCAACTATTCTGAAACCGAACAGTAAGTAACAATTATTTTCCTCTTAAACGAAAACTCAGAAAGAAAAAAAAACAATTAAATTTTCGTCCGACAAACCTGGCGTGCGACGGTTTGGTCCGGTCCAAGTTTCCAGAAAGTCATATGGTTATAACTAAAGGGATCTCTCGCTTCTTCTTCTTTCCCCGCCAAAATCTACCCGCCATATTTGCCCAACGACCAGGCGCGTGGCCCCACTCGCAATTAAAACGGCTCCTTCTCCTCTCTCTCTCTCACTCGCTCGCGTTGAATCTCTTCTTCTTCCGTTACCCTCGCGCATGAATTTGGGAGACGAAAAGACCAAAATATCCCTACGGGTTAGTTGACCATCTCTTCTCTGTGTCATAATTCTCCCCACTATGGATTCCCGTGTCCTGACTTTGAATTTGACGTGAAACGCTTATTTATTTTTGTTTTCCTGACAAAACGTGAAACGATTATTCATTATTATTGTCTCTCTCTCTTCGTCATCATTAAAGGTGTCGTCGTGGATCAAATGTATCATGGATCATAGATCATAGGTAAAATGAATCAATTTGTAATGGGTTATGGGTCAAATGGGTGATCCATTGGACTCATAATCATGACATCATTATAACATCATCATGACATCGTCGCAATATTACTATCATAACACGTTATTGCGCGTTTTTCCGTCAAAAACGCAATTTCATATTTTCCCGTCAAAAACGCGATTCCAAATTTTTCCCGCAAAAAATGATATTCCGCATTTTCCCGCAAAAACGCGATTCCGCATTTTCCGTCAAAAACGCGGTTCCGCATTTTCCCGCCAAAAACGCGATTTCGCATTTTCCCGCCAAAAACACGATTTCGCATTTTCCCGCTAAAAACGTGATTTCGCGTTTTCCCGCCAAAAACGTGATTCCGCGTTTTCTCGCCAAAAACGCGATTTCGCATTTTCTCGCCAAAAACGCGATTTCGCATTTTCCCGCCAAAACATTATGCCGCATTTTCCCACCAAAAAGTGTTTCCGCGTTTTCCTGCCAAAAAACACGATTATGCGTTTCCCGTCAAAAATGTTACTCCGCGTTTTCACGTCAACAACGTTATTCCGTGTTTTCCCGCCAAAAACGTTATTTCGCATTTCTCCACCAAAAATATTATTAATATTATTTAAATAAATTATTATTATCAAAATTATTATTAATATTTATTTAAATAATTTTTTGTTATGGATCACTCATTTGACCCATTGATCCATGTAATTATATGGGTCAATGGTCACTCATGACCCATCACTAATGGATCATGAGTGACCTATTTGACCCATTTTGACACCATAATCATCATATACACATATATTTTGCATTATACTATATTAAAAAAACTAAATACAAATATGGTTTCCGAGTATACGAGAGATAAATGATATTGTAAATAAATAAAGGTTGACAGAGTTTGATTTCGGGAAAACGGCTAATTCCCCCATGAAGTATTCGGCTGTTGATTATTCATACACGAAGTATCACACAATGCTAAAACCATCATCAACTACCTAAAATTTTGAATTTCCTACATGAAATCTCTAAAATTGGCCAATTCCACCAAAACCGTAAACGGTGTTTGGTTTCCGTTAACAGAATCTGACGTGGCTTAATGGTTTGGTCTGGTTTGCGATTAAACCAATTTTTTATTTATTTTAATTGTTGAGACCAAAACGACGTAATCGAACCCGGATCTGTACTATTGCAAGGTAAATTCAACCACTAGACCACTGATGCTTCGTTGTTCAAACACATAACTATATATATATACGAAATCAAAATTCCTGAAATCAATTTCTTCTTCCTCGATTCGTCGTCGAATAATGCGCATATTGATGTTGTTTCAAAAATTCGACCACCAACATTGAATTTGATCATGTCTTTTGAGTTACCCATCAATGGAAGAAGAAACTCTACAGAATCTGGTTTTGAAAATCAGGTGAGAAAAAAAAATGAAGAATTCGGGATTTGAACAGAAAAAAGCATAGAGCTTTCTTCTTCTTTTTTTGTTTTTTTTCCGAGAAAGATGGAAAATTTATCAGAGTCACTAATCATTAGCTATCGAGAATTATTATGTTATATTCATAACAAGACAAGAAGCCATGAAAGATTATAGAGAGAGATATTCAAGAACCACAGAAAAAAAAACTCGGATTACGATCAAATTCGAAGAAATTGGGCACGGGAAAGAAGCTGTTTCTGATTAATGAGTAATCAAATTCAAAGAAAAAATTTCAGAAGTCAAATTGACTCTCTTTTGGTCTATATCCCTTCGATTGAGACATAGCCAAAACTCGATCAAATAAGAGGAAATTGAGCTCTGGGCACGGGAAAGAAGATGTTTTTGATAAATGGGATATCGAATTTAATACGTGAGAGGGAGAAATCTGGAATGGTTTTTTAAGAGATTGTACGTTTTGTTAGTTCAATTCCATTGATAACGAGCCCAGATTTTTCACCACCGGACTGAGAAGCTTCGGTTATTTGCTTCACCATCACTGGGACAAGACCCTGAAAGTCACGATTCTGCATTCCCAAAACATACAAACAAAGCAGGTTTAGGTTTAGCATCCCAAATCGAGACAAATATAAGGCAAATCAAATTTTACAGAGAAACGTATGAACCAGAAATCGGACTCTAAACAAAAAGAAGAAGAGATTGGATTTACCTTAGCAATGGATAACGAGGTTTCATAGGCATGAGAAGACATGAATCCGCCGCCGGAGAAAGTTGAATTTAATACGTGAAGACATGAATCGAGGAAGAAGAAATTGATTTGAGGAATTTTGATTTCGTATATATATATATATAGTTATGTGTTTGAACAACGAAGCATCAGTGGTCTAGTGGTTGAATTTACCTTGCAACAGTACAGACCCGGGTTCGATTTCCGGCTGGTGCATAAATTTATTTAAGGACAATGAGATTAAAACGACGTCGTTTGGTCTTAGCAATTAAAAAAAAAAAATTTGGTTTAATCGCAAACCAGACCAAACCATTAAGCCACGTCAGATTCCGTTAACGGAAACCAAACACCGTTTACGGTTTTGGTGGAATTGGCCATATTTAGAGATTTCATGTAGGAAATTCAAAATTTTAGGTAGTTGATGATGGTTTTAGCATTGTGTGATACTTCGTGTATGAATAATCAGCAGCCGCATACTTCATGGGGGAATTGGCCGTTTTTCCCGTTTGATTTCTCTAGTCTTTTTTTTCTTTTGTTCTTTTCATATTTATATAGCAATTCGTGGCATTTGATTAATCGGTGGAATAGTTTGAATTATAAATAACGTCTCTCGTCGTGGTATTGACTTCGGGAGAATTAAATTTGAAATTTCCACATGTAACATCGTCGATAAAAATAGATAATAACAGACAAACAATTAAAACAATCCAGGCTTCAACCAGAAAATTATGCACTATTCACTCGCGGCGATTTTTTCTCCCAATCCTAACTAAGCGGCGCATCTCAGATCTTCTTTTCTCGGAGTTTTTTCTCCGGCATCCAGCCTCTCGTCGGTGCTGAAGGAGAAGCCTTCGGTATTTTGCAGCCGACGGTGCTTCATCCGTGGGATGGAGCACTTTTCCGGAGGCGATTGGCGACTTAATCATTGGCTTTGCGGTGGTGTGGCTTTGCGGCTGCGGTTGAGACGGTGGGGGTTCTTTATTCTGCTTATGTGAGGACGTGAAGCGGTGGTGGGCCTTCCTCCTCTCTCTGCGGCAGTGGTGACGTTGGTTTTCAGCTTGTTGGCGGCGCCATATATGAAGTCGAGGGGTGTTGTGTCGGCAAGTGGGCTTGCGGAAGGAGTTCCTCCTGATGTCGCTGCCTGTGAAGTAGATCTGCTCGGGGACGGCGGAGATACGGACGGCGGAATTTCCCCGGTGGCTTCCCCAACCAAAGGTTCTTTCCCCCTTGCTGGCACGCGCTTTGTGGAGTAGGTTAAAGTGTGCTCGACGGTTGTCTTCGAGTTGTCATCGGCTCCCTTCTGGTTTTGGCTCTTGGATGGCGGTGGTGGTCCTGTTCCACCGTGGCGGAGGTCCTGTTCCGTGCCTGGCTCTGATTGGTTGGTTCCCTGTTTCTTTCCTGGTCTCTGTTCGTAGCGGCGGTCCTTTGTGTCGTGGCTTCCTCCGGTGGTGGTTTTCTGAGCCACCGGTTTCTTACGACAGCGTGTCTTCTCAAGGTGGCGGTTTCTTTGTCGTGGCGTCTTTGGTGGCGGTTTTATGTGCCTCCAATATCTTGGTGGCGTCTCTCTTGCGGCGACAGTTCCGTTTATCGACTAGGTTTCTCGTTGTCTCCCGGTTTGTTCCGGGTTGCTTTTTGGTCAAGGTCAGGTTTAGTGTTTCCAATTGTGGCTCGGTATGGTGCTCTAAACCAGACCCAACCGGGATTTTAGGATCGGTTTTTCATTTTCTGTAATAAAAAACAAAACAAAAAACATAAAAAGATTTAATTTGAAAATTTTGGTAAAAAAAATAAAAATATATCGTCGATAAAATATAAATATATTAAATGGATTCCATGGTAAAATATTTCAAATTTTCATTCTTCTGTAAAACGACCGATCTCACTTCAACCATATTCCAAAACTGACTCCAAACTCTATTTTGGAGTAGAAACTCCTCCAACTCAATTCCATTTTCAACTCCAAAATGAGAAAATGACATTATCCCTCTAAGTAATCTCATTTTCCATTCCATTTTGGAGGTGAACTTTTTTTATTTATAAAATAGTTTTTCAAATTTTAAGTGATTTTATATTAATATATTAAATTTATAAATCCACTATATTTATTCACTTAAGAATTGTTTAATGGATCGCTTTTGAAAAAGCCTATGCTAAATTTTATTTAAATATTGATCACACTATATATTTGAACACCGTAAATTTATGAAAGTTTTGAAAGAAAAAAAATTAATGAGTCAATTAGTAAATTTTATAGATAAAATGTATTATTAGCAATTAACAATAAAATAGAAAAAAATATATTTAGAATATTTTTATAGAGTAGAAAATGGAGAAATAGATTGGAGAAAAATCTAATTCCATTTTATAGTTAAAAATGAAGTAATACATTAGACATGATTAATTAGATGCATGATTTCAAATGATGATTTCTAACAAAAAAAATTATTGCCATATTATGAATCATGTGGTTTTAATAAACTAGTATTCTCTAACTCGATCACACAACTGTTATATATTCAACTGTTTTGAAATTAATCACATTCCACATGTTTTGTCAACATATTTGAAATTAATTTATTCTGTATTTACGTTTAGTCAACAAATTCAGAATTCAATGTATTGTTATGTGTATTTACTATTTAGATGTTTTAAAATGCCTCATTTTGAAGTCAATCAGAAAAGCGAAATTAAGTTAAATAACTTAAACTAGTATATCTCATTCAGTCATTTTAACAATAATAAAGTGGTAAAAAAATTCATATAACCATTTTATCATACATTTATATTTTGAAAACAATTTGTTTTCATTCATAATATTTATCATACTTTCACGTTTTGAAAAATGATTACTAAAAACTACTATAAACATGCCAAAAAACATCATTAAGAAAAAGAGACATCAATAATCTACAAAAACTTTTTTAAAACGTGTTAAAGAAACTTATTCAACTAAAAGGTTTTCGAGATTCGACCATATCGTTAATTTTCCATTCGATATCAGTTACCGTAATGAATAGGTTTGTTATATCAGTCAAAACCTATTATCTTTCGGATTTAGCAAAAAAAGAAGGAAAAGAGAAAGGAATAATGAGAAAAACTGAAAAGTTGGCGTAACGAGGGAGAGATACAGCACCACCGGTTCTTGTTTGGTGTCTACATTTACTATCAACCATATTTTTTTTAATTTTTTATTTCAATTTGAAAAGTCTTTTAATAAATTTTTATTTTTATTTTTTTGGTTATTCAAGTAAATATCGAAATTGGCACCCAACTTCCCCACTTCTTCATCACTGTCCCGCTCCATCGCACCCGCTCAATTGCTCACATCCACCATCATTCATTTTCTTTCTTCTTCTTCCGTTTCTTTTGCCTCTTTTCTTTTGTCTTCTTCCTTTCAATTTTCCTTTATTTATATATATATATATATATATAAAAAAAAAGAAAAATTTGTGGCTTTTAATTTATTGGGTCTTCTTCTTCTATAGCCGTTTCATCTCAACAAAGGCATCTTCTTTTCTGTCAAGATCCTGAATCATCGGTTCGTCTCTCTCTTTAAGAAAAATCAAACTTTTTTTCTGAGTCGATGATGATGATGATGATTTTTTGTTCTTAGCAGGATCTGAAAGGAAAGTAGGTTTTGTTAAATCGGATGAATCTGGTGGGAAATTTTTGAAAAAGGTAAAAATATTTATTTCCTCTTCTTCTGATTCTCATTTTTGGAAAATTACAATTTCTTTAGGGTTTCTGTTTCTGGGTTATGAATCGTTCATTGAACTTTTGTCATCTTTCCATGTTCCCATAGATTTACCTTAAATCAATAAGTTGAATATATATTTATATATTGGAACTTTGACTATATAACCAATCAATCTGTCTCTCTTTTGTATCCCGATTTATCAGGCAAAGATATAAAAAATCTAATCGTTTAGGTCAAAAAGGTTATATATTTTTTTCCTTAGATTTTGTTTGATTTAGAGATTTATCATTAAATGTGTTCTATGATCCAGCATTGTCTCGTTTACATTTCTCTGCTCTGTAAATCTGGTTGGTATTTGGAGACAAAATTCCTAAGCTATATAGACTGTGATTCATGTTCGTTAGATTAGTTGCTTAAGACAGGTCGAATCTTGATTTGCCTCGACTAATGACTTCTTCTTCCTTAACTGCAGGCTTCATACTTGTGTTAGTAACTCTAATTCTACCGAGAGAGTCGAATACTTTACCGTCTGTATAGTTACATACATAAAGAAAGAAGATGCTAAGTGGAAACAATGGAAACACTGTACCACCGGTTTTCATGTATGAGAACCACTTGCAATACCAGACAAACACACAATCGAACCAGCTTCACTTGCTCGGAACCAGTAAGTTTCTGGTTTATCATAATGTCCTAATCTCAAACTAAAACTTCATTCAACTCGAGAAATTGAAAATCCTGTCTTTTTTTTGTGTGTGCAGTGGGAGGTGGGTGCACTGTTGATCCAGTTAACTATTTTGCTAACGATAATCTCGTTCCAATGATTCGGCCTAACAAAAGAGGAAGGGAAGCCGAAAGCATTAGTAATATCCAAAGACAGCAGAAGCTTCAGATATCTTTGAACTATAATCATAACAACATTAGTTTTCCACAAGAAGTCCCTAAGGAGAACCTAGTCTCCACTGGTCTTAGGCTATCTTATGATGACGATGAACGCAACTCTTCGGTGACTTCTGCTAGTGGTAGCATTGTAGCTGCTTCTCCAATCTTTCAGTCACTCGATGATAGTCTTCGGATCGACCTCCATCGACAAAAAGATGAGCTTGACCAGTTCATCAAAATCCAGGTATTGATTGTCTCTGCGTGTGCTCTGTTTTGCGCTTTAAGTTTATTCGATTTGTAATGTATCTGTTTGGTTCAGGCAGCTCAAATGGCGAAAGGAGTGAGGGATATGAAACAGAGACAGATTGCGTCTTTTCTCAACACAATAGAGAAGGGAGTGAGCAAGAAGCTACAAGAGAAAGATCTCGAGATCGATAACATGAACAAGAAGAATAAGGAGCTCGTGGAGCAGATAAAGCAAGTGGCAATGGAAGCTCAGAATTGGCACTACAGAGCAAAGTACAATGAGTCTGTGGTTAATGTCTTAAAGACAAATCTACAACAAGCAATGTCACACAACAACAACAAGGTGATTGCTGCTGCAGATCAAGGCAAAGAAGGGTTTGGAGACAGCGAGATAGATGATGCAGCTTCATCATACATTGATCCAAACAACAACAACAACAACAACAACAACTTGGGGCCTCAGAGGATGAGATGCAAAATGTGCAATGCGAAGGAAGTATCGGTGTTGCTTGTGCCGTGTAGGCACTTGAGTTTGTGTAAAGAATGTGATGTATTCACTGGGATTTGTCCTGTATGCAAGTCTTTGAAAACTTCTAGCGTTCAGGTCTTCTTTTCCTGAATTTTGTGACAAAAAAAAATGGCTCAAAAGAAAAGAAGAAAAAAGAGAATCCATTATATAAGTCTTTCAACTTTCAAAAGTTGTTATTGTTGATATTATTTAAAAATATTTGTATATGTATCCTGCATATGTTTTTGAAGTCTTGAACAACCCAGAAAATCATGGGAAAGAATCTTATGAGGAACTTTCACTTACATCAAGTAACACAAATTTGTAATCCATAAAATGGTGGAAAAGACGAAATAATTTTGCAATTCCATAGATTTATACAAATCACACAATTTGAAAACATGATTAGTGTATCCTGCAATTCTGATTTTTAAGCAAGTATTCTTTTTCTGTTTTCTCCTCTCCCTCAGCTTCTCTTCTATTTGAAGAAAGTTTCATAACAGAGAAATGAAGACAAAAAATCTCAAACGTTAAGCTATTTACAGAAGGCATTGTCTCAAAAGCTCAAACCTTGACCTCGTCTCAAATCGTAGAAACGGTTACAAAACCATCCGTTCGTTACACATCCAAGTAGTATATAATATGTTTCTGAAAAAGCCCCAAAAAAGAAAGAAAGAAAGAAAAGCCTATATCGAATCTCCTGATCAAACTTCTTATATCGAATGCCTCCTCTCTATCACCGGGAGCCACTCTGTGACTGGGTGAGCTGCAGCGTCACGAATCATCATTTCCACAAACTCCATGCTTGGCCGTCCAAGTGCCTGTGCGTCTATACACATCCTCGCAGCAAAAAACAGGCTGTTTAAACCTTCAACCGGAAACTTATTACCGAGCGCAGGATCAATTACCATAGGCATATACTCCTTAGTCCTATCCCATACTGGCATCAACTGAAAAACAGAAAAAATAGAAATATTACTTAGGGGACACGAAACATATAGAAAGCAAAACCTAGATACAAAGTGTGAGTCATACCCAATCAGTGATGTTCTTTGTCCCATTAGGTTTCGGTAGATTATAAGCTTCCCTTCCGGTGAAAAGCACGAGCAGAAAAACTCCATAGCTATAGACATCGGACTTGGTCGAAACCAACGCGAGCTCCTCGGTTTCCGGTGCGACATATCCTCGACTTCCCTTGATCACAATGATCTCGCGCTGCCTCTCAACGTGGTTTTCATTTTCATCGATTTTAATCCCCAATCCGAAATCAGTCAGCTTCGGCGCAAAACCCTCATCAAGTAAGATGTTTGCGACTTTGACATCTCGGTGAATCTCCTTTAGCCCGGTGTGTAGATAAACCAGAGCTTCTGCTACACCCACAGCAATTCTCATCCTCGTTTCCCAATCCAAGACCCGAGTTTCCTGCCGTAGACCTGGACCTGGCCTAGCGTGTGCTACCAGAAAACAGAGAAGGAGTTAACAAACTGAGAAATTGATTTGCAAGTAAAACAGAGTTGATTAGGTTTTTGAATTTGATTGGCTTTTTACCAAAGAGGTGGTGGTCGAGAGAGCCGTTGGGCATGAATTCGTAGACTATGGCACTTTTTGTTTGGCCGAAACTTTTGCCGATAAGTTTAATCACATTTGGGTGATTAGCTGCACCTAAGATTGTAATCTCTGCCACGAACTCAGGATGACCAGCTTCGTTCTCATGATCGTGAATCTTTGCAGCTCCAACCTAATTAATTAAAAGTTGCTAAATTTGGCAATTGGGTTTCGATTTGTAACCATAAAGGACAAGACTTTCGGGTTTATACCTCATTAATTCTTGGGAAATCGCAGCGAAACACTTCGCCGAATTTGCCTCCGCCGAGAAAACGTGTTAGCCCGAAGTTTTCGGTTCCGTCTACGATTTCGTGCCATTGGAATGTAACTCCAGGACCCATATCTGTAAGTGAATTACTAAAAATTAAGAAAGAAAGATAACGAAGAACAAGAAACCTAAATCAATTTCACAAGATCGAGACTTGTTTCATAACATGAGGAACTCTACTACTTTCAGTCGCAGGAATAAAGCTGTAAAAACAGATCAAAACTACTCGTAATTCTAAACGAGGTAACTCTAAAAACATATTTGCTTGTGGTACAAGAAACTCAGATATTGAAAAAGGGAAAAAAAAAGAAACGAAAATGGAACATGGAAATTCATGATCGTCAGGGAGTTCGATATTATATTTATATAAGCATTATTCCCAAATTCACCTTCGTCGTCATTATTTTCCGGTGGTTGTGGTGGTTCTTGCACTACTCTACTTGAGCTTCCTCCTCCGAGACAGCAAAAGAAACCTTTCATCGCAGCGATCAACGAAGATAAATCTTTCTTGAGACTTTTCTTTCTTTTTTTCTCGGGAAAATGTAATTAGACAGACTCTCTACGAGAAAAATAGAGCGAGAAAAAGTGGGAGAGAGAGAGAATGTGATGTATTTCACTGAGGGAGTCGGATGATGAACACTAAAAGATCTCGCCGGAGAATATATATTCATTAGATTCATATGAAAAATATATTCATTAGATTAGCGTATGCGCTCTATTTTTTTTTACGAAATAGAAAATTATATAATACACAAATTAGATTCATATGAAAAATCAGGAACACAGTATCACACTATCAAGCGAAATTTTTTGTTAAAAACCTAAATTTCCAGGAATATGTACATTACAAGAATATAAAAAAAAAACTAAAAAGAAAACAAATGTGGAGAAAAAAGATCCATGCGTATGCGTGGTAAGGATAATCAGCTAATCATCTAGTCTTTAACAATGGTCACAAACTTTTCCAAAGTCACCCAAGTCTTTGTTCGTTTTTGTTTGTATCATCCAATTGATGCATTCCTTTGCAGAGCCTTTGGGATAAGTTAGCTGCCATGTCAGCAATTTCTGTTGCTGCAAAAACAGAGCAACCAAAACATAAATAAAGTTGTGAAAAAATAAACCCTTAGCAAAGAGAGGCTGCCAGAGAATTCAGCTAAATGCAGCATGCAAGAAGTGCACATCCTTACTTCCGCTCTCTGCAAATTTTTCTTGCAAGAGCTACCCTGACTTCCTCACTTGAGGCAGCTTCTTTTAGTTCTTCATCCAGAGTAAAGCCAAACTTTGCACCTATTGATGGAAATTGGTTAGCCAGGACTGACAAAACCATAACAACAGAGAGATGAAAACACAAATACCGAAGCGAATCGCCCGAAGAACTCGCAAGGGATCCTCCAGAAAAGTAGATTTTGCAGGCAATGGAGTGATAATTCTTCCGGACTTGAGGTCATCAATGCCTGTGATTGTATTATTCCTCGTAAGCTACCACTAATTTGGACATCACCGGAAATGAATGCCGCAAACACCAGGATGCACTAACCTCTTCCTGTAAGATCTTCTACTAAGCCAGTGTGAATGTTGTAGAATAAGCTATCAAACACAAGACATCAGAAAAGATGTCACAATTTGCATTCAGTGATACGCATATCATTACTAGGTTATGCAACTTCTTTCCCTGGACAAAGATGAGAGTACCTATTTATAGTTAAGTCTCTCCTATAAGAGTCCTCTACAAAACAAGCAGGACAAAAAAAAAGAGACTTAAGAGAGAGGTTGTGTTTATGCATTCAAAGCAAACACCTTCAAATCACAAAGAGAATGAATAAGGAGCACTACCACTTTTCCAGGAATACAAGTATATTCGCTGTAATCTTCTTCCTTTCTCAAATGTACAAAATCTATCCACTGGTTATAAAGACGCATTTTTCCTGTCTCCAATATTTTGTGATTCTCAGGGTTACTGAAGAAGGACAACAAAATAAGCCAGTTAACATCAAGAAAGCTTGTCGGAATCAGATTCACCAGGAAGCTTCAAAATTTTCCAACTTTAGAAGAAAAATATTCCTTGCACTTATCAAGAAATTCACTTCCTGTCATGCCGTCGATTGCGATGTCAATATCGTCAGAATCTTTCCCCAGAAGCTGCAAGCAAAGACGAATCAAACATTTAACTAGCCAGAGTTCCAACAATTAATAATTCTACTTACAGAGTAGAGCGAATCAGTCAGTGTTCACGCAATCTAGAAAAAGAGAGTACCTTATCGCGCACCCAACCACCGGCGACGCGAAGCCGCTTGTCGAGGTTAAATTCGCGGAGAGCACCGAGAAGAACGTCGAAAATTTGTCGTTCCTTGTCAGTGAGATCGATTCTTTCTCTCAGCTCGACGGTCGTCATGGCCTTCGTCGTTGTCGGACAAATCAGTGAGATTATAACCCTTTTAATACTCCCGGCGGCGTTTTGGTTGCGGCGCTAGGTTTAATTTGACGGCGAGCGGCGGAGCTCCGAACGGTTTGGTCGCGTTGCAGTTTTCTTCCCACCGGTTAATACCGGTTTTTGTAAAGCAGATCTTTTTCGGTTTATCAATCACCCATACCAAATCTGGCTGGGATCTTGGTTAGGCTTTGTAATTTCAATATTTTATTTTATTATATGAAAACCCCTTTGACCCACAAAAAAAAAAACCCCTTTTATAGGGTTGGGTCAATTTTCTGAACCGAGAAATTTGGGTACATTTATGTTTTGATTCCGTTTTTAGGCTTTTAGCCGCTGACTGTATCTGTTTTTCAGTGGGCTCAGAATAATTTAGAAAAAGCCCAATATTAGGCGTTTCTTGAACAAACCCGTTGATAAACCATTTAAACCGGAATAACGGATTAAAACCGAAACCAGAGATTAAACTGAATTTGGTAAGACCACAATTGCAGAAAATTCCTAACCGACATTGTATTTCGGCTTGAGTTCTTTTTTTTTTGTTGGTAAAATTCGGCTTGAGTTCTTGTTCAATCAATGAAACATATCTCACAAGCTCATTGGCAAGAATCAATTGTATGGGTTGGTTTATACTCGCATACACATTCGCTGTGAACAAGAAGTAAGAAGACACAAAATAAAGGTTTCCTAGGAAAGAAGATAGTTTGCAAATAATGATTTTTCATGCATCTGAATTCCATAAGTGTTCTTTAGTCCTTAGTCTAGACTAATTTGCAAATAGTTCATAGCACAAGTGGTATTGTCCAAATTTGTGAGATTGGATTAGAAGACTTGCAAGAATCGTACCAGTGTTTTGCTGTTTTTCTGTTTAGATGTTACATAACACATAGTATTTCTAAAGAAGACTGAAAGATCAATCTAAGTACACTGATTTTATATCAAAATCAATTGACAATTAGTTGAGAGTCTTGAGACTATTATCACTTATAATATATTAGGTTTTATCCTTTTTTATTTTTCAACGTGGAATTTCCTAATACGCATTTTCAAGATGATGGGGCTTTATATCCCATTTATTTGGATTGTATTTCGTGTTTGGATCTATTCGGGCTCTGAGCCTCTGATGTATAAGATCATGAAAACATTCATTAGCTATGTCGGTAGGATAGTGTAGATGGAGGTTTCAAATCTCACATATGAAAATTTCGTTTTAGTTTAAAAAAAAAAAAATCAATTGATGACTCTTTTTTTTTTCCCTTAGAACCGCCAAATTTTCTAGACCGCTGGCGAGAGGAAAGAGTGTTTGGTACAAACGGTTAGTTTCCAGGTAATACTCGAAGATCGTCGAGAATCATTGGCTGCTTCTATTCAACATAAATAATATACATGTGATCATCACTGACATTTGTATTGAATTTGGCATACCGTATAATATATATATATATATATATATATATATGTATGTATACATGCATGTCAGCATGTGCACAAATGTGCATCTACCATCCAAATGTTGAACGATGATTGGATGATGATCTAGTGTAATGAGAACAAAATGGTTTGGACAAAAGAGGGGGAAAAGAGACAAATTTGTTCTCTATTACTCTATGAATTTATGAAGCAATATAACAGTAAATACCCATGATCTCTCTATTATCTATCTCATATATATATATATATAGAGAGCATATGAATTTAAATCATATATATATGTATATATTATACATCACACGACGTGTCATGTTACATTGGCTAGATTTTTACTTTTGGTTTCTAGTGAAATATTTATAGATCATATTAGATTTTCCTGGGATCAATTCTAGCTGGTAAAATTTAGGATATTGAATAAATAACAATTTATTTTTTAGCTTTTTAAAATTTTAAAAAGAATTAAAATGACACGTTATAGTTTTTCTTCAGAAGAATAGGGTCCCAATTTTTACTTGTCTCGATAGAGTTCCAAATATGGCGAGGTCGGCTCCTTCTCTTCAATAAAAAGGAGTATTTTTAATTTACACTAATACTGTTGTGGTTTTTCTTTCCACATTAATATCAGCTTGTCGCCATTTGCAGAACATCGACTCTTAAATTACAACTGATGGTACAAGATTGACGAATTCTTTCAGATGAGATATATATAACTTTGGATCCGCTTATTTATATAACCAATCAAGAAGAAAACAAATCTAATTTTCTGAAAATATAGTTGAAAATAGTTTCTAACCTACTTTCACACAAGTTAAAATTTACTCTAATTTTGTATTAATATAATTTTTTTTTTGCATTCTTGTCATTATAACTTTTCTCTTTTCTCCATTAACTTCCTCTTTATTGCTTTTTTTTTATTAAGAAGGAAGTTACGGACATTTAGTCGGAACCAACTTTTGATAATACTTATTAAAACATAAACCATGCATCCCTTCTCAAATAGTGACTCGTATGACCTAAGAACAAAGACTCAACTTCCCTCCCAAAAGAATCCTTGAAACGAAGTGAACTATCGCCATTTGGACTCATTCCTGATTTTTTTTTTATTGAAAGATCGGTGAGATCCACCATACCAACGTTATGAAAATTATGAAAATCATGAAAGATCTTAAAGATTATTGATATATATCAAGTATTTGTCCTTTCTTATGATCGTTGAAGAACAAAGATGTACGGTGATGCCGTATTGATGAATGCCTCCGAAGAATGTTTGGTGGTGTCGCTCGCCCTCGCGAGTTTGACATCTCCTTTTGATTTGATTTCTCGTCCTCACCAGTTGTTTTCTAATCTCGCAATCGCAAGCTACTTTCGAACCTCGCAATCGCGAGTTTTGTTCCTTGATTATTTGAAGACCCTACGACCGGGTATAAACGTCGATGATGATCAGACAGTCGGATGTTGTAGCTGATTTGACCCGACGGCCGGGTGTAACGCCGCATTGATGACCCAACGACTGGGTGTTGTAATCGATTTGACCCGACGGTCGGATATAACACCAATATTTTTGAAGACTTATCCAATCTCACCCGTGTTACCACATATGAGCTTGTGAGAGGGTATTGGAAGATCGGTGAGATCGACCATACCAAGATTATGGAAATCATGAAAATCAAGAAATATCTAGAAGATTATATATATATATATATATGTTTTTTTTAGTTTAGGAAATTTACTTTTATCATTAAATATATTATTTATATTTATGTTTAATTTAGGAAATTTAGGTCTAACTTATCTCTCTATATAAGAGAATGTAACTTGTACAATAATTTTAATGAAAGTCTAATAATAATTCTTTCTAATCACACTTGTGATTCTACTCTCATCAATTTATCATTTTTTTCCTGTCATTCTAGATGTTTACCACTAAAACCCAATACTTTAAAATGCCAGCGCTTAATCACATGATTCACATCCTTGATCGTTGTGATATTTTCCTCTATAATACATATAGCGTTTGTTGCGTGTGTTTATGTTATATATTTTTGCGTGTGTTTTATGTTTTATATGTTCATGTGCACACAAGTAAGAATATTAATTATTGGATATCAACGTAAACCATGCATACGTATTTGTTTTACATAATACGTACAACAGAAAAGTGGCGACGGAAGTGGTGCAAAACAGACGGAACCACTTTTTTTTTTTTAACATTAATACGGAACCAAGAGGTCTTAGGCTAGAGGTACTTGAAAAAATAAAACTCCAATATGGTATCCGCAGTTCGAGTTCACCTCTTGACCACCGGAAGATTTAAAATGGGGACATTACCGGCCCTTCAGGAACATACAAGGGTAATCTTGGGCTAGTCGGGACCACTTTGGTGGGGCCCGAAAACTTGAAATAAATTCAAAAAAAAAAAAAAAAAATACGGAACCACTCTACGCCCAAAGCTATATATCCGGGTTATCTTCAGAACATAATAGTTGCTCTGTATTATTGATTCGGGTTCTTCTGCAAATCGAACCATCGTTTATTTGAGCTATTTTGGAATCAAGACGAGTAAGTAGCCTATGTTCTTTTGCTTCTAAAAATGTGTAAAATTGTCCAAACCGAGTCAAGGAGGCATGCCAACAAAAAAAGTTTTTTTTTTTTATCTCCAATTTTACAAGAAAGAAAGTTTTTTTTGCTAAGTGTCTTGATTTCAAAAGTTGCTTTCACATAGATAATCCACGATTGTTGGAAGACAGATTACAAAAACACTTTCTTATGTACCAATGTTTTAAAAAGAATATATAATTTCTATGGTGAATAAGTCTAATTTATATGGATTTTGTTTAAAAAGAACAAACACAAAAATTATTATAATATAATGCATTAATTTTTTTTTTTAAAAACTGCCACGACTAGACGTCTCATACGCAATTTTTTTTCTTTCTTCCCGATCATACGCAAGTTCTGCAGCGGAGCACTAATTTTATTTGAATTTAGTATTTTCTGTTGGCTATTTTAATTTGAAGATAAGTTCAACATCAACTTCAATCACCATTTACACCCTAAATTAATCTTCTGATTATATAATCTAAGGACAACAGTTAGTTCCAATTATTTTTTTGTCTGAATAAGGAAATTAGTCCATCAAAACAAAAACAGTTAGTATAAGAGAACAATAGAAGGAATTAAAACAGAAAGATTAAAAAATGACCATGGAAGAGAAGGACATTAAGGTAAATTCCAAGGCCGTTGCATGGAGTTCACGGGGGGAGCCAATAAAAGAAAAAATAAAACACAACAAGAGAAAAAAAGGTTCACGAGCGGATATGCGCTTCAAGACGGCATACAACTTTAAAAACTCGTAACGCCAAAAGATAAAACAAAAAGAATTAATTAATCCAAATCAAATAAACAATAGTCACATGAAGTAAATAATGTAATCCAAATATATCTTTACGGTTTAAAAAGAATCTTAAAAGGGTTTTATGTTGAACGTGACTCTCCGATAAATTTAAGGAGATTAAAATATAAGAGCCGTATCAAGTGGTGGATTGACACTGGATACTTTAGATAGAGAAGAGACGATGATTAAGATTTTTTTTTTTTTTTTTAAGATATGATTATGGCTGCTGATATCGTGCAAAAAAAGATTGTACTATTTCTTATTCGATATCATTTCGGTCCTATCAACATATTTTGGTCGATTCTCCGTTTCTTCAGCATATAATATATAATTTATTCCCACTTAGCTAGTGACTAAGTGTATTACCATAATTTTATACATATTTGTGCGTGGTTTTTTATTTTGTCAAATGCGTGAATTTGATTTAAAAATAACGTAGAAGACAGGTAACTTAATATGATATATATTTTTGGCGTATCAGAAAAATGGTACGGTCCACAAAAGATAAGTTTCGCCTTATCAGCAACAGAAAAAAAGAGTTTTGGCACGAGATCATAAAGAGTCGAGCTGCGAAGTCAAAGGGCATACATTTTTGTTATTATTACATATCCAATAATTACAAAACTCTCGTGCACCTTACAGATTCGTCCATATTAATTATCTATATCTAATAGAGACATATATTAGTCGCATCGATACTCGACTTATTCGATGTATGAGTTGTTGTATACGTAAAAGTGCAAAATAAAACAAGTTTTATAAGCATCCACGTATATAAGATTTCTTGATGATCTCTTTAAAGGTTTAATAAATATAATAG
Organism: Eutrema heterophyllum; assembly: GCA_002933915.1. Taxonomy (NCBI): domain Eukaryota; kingdom Viridiplantae; phylum Streptophyta; class Magnoliopsida; order Brassicales; family Brassicaceae; genus Eutrema; species Eutrema heterophyllum. Next base: position 27,543 of record PKMM01037675.1, read on the forward strand.
GTAAAACGTACATTAAATTTCCAAATAATTTAGATTTTGCGGTATACTGCACGTTATAGTAGCCAAATTAACGAGTTCATTTAGTAGCGACCATATGGTGCTGTAACAGATTAAAGCCAACTTTTTGTATAATTCACATGCATACCATTACTTGACTTTAGCTGGTGATACGAAAACGCATTAAAAAAAGACCACTAAGCTATAAATTTAAGTCAGAAAATCAAAACCATTAAAAAAAAAGTCACGATAACTCCCGATTTCTTAAAATTTAGCTTATTGACTAACACCTTTTTCAACCTTCCCCATTAACCATTATATTGCATATATACTCTTTCAGTTACTAACGAACGCAAATATAACAAACCAACAAAAACGAAAATGATTTTTTGTCACTAATTTTAACACTGAGTAAATTTAATCTACAATTTAGTAATATAGTTTTTACCAAGATTTCAACAATCGGCTGAGCCGATTCGGCTCTATACACAGTATAAACCACCCCATCACTATGATTTAGTATAGTTACTCAACAAAAATAAACTGATTAATGAGTTTAGGGTGCCGTGTGATATGAGTATTCTTTAAATTACTATGAATTCCAAAATATATTTCTAAAAATTGGTAAAAAGTGAGTTTAGATAGCCATGTAACATATATGATTGTCTTAAATATAGTTTTTTTTCTTATTAAAATTATATTAAAAAAATCAGACAGTAATTTCGCCTGAACAGCCATCTAAACTCTTTGACCAAACCGAAAAAAAAAAATCTAAACTCTAAAGTCTAAACATTTAAAACGCTAAATAAGAACGACTGGTTAATGTGTAACGAGCTTTTGAACATTATTGTTTTTTACCGCCAGGGTAACTAAGAGCACCAACAAAGATAGGCAACATGTTTGGTCCAGCTATAAGTCTTCGATTTTATAAATGCAACGTTAGCTTTAGGCTTAGTTTTAATAAATGTTTTGTCTGACACATTTCTTGATTCTTCAGGATCCTTTCCTTAGTTTTTTAATAAAGGCATTGAAATAAATAAGGCTTATTTTGTACTTATTTGTCTCGTGCAACAATGAACAGTGGCATTTTCGATAATTTTAATGAAAGATAGGGTCATTTAGAGGCATCTATTTGGACCTATATATCTGCTGCGTAAGTAAAACTGAAACTAACTGTAATCTCAGCAAAGAAGCCAGCAGCATGTCTCTGGTTTCTGACTATCTTCGCATATTATAATTCAAATTAACGAAAACGATTTTAACTTTCATGCTTCTTCTCGTGTACCGTGACATTATCGCGACTAGTACTATTGACAATGTTTTTTTTTTTTGTTGCTTTGCTCTATTGAGTCATTGACAATGTTGATTATCGCTAGTACATATTATTATTTATCAGGAATCATGTGTGCACGCAAAATCGCCATTTGAGCAAAAGCAACACAAAGGGGCGTTGCGTATGGAGTTTCCTCATTATTGTCTACAGAGAAAAGAAAATAAACCACAACAACGTTAAAAGATTATGATTCACCACCGAAGTTTAAAATTCCCTAGCCATTGTATTTTACGTTTATAGAAAACAAAACATTGAATATCCGAATATTTGTTTATTAACTATCAAGAATCAAGACCAACGTTTCATGCGATGATATTCTTGTCACAATAACCTTTTTTTTTTAATTTGAAGAATCAGAAATATTGGATAGCCAACAGCTTTTTGGCTGTCAAGAAGGGGACTGTCGAATCACCAATATGTGTATTCATCACATGATACTTTACTATTTGCAGAATAGTAAATTAATATTAAATAATAAAATGATAATTATAATTCTGAAAGACTATAACGGAAATAAAATATAAAAATAACAGTTCCTTATTCATTTTGTTTTCTATTAGGACAAAACAACAACTTACTTTTTTTCCGGCTTACAACAGTTGAAGTGTGTATTCTTTTGTATTTTTTGTCTGCAGTGTATTCTTTTGTATTTATTCCTTTTTTTTTTGTCGTCCTTTTGTATTTATTCCTTAATTTTAGTTTTATTTGACAGATCAATTGTGTAAAACTATGAGCGCACAAAGCTTTTTCTGAACCCCAAAGATGGTTTATGTTTATCCGTACGCCACTGCATAACTGCGTATATTAATTCTGTACTTCTTTAAATTTTCTACAATTGGTTCCAAATATATTTATTTTTTTAACGTATTAATAGATAAAGCTAGCCACCATAAGTGGCAGACCCATGATTTTATTTATCGGTGTTCTTATATGATATTATTTTCGAAAACAAAATATTGTTAAGAAAATTATGAACATGAATATGAAACCTAGATATAATGGGGTAAAATGACCAAAATTTACCAATTATGTTACTAATTCTTTTAATATTTAAGTACAATTAAAAATAAAATAAAATTAAAGGTGTCATACGACATTCTATTGTTCTACATGGGTCGGTCCCTGCCCAGGGGCAAACCCACTAACAAAGATAGGGTGTCAATTGACACCATATTGTTTTTTTGAAATTTCTTTATATTTTATTAGGGTTTATTATCATTGACACTCTCAAAAATTGGTGTTGAATCCATAAGCTAAATTTTTTTGCAATATAAACCCATAAGCTAATTGTTTTTGCAATATGAACTCATATATTTTATATGAAATTTTTTTATTTTTGTATTTCTATTTTTCAAATTTAACTCGCATCCGATAAAAAAAAATTCTGGGTCCGCTACTGTCCCTCTGCCACCATTTATTAGCTCTGATTGGTTAGTAATTTAGTCGTTTAAAAAAAAAACAATGTAGCTAAAGGCGTTTAAGGGAAAAGATGGTTTTTTTTATTGTTCGAAGGGAAAAGATGGTTTAATTGAAACATGGCTGACAGACAAAAAAAAAATGAAACATGCAGCTGAAATATATATTTTTTTTTTGTTGATAAAGCAGCTGAAAATAGTTCAATAGTGACAAAGAAATTATTTATTTAAGGGAATAAAAATAAAAGGTAGTGAATAACTAACAATTATTATTAAGAGAAGAAATTAAATGTTCGTTAACAAAATTTACAAGTAAATAATTATTTTTCAAATATGATTGTTCGTCGCCAAATCATATTTACATTTTTGTAGAGCGCCAAATCGTTTCTAAACCATTGTTTTTTTTTGGTTTTATTCTAAACCATTGTTTTTAACAAATTCACCCAACCATTCGTTTAAACTGCAAGTCTGATTAGTGATCCCCTAAAACGTTTGGGAATTAACATGAATTTTGATCATAATTAAAAATATTTGAACTCAAGAATACAAAATTTTTAAAGTAAAAATTTATAAAATAACAATAAAAAACACAAACATAAAAACTTATTTAAGGCTATGATTGACTATTATTGGACCATTAACTGCGTTTTAAGGCAACATCACGACAATTTTTCAAATCTGTTATTTTAATCCGAAAAAGTATATAGCAATTTTTTTCTGTTTGTAAAAAGGGCAAATATATAGCAATTTTCATATATGATAAATCAAATTTTATCCTTTTTTAAGGATCCTTAATTAATGAGACGTTATGCCATTTCTTCCAAATATTCTTACATGATAGAATTATAAAATTAAGACACATTTAGTATTCCAAAATTTGTTGGATGGAAAAAACTTTGTACGGGAACTATACAATAATAGCATGTGGCACTATACGATCTTTTGGCTAGACAACCAACCAGTAAATGTACAATTAATCTGACCTTCATCAATGCGCGTAACATTTATTAGATACCCAGTTCTTGATCGACGTAACATGCGAAAAAAATGCGTAGCTAATAGCAATAGAACTCTTTTATTGTAATTTAAAAACGTTATAGTACTATCTTATATGGAAATTCATAAAACGCTTATATACAATAAAATAAAAACCAGTTTTCACGCCGATCCAATTTGTATGAGGTTTGATATGACGACTCGACCACTAACCAGTAACAAAAGTTCAAGTATTCTCATAAAAACTCATGCATTTATTCATACGTATATAAGATATTTCGTCAAAACATAATTAATTGGTAAAGTATTTTTTTTGTCAACAATTGGTAAAGTACTACTTATATAAAGTATGTATAACTATGTACAATGTTTCTAAAACAATTTGGTATGAATTTTTATAACCTTTTCTGTTTATTCAAAGTTATGTTATTTGAAATTTGAAAATTTAAAAATTGATGAAAACCATATATATATATATATATATATATATATATA
>PKMM01037675.1:32138-91499 GCA_002933915.1 Eutrema heterophyllum
TTTTTTTTTTCTTCTTGAGTAATAGATGAACTTTAATATAGAATGAATTCAACAAGAAATATATATATATATATATATAATAATAATAAGAGGAGTAATTAAATAAGTAGTAAATAATAATTGGAGGAGTTGTGAATACAAAAGCAATGCCCGTGAAGTGGTGCATGTGAGTACTAAAAGAGATGTTATAATCAGTGCCCCATTGACAACAGATAGACCCACTCACGAGTCTCTTACGTTTTATATATTCTTATATATATATATATGTTTTATAAATTAAATTCTTTAGAAAACTAATGAGACAAACTATTTCTCAGCAAACTTTTGATTTCTGTCCCTTTCTTTTTTTATTTAATCTAGTTTTGAGATTTTGATTATCAACATTTTTTTCTTTGCTTGAAGATTTTTATTATCCACTTGGAATCCTGATAGAGAATATGTGATGTTTCGACCATATTACAGAATACAAGTTATATACGATATGAGTAATGAAACATCTAGTTTAATTTTTGCCTTTTAACGCTTTTTAATGATTCTCTGTTTGTTTTTAGTATACTTCAACCACAACGAATCAACTTACTAGCTCAATTATTTATATTGGGTCTGTTCATTTCTCGGCTGCGACCTGCGGCCAGCGGCTAGACGTAACGGCTGTTGTTCGTTTGGTAGTCGCGTGGTTGGTTACCGCGACTAATCGCAACAGTTCTAGACACAACGATAGAGTTTTTTAGCGTCCAAGAATTTCGAACGCATATCGTTACGTTTGGCCGCATGAGGTTGTATCTGATAAACGAATACCGTTTAGCCGCCGTCGCTGGAGGGCAAACGAACAAACCCATTGTAGAAAAAGGGATTTGATCCCCGGTGAAGTGATGCTGATTTTTGGTGGATTTATAAATGTTGGCCACAGTCATTTCTTTTTTAACTAATGATTTATTTTACTAGATTTCAGATTTTCTAATTTATCTTTATTTAATTTAATTTTTTTATAAACAATTTCTATGTTCTTTGCCATGCTATCTACTCTCTAGCATTGTGTTCTTGATAACGATTACAATATTTATTACAAATCGCATTCCTATATATATATATTGAATTGTTTTTCAACATTGCCTTTCCAATTTCTACACCACACAGTGAATATGAAAATCATACGACACTCTTATCATGCCAATACGACATGATAAGAGTGTGTTCTTGATAACGATTACAATATTTATTACAAATCGCATTCCTATATATATATTGAATTGTTTTTCAACATTGCCTTTCTAATTTCTACACCACACAGTGAATATGAAAATCATACGACACTCTTATCATGCCAATACGACAGATCCAACACATGCCTACGTTACATACACACATGCTTGTACCGATCTAATTGTATATATCTAAAAGACAAAACAAAAAACAAAAAAGCGAGAGCCTAAAATTGAATATACACCTCATTTTAAGTACCCCCACTTCATGGTGCGCATAGATATACATGTGTTTGGATGGATATATGTTATTATGGGAAGTCTTGGGGCTATCCCAACCAACTTAGATGAGCTCTCAACCAACCCATACTGTCCACATGGCATACATATAGCCCCTGACTAATATTTACTTTTTTACCCACGGTGAAAAATAAATTGCTCTGTTTCAATTATGCTTTTGGAATGTTTCTTCCACTCACAACTTCCAAATACTACTAATTCACGAGCAATAACTTTATATCACTGTCAATATCATCATTATTTTACGAAAATCCAACTAAAATCGGACATTATGGTATTATTATCATATATAGGTAGGTAACTCAGACTTGTTGACAAAAAAAAAAAAGTAACTCAGACTTAGTAAGCTTAGACTTATTCATTTATTTAGTAAATTTATTATTTAAAAAAAAATAAGTTTGTCAATCAACAATATGGAAAATATTCTGAAAACCCGTGAGCCTCTCTACATTCTTGGACTGCTTCCTTATTTAAATCCCTCAAAAACCTTCTCTTTCTTCAACTTGAACCAACAAAAAAAAAAAACCAAGTCTCTTAGTCTCAACCACCACAAAACACTCTTCATCTAGACAGAGAAAAATGATAATGAGAAGAAGTCTAAAGCTGAGAAGCATCACGATGATGATATTAGTGGCGGTCTTGGTCTGGTCTGTAACTCTAGAGACCTGCATTGCAAGAAGAGGAAGACATTGGAGACATAAACACCGAAGCTCCTCTTCATCACCTGACGTGTCTGATTCCTTGTCAGGCAAGAAACCTAAGAGCCATGGGAACAGTCATCACAGCTCTCACAACAACAACAACAACAATCATCACCACAAGTCTAAACCTAAACCGAAACCAAAGCTGAAAACGCCGCCAAAAGCTGACGACAATAACTCTCCGGTGATTTCACGGCCACCAAAAGTCCAACCACCGTCTCTTCCGCCACAAAAGGGATCTCAAGTTTTCAATGTGATGGATTTTGGCGCAAAGGGTGATGGCAAATGTGATGACACTAAGGTACAAATAAAAATGCTCATTTATTTCATTATCCGTACAGTTCTCAATCCTAGTGGTTGCATTTGATTTAATTAGAGCATTTTCTGTTTCGCTTTCATGAGAATTAAAAAAAAAGACAAATTACGGTTGAGAGATCATTGAGACAGAAGAACACGAGAAAGAACAAGGAAAAAAAAACAGAGCTAAGAAAAAGGTTTCTCTGTCTGTAAAAGTCACTCAAAAACTTTTTAATATTTCGACCCAAAAAAACAAAAAACTTTTTAATATTTTTTCTATCTTAAATGTTAAATTGCACCACAAAAAAAGACAAACGAATATAAAGTAAGTGACAACAGATATAACAGATTACATATGGGAGTATGGGACCACAATAATTCACAAGCCTTAATAACCATAATTATAATGGTGATTAAGGTTTAACTTTGGTTAATGAAATATTAACAGAGTTTCATAATGCTTGCAGGCTTTTGAAGCGGCTTGGGCATCGGCTTGCAAAATCGAAGCATCGATGATGATCGTACCGCCTGAATACACTTTCCTTGTCGGTCCGATCTCATTCTCTGGTCCTTATTGTCAAGCTAACATTGTGTTTCAGGTGAGAGCTGATCTTTTGAATATAACAATTGTATCTCTTTAGGTGAAAAAATCTTAACTTTTCTGTGTGCGGTTGCAGCTTGATGGTACGATTGTAGCTCCAACGGATTCAAAATCATGGGGAAAAGGGTTAATGTACTGGTGGATCGATTTCACAAAGCTGAAAGGAATTAAAGTACAAGGGAAAGGTGTGATTGATGGAAGAGGCTCTGGTTGGTGGCAACAAGATTACCCTTTCATTGATGGTGAAACCAAGCTCATCGTTCCACTGAACAATTCTGTTCACCAAAACCCTCCAATGCCGGTATGTTCATCGTCTTCTTCACGTTCTTCTTCAGTGTCTCCTTTGCAGAATATTCGTCCAAGATCAAACCCTTTTTGTTTCACATTTGACAGATAATAAGTGAGCTTGATTGGAAAATGCCAAGCATCAAACCAACGGTCAGAAAATAAAAGACAAAAGAGTTTGGGATTGTGAAATTGTAAGAATTGGTTTGTTTACTGATCGGTGCTTCTGGTTTATATAGGCATTGCGATTCTACGGGAGTACTGGCGTGGAAGTGTCGGGTATAACGATCCAAAACAGTCCTCAATGTCACCTCAAATTCGATAACTGCGTCGACGTTGTGGTACATGACATGGTCATTTCATCACCCGGTGACAGTCCAAACACCGATGGGATTCACCTCCAGAACACCAGAGATGTCCTCATCCACAGCACAACACTCGCTTGCGGTATGAATCTTGAATTCTTGAATTCTTGAATCTCGAATGATCTGAATTTTCGGTTAATGGTGTCTCCTTTCGACGTGCGTGCAGGAGATGATTGTATCTCGATCCAAACGGGTTGCTCGAATGTATACGTACACAACGTGAACTGTGGACCGGGTCACGGGATCAGCATTGGTAGTCTCGGTAAGGACAGCACAAAAGCCTGCGTCTCAAACATAACAGTGCGAGACGTGGCAATGCACAACACGATGACAGGTGTCCGGATCAAGACATGGCAAGGAGGAGTGGGATCAGTGAAAGGGATACTCTTCTCAAACATTCAACTCAACGAAGTCCAGCTTCCAATAGTGATAGACCAATTCTACTGTGACCATAGCAGATGTAAGAACCAGACATCAGCAGTTGCAGTGGAAGGAGTGACTTACGAGAGGATAAAAGGCACTTATACCGTAAAACCCGTGCATTTCGCTTGCAGCGATAACTTCCCGTGCGTAGATGTGCACTTATCTGCAATTGAGCTCAAACCGGTTCAAGAACGGTATCATATGTATGATCCTTTTTGCTGGCAGACATTTGGTGAGCTCAACACTCCTACTCTTCCTCCCATTGATTGTTTACAGATTGGGAAGCCCCCGAGAAACAGAGTTCAGTCCGATCACGATGTATGTTGATGTATCTTGCAGCTAAGAGTGTCAAAAATGTAGATGAATGTATATCTTTCTTTAGCATAAAAGCCTACTACTACTAGTACCACTACTTCATACGAATTACGGTTTAGTTTAAAATTTATGTCTTTTTCTGCACTTCTCTTGCTACTTAAATGCCTCACTTTCTTAACCACAGAACCAAGTGATGATAATCTATATTGAGATCACTGAGTTGCAGCATTATTCCGAAATGGGCTAGAGGTTAATTAAAAAGACCACTAAAAGATTCAGAGAACCAACAGATTTAACCTTTCAAAGACCACTAAAGGATTAAACCTTTAACTTGAAATCCATTAAACACACAAAAAACAAAAACAAAATTCCACACTCCAAACAAAGCTATCAAGAAAATCACAAATTTAAGGACATGATGAGGTTTAGAACAAAATTACCACGCTTTCAGAGGATAAGTCTGCACCCTGAAAGATCTTGAAGAAGCTCAAGTCCTCACGATCTTCTTTACTCTGAACAAAAACACTGTTCCTACCCATCTCTCTCTCTCTCTCCTTAGGAAACTTCATCTTCAAGCTCTCACCCGAAACCTCTTTCACTATCTAGTGTCTACTTTCTTCGTCTCTCTCTCTCTCTGCCTCTGGTATTGTAAATGAGCAAAATGCGTCTCTTTTAATGTCTTTTCAAAGTATTTTGCCCTTTTTCATGTATATTTGTGTGTATTTTCTTTATGAATTTCCGAAACACATTCATTAGTTTGCTGTGATCCACAAGGTGATCTCAGTACTCTTTAGTTTTCACTTTTCAGTATTTAGAGAAAAAAGTTCTCAACTTTTGACCTTTGACTGCCAAATGAGATTTCAACTTTTCAACTTCTAGTAAGAAAGCTTGCTGATTGATAAAAAGGTTGGTCAGTGTTCAAAACAAAAATACATACATGCGTTAACTTTGTGGACAAGCTATAATCGAATCTATCAACAAAATCACATGGAGCTTATTTTATATGAAGTAGGCCATATTTTATAGTTATTCTTAATTCGACATATTTATATATTCATCATACCAATCATAGTTATAACAGAAGAATGAGGTTCTATTGACAATAACAAAATCTTTGACTCGGATTCTTAAATTGCCTAGAAGAAAATTGTTCACTGGCAAGAGAATCCAAATATTATCGAAGAAATCAACGGTTGTTACAAGTAAGAATTGTTGATGCAACAATAGATGATATCTACAACCAAGAACAATGACTCAGAGAATCAAGTCTCTCTACTAAACCTCCTATCTTACAACTATGAATCCAATCCAGAGGCCAATAGTTACCTGGTGGTTGGATCAAGGGTGCTTGGATTGGAGATTGTCGCAATGCAAGATTTACACCTTGTGGACTGAGAGAAATTATCGACAGAGCTTCAGATCGGTTCTGGTGTTAATAGAGATTCCACGATTTTTAGCTATCAAGCCCATCAATTGCCTCTAAGATGCTTCAACAATGGAGGATTTCGGAACAACATTACTCCACGGATCTACTGGGATCAATCATTCCATGGCTGATCTGTTGCATGCTCACTCCTCCTTGTCATCGTCGCTTCATCTCCCTCGCAAGCGCTTATCTTCTGTGCTTCGATTATGACATGTTTTTCTTTCATTAGTCTAATGGGCTTGTCCCTTAAAACATTGTCTGGACTGGGCTTTACTGGGCTTGGATGGGCTGGGCTTTTTTATTTTTTCTTTCAATTTAATAGCAAAACCATTTAACAAAAAATCAAAGATTGATTGATGGACATGATAAAAGGGGTCTTTCTTTAAGAGAAAAAGTTTTATTTTGGGTACTATTTTCGTAATATACAATAGTAGGAGGGTGTTAGTGAAACTTCACATTCACAAGACAGAAATCACAAAGTACGTTTTTCATCATTTCACAAAATCACGTCTCGCTCGCTTCAGATCCCTAGCGATTTTCGAAAGGTAAGCTGCAAAGCTTTCAGATCGTTCGTGATTTTTTTCGGTTTTCTGGATCTGCATATTCTAATTTACGATTTCCTTGATGAGCTGATTCCAAGTATCTGAATTTTGATGTTCTGGAGAAATTGATGAATCTCGTTTCGTCTTTTAGTTTTCCTTTTCCCCGGTTCTACTTGCTGTGGTGATCTGATTTATTCATTATCTTGGGGTATAGATTTAGCTTTGTTTCCTGATCTTCAGTTACAATTCATCATGAAATATGTGAAATCGTGATCAATTATTTCGTGTTTATCTTTCTGTTTTTGATATATATATATTTTTCCGTTTCATTTGCTGCTCTGTTATTTAATTCAACAGTTCAGTAATTTAGAATACGATTGGGGCTCTATATGCATTTGATCTAATTTAATTTGGTGTAAAAAAAAGTCCAAAAAGGAACAATTTTAGGAATAGAGCAGAAATGTGAGTTTGATTCAATTGTTTATGGGTATGTGATCTGTTTTCATCTTTTGGCATTTCAGGATCAACAGTTACAAGGAAAATGGGGCTTTCATTTGCAAAGCTTTTCAGCCGGCTTTTCGCCAAGAAGGAGATGCGAATCCTTATGGTTGGTCTTGATGCTGCTGGTAAGACAACCATTTTGTACAAGCTCAAGCTTGGTGAGATTGTAACCACCATTCCCACCATTGGTAAGTCTTCAAAGCAGACACGAATCACACGATACATCGCATTGTATATGTATTTCTCTTTTTTTGACTTTTATCATATCAGCTCAATAGCTTAGGTTGTTGGAAGCTTACGCCTCTTTGAATGTCTTTTTCTATGTCACTTTTAGAGAAGATGTTGTTTATGGTTTTCTGAATCCCGATGTTCTAGTTGACTTAGTATGCAACTTTTTGGAAACTCATTTAACCGGTGGCTGAACCAATGTCAAACTGGCTGCATTGCAACGAGTGGTTGGAATTTTAACGTACTTGAATAATAATTTGTTCTTACAGGGTTTAATGTGGAGACGGTCGAGTACAAAAACATCAGCTTCACTGTCTGGGATGTCGGGGGTCAGGACAAGGTTTGTAGTTTTGTACTATATTATGGTTCTCACAAAAACCTTTTAAAGAAGATTAAAAGACAAGCATTTGTCCACTTATTCTCTCTTACAGATCCGTCCCTTGTGGAGGCACTACTTCCAAAACACTCAAGGTCTGATATTCGTGGTCGATAGCAATGACAGAGACCGAGTTGTTGAGGCGAGAGATGAACTTCACAGGATGCTGAATGAAGTATGATAATTTTGGTGCTACACAAATATGATAATTTTTTCACTCGTTCATTATCCCTAATAAGTTTGTCCTATCGATGCTTTGTAACTGCAGGATGAGCTTCGGGATGCAGTATTGCTTGTGTTTGCCAACAAACAAGATCTTCCAAACGCAATGAATGCTGCTGAGATAACTGATAAGCTCGGCCTTCACTCTCTCCGACAACGCCACTGGTGATTTATAATTATATCACAGCCAGGCCAGGATTTGTTATTACTATTGCATGCTTGAAATTACATTGCTTGCTCTCTTTTTCAGGTACATCCAAAGCACTTGCGCAACCACCGGTGAAGGGTTGTATGAAGGTCTGGATTGGCTCTCCAACAACATTGCTAACAAAGTAAGAGTTCTGATTTCAATAGGCTTATTCTGTTCAGGTTGTGAACATTTTGTGACACTGTTAATAGACCTCCATTACAATCTTAGGCTTTGGTCGTCTTGATGTTTGTGTGCTGATTTGATTTCGGTTCTTACTTTTACTCTGATTCGCAGGCTTGAGGTTATCTCAACCAGATATTTTTGTGAGAGGATTGGAAGCTTCTTCTTCGGAGTCAACTTTGTTTCTTGTGGTTTAAGACCGTATTATTGGAGTCACATTTGTTTAATTTCTTCAAGGGGGGGAAATGATTTGTTTCCTCCTATTTGCCTACTTTTCCCGAATGTTTGGATTCTTTTAGGCTTAAATGAGTATAAATTTCATATCATTTGATTTTTCTGCATGGAATCAACATATATGCTGGAGCGAATTTAACATATAGGATTCTATAATTATTTTGAACTGATACGGAAAGACGATCTCTTTTAAACGAATAATATAACATTCTATTATTAATACTTTGTCACTATTGTCTATTGGTTTATGAAAAACCGGGCTTGCTCGCAAAGAGAAGTGGAGAATCACAGCCTCCAAAACTACAGTTAGAAGAGGTTAGAACTAACTTCACTTCAGACACAAGCTCTTAGGGCTGAGGGTTTGCTAATGCTATCGCTTTTGTAAAGATCATTAAAACTTAGGGGTTGTTAGGATTTCTTGTCCCTCAAGCAATCGACTGAAGACTGGTTGGTTGATGTGATTTGGAAGTTCTTAATATTCTATTTATTACAATAATGTATATATGCTATCCTTTTATGTTAAATGCATGGAGGTTTGATTTTTTTAAAGGAAGAACATATAAAAAATAAATGGATTGGTTGATTTAATGTGCCTTTTTAACGAGTTTGATTTTTTCTTTTTTAGTTAGATGAAGAGAAACCTCTTTAAATATATGACATATAAATTCAACCTATAGAACTCAGTTTGTCTTTATTTTAAATGCATGGAGGTTTCACTGTGCCAATTAATGAACTTCGACCATTGTTGATCAAATACTTAATACTTAAATTGTGTGAGTTTTATTTTTCAGAACTTTCACGGAAAGAGCTTAAAATAATCATTTAGATAGAATAATTTACGCGGCATTCCGACAATGAAGCTGCATGGTGAATCTTCCAGATATTGGTATTCTTCTTTTCCTACAATTATTTACTGTAAAAGAAAACAATCAAGTGACTTTTGAGTCAATTTTCTGAGTAATTTTTAGAATTCAATTGTTGAGATTGTGGAGACTTCCTATTTTTACACAAAAAACGCGAAATGAGAAAAAAATTCCAAGGAAAGAAAAAAATCATCAACCAACAAAATCTGAATAGACTTGATCAAAAACTGTCCTCTTTCCTATCTTCCCTGAGTCGCAAGAAACCCTAAAGGCCTGCATTTTTTTTCTTCTCTCTTTCGTTAATTTCGACACATCTTGATAATCCCATAAACGCATTATCTACAATGTTTGAAAATTAAATCCTGGGATCTGTGCGGAATATTAAACCCATTTTGGTCGGATCCCAAAGTACATAGATAATTTCTTGTTTCACAAGGCATCCCTTTAAGAGCAAATTCAAATATGTAAAAGAGAGAGAGAAGCTGGAAAAGGCGAATACAAATGGACAAAGTCCAGGAACAAGCAGATTTAATCGGAAAGAAGATATCTCCATTTGTAGCTTCACAGCCAACAAACGTCGGAGGATTAACTAATCAGAAAATCACCGGCGGTTCCGAGACGACACAACCTCCAGCTACCTCACCTCCTTCTTCTCCATCCCCGAACAGTGGCGGAGGCGGCTCACAATCATCTCCGCCACCGGTAACGGTTTCTCCGCCACCGCTGAATCAATCTTCTGTTACAACTCCACCTCCAACACCTCCTTCTATAAATCCACCTCCATCACCTCCTCAGCCTCAACCTCAACCTCCGCCTCAATCCACCCCAGTCGGAGATTCTCCGGTGGTGATTCCTTCTCCAAAGCCTCAACTTCCTCTTCCTTCTCTTCCTCCTCCGACCTTAGTTACTCAGCAACCAGAGACGAGACCTAATGAAAACGACTTACAACAACCTAACAACCCTGTTTCTCCTCCGTCTCCACCTTTTCCTCCTTTCTCGCCGCCGTCCCCGGAAGTTTCCGGTAGCCAAGGGTCTCCTCCATTGTCATCTCCATCGCTTCCGGTTATCCCACTAAGCCCTAATTCCCCAAGAAACCCTTCACAGGCGTTGGATTCACCTCCGGCAGGAGGATCAAATCGTGTGCCCTCGTCTTCGTCTACTTCCCCGTCCCCTCCTTCCGTCTCTAGCTCCGATAACCATTCCGGAGGTTCTAATAGGCATAATGCGAATAGTAACGGAAATGGTGGTAATGGACAGCAAAATAATGAATCTAACTACACCGAGAAGACAATGATCGGTATTGGGATCGCAGGTATCTTGGTTGTTATGTTCATTGCTGCCGTTTTCTTCGTTAGGAGGAAACACAAGAAATCTGCTTCGCCTCGTTCTAACCAAAAGTATTTGCCACCGGCTAATGTCTCTGTTAATACAGGTAAAATATATATATATATATATATTTACCTTCGGTCTGGTCCTAAATTGGTTCTCGAAATCATGTCTTTTTCTTGATTCTTATTCTTCTTTTATGCTCTAGATCTTGATTTTCGGTTTGGAATTTGGATCTTGTCTGCCTCCTACTTTGTTCTTGATCCTTAAGTCCATGTTATTGATTCTTGATTTCTTGTTCTTCTTTTAATTTTTGAATTTTGATTCGCGTTTTTCATTTTGACTTTGTTCTTGATTCTAAATTTTGTGTTTTTGTTCTTGTTCTAACCTCGTTCTTGATTCTGTGTTCTAACTCTTGTTCTTGATTTTTCTTGATTCTAGTTCTTGTTCTTGAATAATTGTTATTGGTCCTTGTTTTTTTATAAGCCTAATCTTGTTCTTGGCGCAGAGGGATTCATTCACTACAGGCAAAAACCCGGAAACGGGAACAGCTCGACGCAGAACTCTTCACCGGATACTAATAACAGTTGGGGGAATCCAAAACCAGGTAGAGGAACCCCTGACTCCGCAGTAATAGGGACTGCGAAGACCCTTTTCACCTACGAAGAGCTAAGCCAGATAACAGAAGGATTTTGCAAGAAATTTGTCATAGGAGAAGGCGGGTTCGGTTGCGTCTACAAGGGCATCCTTTGCGAGGGAAAGCCAATTGCGATTAAACAGCTAAAGTCGATCAGCGCAGAAGGATATAGAGAGTTCAAAGCTGAAGTAGAGATCATAAGTAGAGTGCATCATAGGCATTTGGTGTCTCTTGTGGGTTATTGCATATCTGAGCAACATAGATTCCTCATCTACGAGTTTGTTCCCAACAATACTTTGGATTACCACTTACATGGTAATTGTTTTGCAATCTCTCCTTTTCTTTTAATCTCTTCAGGCTCGTTGGTAATGTAAATTGCATTGTTACTGAATTAGGATTCGAATTTAGATTTTGTGTTTGACATTTGAATGTCTTCCTAAATACAACTTTATGATTATTGATCGATAGTACTGAGCACAGATACTAATATGTTGTAATTGAACCGGTCATGCGGGTTACGTAATTATTACAACGTCGAACCGGAAAAAAGTTTGTGGTCAGATAATTTGTTATGTTGTTGTCAGGCAAAGACTTACCGGTTTTGGAATGGACTAGAAGAGTCAAGATTGCAATAGGCGCAGCCAAAGGACTTGCTTATCTACATGAAGATTGTGAGTACTCTCCATTCACGTTTTTAATGTATTTTCTTAATGAAATGTGAATATATATCCTTGGTAGAGAACTAAATAATTAACGAAAAGAAGATTTAGACATTCATGAAATGTAACATTCGTTAGAGATTATCCATAGGGACACCAAATTAACATATTCGTTGTACAATTATACCGTGAAATGTAACATTCGTTCAAATGTTTACGCTAGGAGCTGATTTAGCTTTTATCAATTTCATAGGTCACCCGAAGATTATCCATAGGGACATCAAATCGTCAAATATTCTGTTGGATGATGAATTCGAAGCTCAGGCAAAGTCAATATTTCGTTTAATTTAATTTAGTTTTTGTTTTTGATAAAAGTCATTATGATTTTCTTCACTGAGCATTTAATTAGTTCCGTACAGGTTGCAGATTTCGGACTCGCCAGACTCAACGATACTGCACAGTCCCACATATCGACACGTGTCATGGGCACATTCGGGTACTGTTATTCCTACTATTTTTTTTTGTTTAAAAAAAATAAATAACCAATTTAAAATAAATAAAAAAGTTCTCATTCTGGAAACTTTGTAATTTAGTGACTTCCCCAAAAAATTTCTTTATATTTTATTAGGGTTTATTATCATTGACACCCCAAAAAATTGGTGTTGAACCATAAGCTAAATTTTTTGCAATACCAACCCATAAGCTAAATTCTGTTGCAATATGAACCCCTATATTTTATATGAATTTTTATTTTATTTTGTATTTTTATTTTTTAAATTTAATTTGCACCAGATAAAAAAAAACTATGGGGCCGCCACTGTAAACAAGTACATTGACATATATATAAAACTTTTGATCCCCATTTTCCTTTTGGTGCGACAAAAATTTGTCCAAAAGAAACAATATATGATTTTTCACATGTTTGTTTTCGTTGGATGTCTCCACTCTCCAAATGGACACATTCACGTACAATGTATATCACAATAACACATTTGAATATGAAAAAAAAAAAACGAATCAGCATTCCTCACTTTTCACATACTATTCATTCACTAAAGCCAATATCTTGTTAGTTTTACACTCGTCTCTTAAAAGTAGTCCTAATATATCTTTGTTTTGTCAATTCAAAATTAGTTCCAACAATATTATTTTGGTAGCCTAAAAATTATGATCTCATGCATCATCCATATATTGCAAAATGAATGATATATTTGAAAATTGCTAAGATCTATTTGTGTGAATAGAAAAATCGTTATTTTATAAAAGTTAGTGATAATATGACATGAGATGAATGAAAATGCAGGTATTTAGCGCCAGAATATGCATCAAGCGGAAAATTAACGGATAGATCAGATGTGTTTTCATTTGGAGTGGTGCTACTCGAACTCATCACCGGTGGCAAACCTGTTGACACCTCTCAACCTTTGGGTGAAGAAAGTCTCGTTGAATGGGTATTTTTCAATATTTTTTAAAAATATATTTTATTCTATTTTGGGGGGTTTGAAAATAAAATAATGAAATCTGAGGGAATGGGCCTTGGCAGGCACGTCCGCGGTTAATCGAGGCCATTGAAAAGGGTGACATCAGCGAAGTAGTGGATCCACGGCTGGGAAAGCATTACGTTGAAGGCGAAGTCTATAGGATGATCGAAACGGCAGCGTCTTGTGTTAGGCATTCAGCTCTAAAACGACCTCGTATGGTTCAGGTCTGCATTTTATAACCCTAAAAACATTAAGGTTACTCACTCGATTTAATTAAGGGAAACAAACCTCTGACTGATCAAGAGTGTCTCTGACTTACATTACACAGGTTGTAAGAGCTCTGGACACGAGAGACGATTTGTCGGATCTGACAAACGGAGTCAAAGTGGGTCAAAGTACGGTCTATAACTCTGGTCAATACAGTAATGAGATTCGTATTTTCAGAAGAGCCTCTGACGATTCCTCGGATCTCGGTACCAACAACGGCTACTACACGAGCCAAGACTTCACTAGCCATGAATCTGAGAGCCGAGCCTTCAACACAACTCACCGGACTAACCACTGAATCGATTCGCCGGATTAAATATTAGTTGTTAGAAGTTGTGGTGTTTGTTTTCTGGGTTATTTTTGGGACCCTATAGAAAATTTGTGAAGATCTTAACGAACTCAAAATTCATTACCCAGAAGAATGTATATAAAACATGTAAATTTGTCACCAAAAGCTTTTGAGAATCAAATCTCAACAGTAACTTGTGGCTGAAGCAAACAAAACACTTGACTTCTTTTTGTTGGTTATGTACTCTGTTTTACGGACTCTGCATTTGGATTGTCTGAAGCTATCATCCTATTGAGCAGCAAATCTCTCAGATTTCCAGCTGCAATTCCGTCTTTGTTCGCCTAAAATCCAAACTTTTATCAGATATCAAGAATCTCTGATTAAATACAGGCAATGAGATGTGATTAAAGTTATACCTTGACATTGAGAAGGATCATGACTGTGAGATCGAGCCTGGTGAAATTAACGTTGATGATCTCAAGTCCACAAGAATCTACAGCTTCTATCAACCTCTTGAATCCATCTCGTTCATGCTCCTGCGCAACCCGAATCAAGAAATCTCGCTCACCAATCTCGTGGACTTCAAGATTCACCTGAAAGAAACCAGAAAACAAAGGAGTTATGTGGGATATTTTTACAGGTCAGATATAGGGATATGATCTTGAGGCTCTGTATTCGATACCTCGTCGTTCAGTTTCTTGTTGAGCTTAGAGGAAACTTTTTCAGCTTCTGGATAAGCTATTGCAGATTCTTCCTCTGCAGTGATTTCTCTGCATTCTATCTCGTTGATTCCACTCAGCTCATCTTCAAGTTTCTGCTTCTCCACTAGCAGTTCATTGATGTAATCAACCGCATCACTGAAAGTTCCAATTTTGTTCATCTGCATCGCATAAAGAAATGGATAATAATCCTATCAAAAGGGCTATTGATCACAAGAAGAGTGATCAAGAAACCGAAATGAGTTTTAAAAGAACCTTTGTAATATTAGGGACTAAAGCTCTCAGAGCATAAATTCTCTGATTAATTCTCTCTCTTCTTTTTCTCTCTGAATGAAGATTCTTTGATTTGAAGTTTTCCTTTGGAAGCTTCTTATTAGCTTTGAAGTCGATAGTGTTTTGCATCACGACATCCTCTTCCTTGTTCATTACCAAGCACGACAGGTGTTCCCCACAACGAGCATTTGGGTGTCCGAAAAGAGTCTGATTTTCACTTAAGGGATTGGAAACGCTTGATGAGCCGCCGCCCTCAAAGCTGAGATTCACACCGCTACTCATAGATTCTTCTGCTCTAGGAATGATCCTAAATGGCAGTTTTTGTTCAGGGAATGGTTCAAAGAAAGCGTTACAACGGGATATGATCATATCAACCATGCTTTCATCAACCGGTTTCTGAAACAACCAAAAAAAGAGAGGACACATTAATTTTATGAAGTTACCACAAAGCCCTGTCACCGACTTTTATGCTAAATGCTAACAAATCTTTTACCATTGTAAAGGAGAAAAGCTCAACTAGACCATCACGCACAGGGACAAGAACCCGTGTGCTGAATATGTCCTGCGAAAAAAACATCGAGATCAGATTGTATCAAACCCGAATTTTGCAGTTACGATTTAAACAAGTAAAAAAAAAAAAGGCTGAAGCAAAGATTTTTTTTTATTTTTTTTTTAACCTTTTTAGATCCTGGACCTGAATTAACCAACCATTTGGGAGATTTTGACATCACTACTTCTCCATGAATCCTGTAATTGAGGAGGAAGCTTCATTATCATTTTTTGAAAGAAAAAAAAAAAAGTGATCTTTCAAAATCTGAGGGTTAATTTGAATCGAATAAACAACAGACCCGGGGTAGAGAGGCATGAAGAGAGGAAAATGAGAAAGAGCTTCACAAGCTAGGCTTCTTATATGATGCTTGTTGTGTTCATCTCTGCATGTCGAACCCATCTTTTTTCTCTCAGTTCCTTCTTCCACCTTTTCATGCTTGATGTTCGTATCGATATAACTACCACTGCAACAGCATCCCACCCATTCAATAAACCTGCGGATTATATGGAATCAACGACTGATTTAGAAACTAGAGAAGCCAAAACCAAGAACAGAAACTCGGAACTTTTGGTAGACATCACGAATAAACACCCAGAAACTAGAAATTTGAAAGTTTTGTCAAATCTGTGCCACTGAAAACACAAATTAGCATGGAATCTCAAAAAACCAGATGAGGCAAAAGACTCGGAAAGCAGAGAAATTTGGATAAAGAACAGAGCCAGAAATTATTAGATACTAATCTCAAACTGCAAACTTTGGAGACCAAAACGATTTTAGAAACCAAGAGGAAATGAAATCAAACAACAGAGCCAAAAACAAAGAAAATCTCAAATCCAGAAAGCAAGCGTAGAGAGAAGCACGAAGGCCCATCAAAATGCATATCAAACAGCGGAAACCCAGAAAACAAAAACCCAGAATCGAGAGTGAGTGGGTACCTAGAAGGATCATCACCGAGTTTCCAGATAACGCAAAAGTCCCAATCCCTGGAATCGACAAAGGGTCGAAGAAACTCCTTCACTCTCTCACCACCTCTCATCATTTCTCTCTCTCTTTCTTTCTCTCACTCTTCTGCAAAAACAAGGAAAGCCAAACAAAAAGCCTGAACTTTTGTGATCTCTTCTGTTCTTACTTATAAATTCAGCGTAAGGAGAGAGAGAGATGTTTGGCATATATACACAGCAGTTACTCTGTCAAACGAAATCATAACGCGAATATACGATCGTACAAGACAATATTAACCAACTTTCGCTTTTTGAATTAAAACCCCGAGGGAGAAGAGAGAGAGAAAAAAAGAAGAGTGAATCGTCTTCGAGTCTGTACCCAAATCCGTGACAGAGATGACTGACATCTGTAGAGAGAGAGAGAGAGAGGGTTTTACTCTGACTGTACGAAGAAACTTATCATGTGCTCGAAAACGGCCATAAAGGGTTTTTGAAGCAAACAAAAGAAAAACAGGACTGTATGGTTTTGATAGCTACACTTAACAATAAGAAATGATCAAGCTTTTTGTTTCTCCACTTGACAAAATCATCCTCTGTACTATTTACTTTAAGAAGAAACGAGCTTGAGAGCTTTAGAGCATCCACATTGGTGAGACACCCTTGAGAAAAAGATTGGATCTTTGATTCTGTTTTTGGTTTTGTACTTTTGTTTCATGTGAACAATAGGTATTTGGAAAAAAAATGTCTTTACAAAAACCAAAAAGAAAAAAAACAGATTTGAAGGAGTTCTTCAAAATTAATTTTCAGGGTTAATTCATGGTTATTTCGGTATTTAATTAATCAATCAAGTAAGAAACAAAAAAAAATTAAGAATGAAACCGGAATGGATAAAAGCACACATCAATTTCGAAAATGTTGAAGCTGAAGTTTTCAAAATTTCCCGTCGTTTTCAGAAGCCCAGCTTTTTTCATCAGTCAATCACTGGCAAGGTTGGCAGAAAATAACTGCGAAATGTGGTATACTATTTACATAGTTATATGGACAAAAAGGAGCAATGATATTCATTTATACTATTATATACTATGTATTATACACAAGTATATACGCCAATACAATCTCATTGTCATTGTTTAAGTGTATGGAACCAAATGATTAATTTACATTATATTATTAACATTGCTATAGCTTAATAGAAGGTGATTTGTGCTTATAACCCGAATCCGACAGCCTTCTCAGACTAAGTATACAGTTCCGGTTAGGGTTATCGTTATGATGACGGTTATTATTGACATCCTTAGCCCACAGAGGATAAAGCTTGAACCTTTTTACTGACAAGGCCATGGAAGGGTCGTTACCTTAGCGCAGATCAAAAATCTCGAACCTAAGGTTCGAGTTCTTGTAGACGTTTGAGCAATGCTCATAAACCGGGTTCCCATCTTCTGGTTCTTTGTGCTGGTGGAATCCAGTCTCCGAGCAGCCTCTCAATACCTCCATTCCTCCCGGGTCCGTTAGCTTAAATATCCCGTAACGCCTGCAAAAAAACAGTTTGAGAGTCCATCTAGAAATAGGTTGACTACTAATTGACTCCACGGTAACACGAGAAGATATCTTTTGAAACACATACCTAGAGCTATCAGTTGGAGCCACGACGATTGCAAAAGCCTCTGGCACCATTACCTAAAAAGGACATGATGGAAAACCGAGAACTGAATTGTCTTAAACCTTGTATATATGCAATACAGGGGGGAAAAAAGCATAAACCTCAATCACATATTCTTGCATTTGTCTGTCAGATGTTCGGATACAGCATAGTTGTGTCATGACTAGCCTAGTCATGACGGGAGTTCAACTGTTCTAGAAATATATTACTCAGAAATTCGAGTACCTGATACGAGTAATGTGTATGCAGATCTACTGATGACATGAAACAACCCTGAGAAGGATGAGTCTGTGAAACACGCATAAACTCGTTATAGTAAGCCAAGACAAAGCAGATCAAAACATCACTAAACATCTCAAAACATGGAGGGAGACGAGATATATACATGAATCCATCCTACGGGATAAAGTTCTCTTTCGTTTTGTATGGAAAACACTTCCACTTCATTCATGGCTTGACACTGCCATTTTTTAGCACTGAGTTAGTACCCATTTTTACATTGAACACCACAAAATGATCGAGAAAGTCTTTCTAATATACTCACTGAATTAGCAGTTGATTCTTGCTTAGGTATTATCAGAGTGGTTACATAAAAAATCCCTCTTTCCTAAAGCATGAACAGAAATAGAAAGGTGATTAGCATATCAGGTCCTTAAACTCCCCCAAATAAAGGAGGAATCCTAAGGCAGGAAAGCAAAGTAAACATGAATCATGAACTTAAAATAAGGCTTAACTTATCAACAATATCATCACTTGAACTTAGATTGAGACTAGACAAATCTACAATATCAGATCCACCAAAACATCTGCTCCAAGTAATTTCAAAACTCATGAATCGCCTGAAGTAATCGATAATAGCTCTAAGCACCACAAACTCAATTTTACAATACCCTTTCTTAGAACAATGAAGTCAGTGACTTCAAGATACTCTTTTTCACCGAAACTATAACTTCTATTCTGATATCTCGAATGTGAAGAAAGCAAAATAATCTTACAAGAAAGGCAGCGAGAGTTCCACAAGTCTCGAGGTCCTTCTCAGTGTTCTCTCTCGCAAGCTCAGTGAAATCCTCCATCAACCTTTCTGACTAAGAAGAACAATCCCAACAACAGTAACTCAACTCGAAATCCGTAACCAATCCGACAAAATCACATAAAAACCGATTTTAAGGAAAAGAGAAACTCTTACGATATGAACATCTCTCAGTATCTTGGGTTCCGACGATTCGCCGTGATTGTTATCGGGACCAGAGATTAGGACACGAGAAACGTGAGACGATTTGCATGTCTCGCTCTCTACGCAAGAGATCGAGGGAGATGGAGACGAGAGCGTTACCATGATGGAAGCAGAACCATCGTCTTCCACTCACCGAAGAACAGAAATTTTGCTGACCAGTGAACCGGTTCCACTCACCGAAGAACAGAAATTTTGCTGACCAGTGAACCGGTTCCTGATAGACCGGTCAAGTTATATCTGTTTTGAAGGTCAAAAACCGACTCTGAGAATATACAGTATAGGGTGTAATTTGTATCAGTCAAAGTTGTAAGGCAAATCTCGAATATGTACAACATATAAGGCTGGTTTTTAATGAAGATTTTTGTAGGACGCGACACGTGTTCAGGTCATGGATCGACGGTTAGTATTAATATCTGAGTTTTAGACATAAAGACCGCCGCGTCTTTGTGTATATCGCCTCAACAGATCTAATCGGCTAAGTCGTCTCTCTTCTCCCAAACGAAAACGTAAGTGAGTTCAAAAACCCTAGCTTTTTTTCCTCAAATCGATTTATTCATCGCCAATTTTATCTGCTCGATCGGAGATTCCATTTAAAAATATTACTTTTTGTGTGATTAGCTTTGGTCATCGGTCTTTTGTCATCTGTTCGTCGCCTTGTGTCGATGTTGCTGTTTTACGAATCCTATTATTCGTTTTAATGGCTGTGTTGGGTTTGAGGAGTGAAATTGTTTTATCTCGGAGATTAAATGCTTCATCTTTATCACTGTAACTCGCTTTGTTCAATTGTTTCGATTAAACGTTTCTTTCTGTTTGAAAACCCTGCAAGTGTGAGATCAGGATGGCTTAAAGCGGTTTGATCGTGTTTTGATGGTCTGATTATCAGATTTGAAATTGCTGATTGAATTGTTCTTAGTGCTGATCTGAGCAAGTGTCTCTTCTTTATGGCTAATTTCTAGGGTTGTTCTAAAAATGGCTGAGGCAACGCCTGCTTTGAGGAAGCCTGTGTTCACCAAGGTTAATGAGCTGAGACCAGGAACCAACGGTCACTCACTGAACGTGAAAGTTGTCAGCACGAAGATGGTGATGCAGAGAGGAGGTCGTCCTAGCGGTCCTCAGGCTCGTCAGATGCGGATCGCAGAATGTCTAGTTGGAGATGAGACTGGAATCATTATCTTTACTGCAAGAAACGATCAAGGTGAGAATATGTGCTTCTGTGGTTTTACATTTACATATAAGAAAACTACTTTGCGAGGCTGCTTATGTTCTCAGTTAGTAGCATCTTCAATGGCACGTATCAATTTGATAGTGTCCATATAGGTTGTGAATCTGGGAAACAAATAATAGCAGGAAATTGTACTGCTATACTTAAAACCTATATCAATAGAGAGTGAAAACACAGATTGTAGGTTTTATGGAAAATCGTTATATGTTGGCACGTTTTTGGTATTTATCAGGTGTTTTAGAGATTTCTGATTGATGTTTTTAATTCATTTTTGATCAGTGGATTTGATGAAAGAGGGCAAGATAGTGACCCTGCGCAATGCGAAGATTGACATGTACAAGGGGTCTATGAGGCTCGCAGTTGACAGATGGGGCCGCG
This sequence comes from Eutrema heterophyllum, assembly GCA_002933915.1. Classification (NCBI taxonomy): domain Eukaryota; kingdom Viridiplantae; phylum Streptophyta; class Magnoliopsida; order Brassicales; family Brassicaceae; genus Eutrema; species Eutrema heterophyllum. Next base: position 53,026 of record PKMM01037675.1, read on the forward strand.
TTGAAGTTGCGGAGGAGCCCACAGACATAACCGTCAAGGAAGATAACAATCTTTCGCTAATCGAGTATGAGCTTGTGAGCGTCGAAGCTTGATTTGGTTCCGCTACCAATGGAAAGCAGAGTGACTCAAAGACCCATTCACAAGTTGGAGAAGCTATACCAACTCTCTGCTTTTGAGTTTTACTTATCAGAATTTGCAGGTGGGTTTGTTGCTGGTTTGAGTCTTATGTATTATCCGGCTTGCCTCTGATTTACCGTTCTCGTTTTGAAAATGTTGCCGGTTTTTTTTTCTTTTCTTTTTTTTTTTGTAGATTGAATCTCTTTAAATATCATGGGATCATTCTCTTGTTTTTTTTTTTTTTTTAAGTTTTTGTTTTTTCGTTGTTGTTATTGGACGCTAAAGCAAAAAAACTTTATACATCGACTATCCACGAAGAGAAGAATTGTTCCAATGAGTTTCTGTTACTATCAATGAAGTTGAAACATCAGACATGCATAGAAACTCATATAGTCGGCTCAAGTAGATGATCTCATATAGTATTAATTGTCGGATATGTTGGTGAATATTTTAACAATTTGATTTGACTAATGACATTTACAACTGGTTCCAGCATCTTAAGTTGATGTATATCATGAAATTATTTATCCAAGAGTCACCAAAAAGAAAACAAAAGCAAGGAACAGATTGACACGAGACTTGCACAGCTGAGAAAAATAAACCTTGACAGGATTTATTCTTGATGTATTTAAGAACCCGATTAGAGATAAGTATATGTAGGAGATGACAGAAACCGCCATAAGTTAGAGTACAATAAAAGTTAGATATGGTTCTGTTATGGCGAGATTTAATCTCTTTTGATCGACATATCCATCTAAATGTATATCTAGGTATATAGAACTTCACCCCAAATATAAAAGGGAAAAAGTACTATTTTTCCTGAGAACTTTAATATAATAACATATCCCCTGAAGTTTAACCCTAATTCTATTTCCCCACCATTTTAAAGTTCAAATCCTATTTTCCCACGAAATCAAAATTCAAAACCTATTTCCCCACATATTCAAAGTTCAAAACATATTTTCCCATGGACCACGATTTGACTTGATTTACTATATACCAATTAAATGTAAACTGAAAGAAAACCAAAATTAACCTAATTAAAATATGATTCAACCCCAACAACCCGATTACAACCCCTAAACCCGATTACAGATTTAGACCCGTTTAATGACCCATACCCGACTAAAACCCCTAAAACACAAAATCCCCAAAATTGAAAACCCTAGAACTTAAAAACGAAATCAACCATTGTGTTGCTTCTAAGGTGTAAGAGCTACAAGTTCTAAATCCGAATCCATTATACTTTTCATGTGTAAGCCTGGTTTTTCCATCGGGTGAAAGAAGAAAAACAAGAAAAGCCAATGACATTGTTAATGATGATGAAAACAACTCAGGAATTACATTGCTGATTCCAGTTTTTATTCGAGGATAACAAGAGCCATGTGAAGCTGGATTTTTTTTTTTTTTTTGGTTTAAGTCTGTGCGGAGGCGAAAAAGCGATATAGAATCGAGCCGATTTGGTGCTGCGACGAGCGAGAGGCTGAGGCAGGCGAAGGAATCTCTACGTACAATTATGTTTATGAGTTGTTGGGGATCTTGTTAGATCTGGTGGATAAACAAAAACGAAATCAAAACATTTCTTCAAGTGTTTGTGTTTTGATTTTGAGTTTTCTTTGTTTTTTTTTCTTTTATGATGTTCTCTGTGAATATTTTTCATCTTTCTTGTTCTTTGTATTTATGTAAATCATGTATCAAAATAAAAGTTGCGATGAAGAAAATAGTTTGTCTTCAATCTTCACCAAATCAATTTCACAAATATCCATTATATACAGTAAGTATTTCAATCTATAGTTTAGTATAAAAGTTAGATTGGATTCGTAAATAAAGCTTTTTAAAAAAAAATCAAACGTAACGAAGATGACAAAGCTCGTAGCACAATCAGAGATCATCCAATGAACAATGATCTCAAATCGAACGGAGTCGTTACCGGCGGAGATGGAAGATGAATGGAGGAAAAGGAAAGAGATGCAGTCGCTGAGGAGAATGGAAGCTAAGAGGAGGAGATGTGAGAAACAGAATAATTTCTACATAGAAACCCAGAAAATAATTTCTACACAGAACCCAGATTGGAGAAGAACCCAGAAAATAATTTTTGCAGAGGGTGCCAGTTACAATCCCGACAATTTTCGGAAACAAAAATGTTTGATTTAGAACTTACAAATCCCATTAAAAGCTTCTTAGATTATTTCAATTTCAATTTCGTCAATTTCAATTACCCCAATTTCAATTTTGTCAGATTATTTTTCTTATGAATGGGGATCAAAATTTTTTGGGTGGGTGAAGAAGAAGAAGTCATGTCGGGTTGTTTACGGGTCGTTTTTCGGGTTCGGGTTTGGTTGGAATCAAGAGTGGTTTAAGGTTTAGGTTAAAACCGCTCAAAACCGATATCAAACCGATATAACCGATATCCGTGAGGAAATAAGTTTCGAACTTTGATTTCGTAGGTAAATAGGATTCGAACTTTAAAATGGTGGAGAAATAGAACTAGGGTTAAATTTCAGGGGATCTGTTATTATATGAAAGTTCTCAGAGAGAAATAAAACGTTCTCCCAATATAAAAAATATTATTTAGTTTTATTGTCAAAATCTCTCATATTCTCATATATTTAACATATTTAGCTCACATATTTTATTTCATACATCAAACATAGTTGTAATGAATATATATATATAACATAAAGAGATGTAATGTGAGTGATGACGATGATCATCAAAACATGTTAATCAAGGGCACTTGGATCCGCTTTTGGAGATTCTCATATCGCAGTAGCAAGGACATTCATCATTGTTTCTAAAAGTGCCCGACGGAACACAATTATTACACTTCTCGCAACATATATTGCAATCTTTGAGGCACTCTTCATGTTGTGAAGCTTTTGAGTATCTCACATTGCACTTTCCACCACATGCAAATTCATCCATCATCACACATCAAATTTTATATTATATACTAGATCTAAATGATGAATTGTACCTAAAACAATTAACTAAATCATGCAAGTATATATACATTTACACGAATTAGTGGTTGAAAGTACGCAAAATGAAGATGTGAGGAGAAGAAGGATTATGGAGAATTGTACAACCACGAGCTTCATCTTTGTTTTTGGAAATTTTTAAGTTTTACTGCTTTTTTTCTCGAGTACCTTTTTTTTTTTTGGTCAAACAATTTCTCGAGTACCTAAGAAAGATGATGACTTGGGCAAAGATGAAATTGTGGCTACAGGGAGAGGATTACTTATAATGAGAAAATTTGAAGTGAAATGTTTGTTATCTTTTGCTCTAATTCAAATTAAAAATATACAAATAAAGATTTTCTACTTGCTGTATTACTTTCAGTTAATTCTACCGAATCTAACCATGCATATTCATAGACTTCATTTGTAAATTTGTTTCTTATAACACATATTTCTCTAGATATAACAGCCTTACATGACAAGATATAACAATATATATATTATTATGACACAAACAGTATAATTAATGGTATTTCTGTTCAAAATCTTACATATCTTAAATTAACAAAATAGTGAACCAATGGCCTATTTAATTTATATATATTTCTTATTTAGCTTATAACAAAACAATGAGAGGGAGAATATGTAAAATACTATGCAGTCAGATTTTGTCACATAAGTTTTTCCATATAATATGTTTGTTCTAAATTTTAAAAGTATAAATCTTATAAGTTTAGTCTATAAATTTGTAGATATACTAAAAATAAGTCACGAAAAAGAATGTTAATTTTTTTTTATCCAATCATATAAATAATCTTACTATTTTCTGATATTAATTGCGTTCCGGGCGACCAGTCAAATTGTCATGATGGAGAACCCAAATTCTAAATCATGACAGTTTTGTCGAAGTCAAAAATTTGAAGATATAAAAATCATGTGGAAAATGCACCGAAAATCAAATTAGCATGTAGCAGTGTCTACGAAGACGGCTAGACGAAATATACGAATTTTTTTCTAAATATAGGAAAGACGTACAAATGAGGTTCTTCTTTGCCTCTCTTTTTTTTTATAGTTTTGGAAACACCTTGCTCGGTGGCAAAATGATGATTAACATCTAGGAATGTGAAAGTGACTTGAATAATGAAAGTTGATGACGTTGAATTTTTATTTTCCGACGAGTTGATGACGTCGTATAATCGCAGCTTATGACCTCTTTGTGTATTATAATTTGGATAATAAATATGTGCACCTACGTACTTAGTTGAAGATGACTGTTTGTTTTCTTGGTCCCTTTCAATCGGTAATAGAAAATATTTTTCTTTTATTTTTGTCGATTTGGACATTGCACACTTTCGTACGGCATTCAATTTTCTGTTAACATATGCATTGGTTTATCCTATCTTCTGACTAGCTAATTTACGCTGTATAAATGGTTTTTGATAAGAATCTTCTGCAAACCTAATATAATTTCGAGCAATTCACTGGACCTAAACCTAGAGTTATAAAGTAGTCCCAACAAAAAAAAGTTTATTATCATGTAAAATTGAATCTATGGACACCGGCACTACAAGAAAACAGGCGTTTTCCGACGGAAAAAGCTGTCGGTTCTAGGTCGTCGGAAACCGATATCCGTCGGAACTTTCCGACGGATGTTAGTCGTCGGAAATGGGTCGGACATTTCCGACGGACCTATTTCCGACGGAGTATCCGACGGATATTTGATCGGAAATAAGTGTCGGAAAGTTGTCGGAAACCCGTCGGAAATATTACCGACGGATTTCCGACGGATCGTGTTTCCGACGGATTTCCAACGGATCGTGTTTCCGACGGATCTGTGTCGAAATATTCTGTCGGTAGTCCGTCGGGAATCCGTCGGTAAGATTTCCGACAAAATTTCGACGGATTGTTTTCCGACGGATATATATAATTTTTTTAATAATAAATAATTAAATTATATTCTATTTAAATAAAAAATAATTATAAATATAAATTTGATTTAAATAAATTCATAAAATATAAAATGTTATTACAAAAAAAAACATAAAATGTTATAAAAAGAAAAAAAAACATGAAATTTAATTCGGAAATAAATCGGGGAAGGCCTTCTTCATGGTCGCCTGTAAAGCGCTGAGCTCTTGACGGGTTGAGTCGTGAGCGGTCTGCAACTCTGCGTGTGCGCACTGCAACTCACCGACCTTCTCGTCACGGTCTTTCACTGTTTGGCTGAGCCTCTCGATTTCTTCTTTGTACTCTGAAGCATATCGAGGCATAGAGGAGGAAGATTCATGGGTTGGAAGCCCGCCTAACCCCGCGAATCTACCTTTGACTTGTCGAGTTTCCTACGAAAGTTTAAAAATATTATTAAAGAAAATTACGGAAAAATAATTGAAATCAAATTAAAACATACCTCGAGAACAAGTTGGTTGATTTGTTCTCGAGGATAACTCGTTTGAAAACGACGATCCGTCGAGAGTGAGCTGCGACATCGAAACTTCATGTTCCGTCTTCTTCTTCTTGCACTTCTCGACAAGGTCACGCATCCCCACATCTTGGATCAGACCGGATTTCTTGTTGGTGTGCCTTTGCTCGATTACTTTAAGATAACCCGGAGGTTTGCCGTCTGCCTTTGCCTGTGAAATTTGGTTAAGTAAAATAAAAATAAAAATGAAATTAGTAAATTAAAATGGAAATTAAACTTACCATTTCCATCGCCTCGCGTTCGACAATCTTTGCGCCCCCGTTGTGAATGTAGATCCCCTTCCCTCCTCGCTTGCTCTTCCGGTTCTTCGAGTTTTTCTCGGAGAGCTCCTTCGTCTTCGGCTTACTCCAGTACTCGCAGAAGCCCTTCCACACGCCATCCTCGAGGTCTTTCGACTTGCCTTTGTTATGCTTCCACTCGTGCATGTGCTTCGAGTACGAAAACGCGGCAAACTTGTCGAATTGGCCAATAACCTTCGTCGTATGATCATGGTGCCACGTGAACTCTTGCTACAATAAAAAAAACATAATGTTAGTTTTCAAAATAAAAAATAACAAAATGAACTAAAAAAAGAAATATATATTAAAAAATGACTTACCGCAAAAGTCCGGTGCCACAAGTCTTTCTCGTTGGTTGGCATGTCCGAGTACTTCTCGTACGGTTTTACCAACATGTTGTGGAGCATCCGCAAGATCGCCTTGTTTATCTCCGTCGACAACTTAAACCTGAAAACATTAAAAAAATAGAATTAAATACGTTAAGATTAAAAATATAAATAAATTGAAATAATAAATGAAAATTCACTTACCAAGTCCCGTCCTCGAACTTCGGGTCGAGACGGATGCAATGGTCTCGGTTCGGCTGCTGGACTAGATCCTCGATCCTAATCCGGCTCTGAGCAGCGGATTGCTGGGAGTCCGGGACTTCAGTTCCCGAGCTCGATCCGCCAGTAGGCGTAGCCCGAGAACGACGAGAACGGCGGCCTTGGGAGCCGCCGCCCAACTGTAGTGCGCCCTCGTTAATCATGCGGGAAGAACGTAAAATCATTAGTACATTGAAATCTAAAACTTCCGAAAATTCAAGAAATTTACCGAAAATTTTCAAAATTTTCCGAAAATTTCAAAATACTATATATATAGTTCAAAAAAAACCTTTTTAATTAATTCTCATTTTCTAAATTTTCTAAATACTAACAAAATCTAAAAAAATTCTCATAAGTTTTTTTATGACGTTTATATAATTATACAAAAGTATTTTATAAAAACATTTTTTGTAAAAAATCGTTTTTGTATATAAGTTATTTATAAAAACGGTTTTTCCTTTATATATATAATTATAAAAATGTTATTTCTAAAACGATTTATATATAAGTTTTATATATAATTTTTATATTTTCTCAAAAACGTTTTTATAAATTACTAAATCTAATTTTTTAAATTCAAAAATGTTTTTATTAGTTATAAATTCAAAAACGTTTTTATTTAATTATAATTTTTTAAATACTAACAAAATCTTAAAACCCTAAATCAAAAAGGTTTATAACCTAAATCTAAACTCTAAATTACAAATAATTATTTTCTAACAATTCTAATCAAACAAACAACCTAAATCTAGAAATTATTCCATTCTAACAAACACTAAAAATTATTCCAACCTAAAACTAACAAGATTTACACAAAAATTAACAAGATTGAGAGACTTACATGTTTGGATCCATGGAGGAAGGAAGATTTGAGGATTGAGATGTTGTTTTGTGAAGAAATCGCAAGAGAGAGAGAGAGAAATCGAGAGAGTTTTCGTGGAAGAGAGAGAGAGATAAGCAAAAAAATGAGAAGAAAAGCTGACGGTTTCTAAATTTATATCGATTTCCGACGGACATATCGGTCGGAAATCCGTTGGTTCGTTTATTTTTTTTCATTTAGGCGGTTCAGTTTCCCGCAGTTTTGAAAAAAAACTAAATTTCCGACGGAAATATATACTCCTTGCATGTTTGTCGATTGGCCAGTCAACAGCCACGTGTCATAGTTCTTAAATTTGGGGTTTAGGGTTCAGGGTTTAGTTATATGATTTAGGGATCCTTAATCTACATGTTTCACTCAAAAAATAGTAAATTCATCAATGTTAAAGACTTTGAATGAGTTTATAACTTATACAACATCAAAACCTATACATTTCACATAAATCAACTATACCTTATACTATAACTTATACAAACACTTCTATCAAATTTTATAAATTCTATATAACACATTTTTTTGGAATATGAGATGTTCAACCTATTCTATATACATAATACAAGTGTTTGTAAACAATTTCCACAAAAAAACCTATACCCTATACCCTAAACAACATTTTTCAAAATAATTTCCGACGGATATGGAGATTGAAGGTGTAAAACACGATAAAAACGTGTTTAAAACTTTATACTCAATAATCCATCGGAAATTTCCGACGAATTTCCGACGGAATGAGTTACCCCGGCTAAAACTGAAGCCTTCTCTGTCGTCACATGCAATAATAAATTAAAAATGAGTAAAAGAAATCATTCATTATATATGAAGGTTTAAAAAAGGCAATTAAAATACTTACATAATCTCTTAACCAACATCCGAACTCTTCCTATTTGAGCTCGATTAGCTCGTCCTCTGTTTTGTTCGAAAATGAAAAACGTTGATAAGCCATATACAAGCTGTGACATTGAAGCGATCATCACGTTAATATATATATATATAAGCAAGGACCTAATAAGTAATTAATAATTTGGTTCAATTTAATACCTCTCATATTCTTCAATTCTGTCGTAGTTTGTGAGAATATACATATGCAAATGATCCCGCTCCTGCGATGAAAGTCTCCGCTTCTTGCCTTTTCCACTAAGTCGTCCAATCTCTAAGAATATATGAGGAACATCGACCGGATAGAAAGGTACTACGCCTCCGTCATCATGTCGAGCTGCTCTACGACTCTTCGTTTTGACTTGTGATGGAAAGTAGAACTCAGCAAAATGTGAAGTTTCTTCATTGATACTCCGTGCGACAATAGAACCCTCCACTCTGCTCAAATTTTTCACCTTTTTCTTTAGATGAAACATATACCGTTCGAAAGGATACATCCAACGGTACTGGACCGGGCCTCCAAGCTCTGCTTCTCAAGGGAGATGAATTGTTAGATGTTCCATAACATCAAAGAAGGAAGGCGGAAATATCTTCTCCAAATTGCAAAGGATTACAGGTATATTATCCGCAAGATTGCGGATACCGTCTGATGTAAGAGAGCGAGAACATATATCTCGGAAAAAGGCACCAATCCCTGCAAAATATGGATAACAAATGAATAATTAAATACTAAACTATATATTGTGAAATATCAACAAAATAATTTAATGATTGTACCTGCAATTGCTTCATGGACATATTGTGGTAGAAGACATGCAAAGGCAAATGGAAGGAAGCGCTGCATCACCACATGGCAATCATGACTCTTCATCCCAGTAAACTTCCCTTCTCCATGATCAACGCAGTTCTGAAGGTTAGATGCGTATCCGTCCGGGAATCTAACACTTTCGGCAATCCAGTCAAAAATGCGGCCTTTGAAGGTTCATCCAAACGAAAAGCCGGGACCAGAGGCTTCCCGTTCCCTGTCACATGTAGTGCTCTACGAGAACAAATATCTAGCAAGTCCAATCTAGACTTCAGATTGTCCTTGGTCTTCCCTTGGACATTGAGAACAGTGTTCATAATGTTGTCAAAAAAATTATTCTCAATGTGCATGTCATCCAGATTATGCCTCAAAAGATGGTCATTCCAATAAGGCAAATCCCAGAAAATACTTCTCTTGTGCCAATTATGTACGTTGCCACAACCATCAACATGATGATGCACGTTACCACCACAATCAACCGTCCTATCTGCACCAAAATCTCTGAACTGATCTAACAAATACTGTCCATCTAACTCAGGAGGTGGACCATCAATTACTTTCCGGTTCTTCCTAAACAATGTGGTGCTCCGACGATAAAGATGATCTCTACGTAGGAATCGCCTATGACAATCAAACCAAGAGGTTTTGCGTATGTGCTTCAATTGGAACGCATCTGTGTTATTTTGACAGTACGGACACGATAACCTTCCGTGCGTTGTCCATCCTGATAACATGCCATATGTTAGAAAATCGCTAATGGTCCACATAAGTACCGACCGCATGACGAAATTCTGCTGACAAGAAACATCAAACGCCTCAACACCTTGGTCCCATAACATTCGCAACTCATATCAATGGCTGCAAAAACACATCAAGTGATCTCTTCGGATGCTCTGGTCCAGGAACGAGAATGCTAAGGAACAAGAACTTCCGTCTCATGCACAAAGATGGCGGCAAATTGTAAGATGTTACAATTACTGGTCACAAAGAATATTGTCTGTCGTGCTTCCCAAAAGGGTTGAAACCATCGGTACATAATCCAAAGTATACGTTCCTCGCCTCATACGCAAAGCTGGGATACATAGATTGAAAATGTTTCCATGCTCCTGCGTCTGACGGATGGGCGATTTCTCCATCTGTTGTATGCTTTGCATGCCATCTCATTGCTCCCGCTGTGCGCTCTGACTTATATAACTGATATATCATGGTTTTTACCCCTTTTAAGCCATGATATAGGTCCGTTTTATCTTTCTACTATTTTGCAGTGTTTTAGAGTCTTTTACAGGTTTTAGCACGTTTGGAGCATAATTGGAGATATTGGAGCTTTTTGGAGCTTTCTAGAGCATTTTGGAGCAAAACAGAAGTTCGTGTAGCTAAGTACCCGATTTGAAGCCTGAGTGTCGATCGATACTACCTTAGTATCGGTCGATACTCACTGCATGAAAACAGGAAACGCGACTTTTTACAAGTCTGGAGAGTTTGCACCTTGGTCCAGAAGTCTTTAATAATTACAAGAAGCCCCAAAACGTGTTTTAACATTATAATTAGGTTTTTCAGCCACTTTTGTTGGCTAAGCTTTATTTTACTTTTGTTCTGATTGAGAGAGATTGTTCTAGGGATTTTGGGGAGACAACTTTGAACCCCTTTGTTTCTTATTGATTTCTTTTATGCAATTCTATTCATCTATGATTTCTGTTCCATTAATCATGTCTGAGTAGATCCATTGTTAGGTTCAGGGTTCTCATAAGGGTTTTCTCTGAATGTTAGGTTAATTAGTTAATTAGGATTCACCATCTGAATTAGTTCTTCGCCATAGGTTGTTCCCATAACTAATTCTAGGTTGACGAATCTAGAACTTAGGATAATTGGTTAGGCACGAGAGTGCGATTAATTACCTGACAGAACCTAGGTGAGCAAAATAACTATTCGCAAAGAGATTTGGTTTAGTTGTTTTGTGAACATATCAAACTTGAAATAAAAGCTGGTTTAGACTTTAGGATTCGCAAAGAGATTTGGAATTCTAGGATTTAGACTTAGATAGTTTTCGCAACGAGAGTTGGTTAGCTATACTTTAGTGATTTGAGTTCTAGAACCGCGCTAAATCTGAATCCTGTTAGTTAGTTAATCTACATTCATTGAATTCCTGAGAAGTACCCTGAGCCTATCTTCCTTCCAATTGATTCACAACTTGTTTAATTTACGTACTTGCTTTCAATTACATCTTTCTGGTTTAGCTTAATTCGAAACTATACAATCTATTGTGTGAATTCTGGAGTTCTTGTGTTCGACCCCTAACTATACTACAACAACTGCTTTAGTACTTTTAGGGTATTAATTTGAGCATATCAAATTTGGCGTCGTTGCCGGGGACTCAATTTCGCCATTAGATTTTAGTGAAGAATTTTGTCTAAATCGTCGAGTATCGATCGATACCCCTTGGTATCGGTCGACACCCGACACGTTTTTTTAGTTACTTACGTTCTTGATCTTTTGGCGTTTCAGGTGTATGCCTACTCGAGAAACCAGGAGAAACAAGAACACACAGCTAGTTGATTTGTCAAACGAGCAGCTAGCACAGTTGGAACGCACACTAAGAAAAGCAAAGAAGCCAGTAGAGATGAACAACAATCCAGTGATTTTGGTTCAGGATGAGGCTGGTGCTTTCAGAGACCGAGAGGGTCATTTGTGCAATGAGGCTAGACAGCGACTTGATGGAGAGGGAAACATCATAATCCCTCCCATAGCTGTCGATGAGATTGCTGCGCGAGCTGCGCGCAACAACGAGGTGAATGATGGGAATGTTGTGGTTAATCGTGCTAGGACGCTTGGAGAGTACAACAGACCTGATCAGTTCTATGCCAATCGATCAGCGATTCGCCCACCTGCTTTCCAGAGGAATGACTTTGAGCTGAAACCCGCATACTTTACTCTTATGGGTCAGCATCTTTTTCATGGTCTTCCTCATGAACATCCCATGGATCACATTGAGAGGTTTGAGGATTTGGTCTCTAGCATCAAATACAATGGAGTGTCCTACGACTACCTGTTCTGTAAGCTTTTCCCATACTCTCTTGGTGGGGATGCTTCTTATTGGCTGAAGCAATTGCCAGCTGGGTCATTGACTACCTGGGATGAGACTAAGACTGCCTTCCTCAATAATTTCTATGATGATGCGAGATCCGAGGAGCTCAGGAACAAGATCTCTCAGTTTTCTCAAGGACCGACAGAGGCACTTAAGACTGCTTGGATCAGATTCAGGTCATATCAGAGGGATTGTCCACACCACGGGTTCACTAAGGTTCAGTTACTGGGTATCTTCTTCAGAGGGATTCACTGGAGGTATCATATGGCTCTAGATGCTGCGAGCAATGGAAATTTCTACACGAGGTATCCTGACGATGCGTATGTGCTCATTGAGAACTTGGCGTCTAGCAATAGCGCCACGAGTGCTGATCTCGAGCGGAAAAGGCTGCACGGAGGTGTTGATGGATCGCAGATTGCTAAAATGCATGCGAAGCTGGATTCGGTGCATAATTTGTTGATGGGCAAGCAGCAGAAGGCTTTTCGTCCTGCTGAAAAGGATGAAGTGGAATATGTTAACTACATTGATGGAGTTGGATCTCAAGATCAAAGGTATCAATGCCCACCCACACCACCCAGAGCTTCTGAAAGCAGAGTTGAGTCCATGCTTGAACAACTTCTTCAGGGACAGCAGCAGATGACAGTGGATTTCAGTGGAAAGTTGGATGCTCTGTACACCGATCTGAATGGGAAAATCGAGGCTCTAAGTATTAGCCAAAGGATGTTGGAAACTCAGATAGCTCAGACTGCAGCAATTGTCAACGAATACGTCACTGCTATCCCCTCGAGGAGTGAAAAAGAGGTACACCCAGGAGTGCAGAAGTGCTCAACTACTGAGATTTTCGTCAATCTTGCCGAGAATGAGGATGAGATTTCGAACACCACCCATGTATCGACCGATACTCTCTTGTATCGATCGACACACGTCCAAAATTCTGCCAGGGATGATTCCAGAGCGAAGGAATCGACCGACACCACCCAGTGTCGATCGACACCAGTGCATATACTTTCACGGGACATCTCAAAACCCCGTGTATCGATCGATACCACACCGGTATCGGTCGATACCCCATCTGAAGAGAAGACAGAGAAGTCTTGTATCGATCGACACCAACTTAGTGTCGGTCGATACCCCTCGCAGACTGAGCCAGAAACTGAGAAGACACCTGAGTTGACGCCAGAGAGGGTTTACAAGCCTAGGGTGCCATATCCTATACCACCTAGACATCTCATGAAACCCATAACTGCGGAGAAGTTGCTAGCTTTTGAGAAGATGGTCAGGAGGATCCCCCACACTATATCTTTTGAGGAAGCTTTTGAGAACCGTCCTATAGCGTGTTACTTCAAAAACTGCAGAGAAACTAAGGAAGAGATCAAGGCACTCTTCATCAAGGCCAGAAGTACACCACCTCCACTGAAGCAGTTGACTAAGAGAGAAGATCCAGGAAAATTTTCAGTTCCATGCTCTATTTCTGGAGTTGAATTCAAAGAATCTCTCGTTGATTCAGGGTCTAGCGTCAATGTTATGTCAAAGGTGATTGCAGAGAGGCTGGGAATTGCTGATATACGATCTCCTCAGATGTCTCTTACATTCGCGAACTCTTCCACCTCAGTCCCATATGGTACAATCCCTGATTTGCTGGTTAAAGTAGGAGATTGTCTGGTTCCTAATGATTTTCAGGTCGTACAGATGAGTGAACGTTCTTGTACGCCTCTGATTCTTGGAAGACCGTTCATGGCTACAGTTGGTGCAGTTATAGACACACCCAGTACGAGAGTCTCCTTCTCATACATTGACAAAGAGGTCTCCTATAAGGCCATCCCTTCTAGAAGAGCTCCCAAACATATCTCTTGCATCACCGTTGCTACAGGAGAGACGTTGATGGTTGATCTTTTGGAAGAGCCTCCTGACGTACCAACTGCCATTGACCTTCTAGATAGTCCTTCTGTCATCACCAAGAAAGACATCAAAAAGTCTAAGGCAAAAACCGAGGGGACACAGAACTTGCATCAACCAAGAAGCCCTGGTATCGATCGATACCCTGTTAGTATCGGTCGATACCCCACGCACAGTGCTACCCATGTGACTTTAATCCCTCAGACGTGTGATGGTGATTTGATTGAGTATAAGGTGAAGTGCAAAGGAACCTCAAAACCATTCTCCAAGGCTAGAGTCATTCTTACTACGAGGCTGAAAGAGAAAGGAAATGAGGTTATAGAGAGCATGCTGAGCAGAACTCTGAATCTGGAAGTGTCTACCTGTGGAGCTTACATGGGAGTGAGTTCTCAACCCCGCTCCGACTGATCACCTGAGACAAAGTCAAGCTAATGACTAAAAACAAGCGCTTGGTGGGAGGCAACCCACTGGTAAGTTATACATAAGTTTTTCTATTATTTTTGTTTTTGATTTTGGTTTTGTGTTTCACGTGCAGAAGCAGATTCAGAAGAGCAGTATCGATCGACACCATCCCGGTATCGATCGACACCATCCACGCGACGAAGGAGCAGAAACTTGCTACAAGTATCGATCGATACCAGTGCTATATCGGTCGACACTCATCACCATCTCGGGTAACTCCTTCGATTTTCAACAATTCACTCAGCTCTTATGATTTCTTTTACCAACTCTAGGCTAGATAACACTGGGGACAGTGTTGTTTAAGTTTGGGGGAGGTAGTTGCTGACAACGTGTTTGTTTTTCTTAGGGTCAGTCGTTTTTGTGTCAAATTTGTTTTATTGAGTCAAAACATGTTGGAGATTATGATCTTGTTCTTGAATCTATTGTCCTGACTTTGCTTCTGAGTGTCCACTGTTACAGAATCAGTTACAGATCGACTAATGAAAAATCCAAAGGCTGATCAGTTAACTAGAAGACACACATGTTTCCAGTAGAGTTCTTTTAAAGCCTGAGCCAAATTTCTGCACTTCATCGACGTGGTTAGTATTCATAGAGCTTGATTCCTCATTCATATCTGACAAAGGAACCCATGTGTTTAAAGTAATGGTATCTCTCTCCCTTGTTATAAGTTAATAAATAAGAGCATAAAAGATGAAATGATTTTCTTCTGGGTAGAGGGCTAGGAAAATTTCCAGCGATCCCATTATTCTACTTGGTGAGGGATGATCACACAGAGGATTGGAAGCGAGGCTAAGATTTTCCTATGATGCCATTATTCGCCTACAACCTTTGATACATTGAGAGGGAAGAACCGGGGATTCGGTGGCAAACACCATCAATACTCGCGTCTCATACCTTGACGTGTATATGCGAATCTAAAAAGAAAAAGAAAAAAAAACAAAATAAGAAATAAGTCTGGGGGAGAGAAAGTGATATAAAAAGTGTGAAATTGGGTGGTTCCTTGTTATGATATTGTATGGGAAAGAATCTAGAAGGTTCTTGGTATTGATCACAGCAATGAAACTGGCGATGATGGGTTTAATTGAACAATGCTGCGAAATAATGTATGTAGTCTGGGGAAGCTGCGAATGTCTACGGAGAAGTACATGGTGGTTAGATTTGGAACTGGTTAGGTGACATTTGGGTGCTTGGGAAAAGGGTCATTGCAGTGTTTCAAGAATAGGTGAGTCTCCGTGTTTTCAAACCTCTTTCTCTAGTTTAGTCTTCTATTTGCTTGAGGGCAAGCAAAAGGCTAAGTCTGGGGGATTTGATATATCATGGTTTTTATCCCTTTTAAGCCATGATATAGGTCCGTTTTATAGAGTCTTTCTACTATTTTGCAGTGTTTTAGAGTCTTTTACAGGTTTTAGCACGTTTAGAGCATAATTGGAGATATTGGAGCTTTTTGGAGCTTTCTAGAGCATTTTAGAGCAAAACAGAAGTTCGTGTAGCTAAGTACCCGATTTGAAGCCTGAGTGTCGATCGATACTACCTTAGTATCGGTCGATACTCACTGAAGCACGAGTCGCGACTTTAAATGAAGATTTGAAGAACTTTCCACCGATGGATTGAGCTCAAATTTGGACACAAGACAAATCTTTGGATTAGCTTTCATTTGGAAGTGATTTGAGGTCATTCCAACGGTGCGATCACAAGTTATGTCAGTTTTCGTGAAGACAGTCCAGTCTGGCGAGCAGTGACTAGTGTCGGTCGATACTCACTGCATAAAAACAGGAAACGCGACTTTTTACAAGTCTGGAGAGTTTGCACCTTGGTCCAGAAGTCTTTAATAATTACAAGAAGCCCCAAAACGTGTTTTAACATTATAATTAGGTTTTTCAGCCACTTTTGTTGGCTAAGCTTTATTTTACTTTTGTTCTGATTGAGAGAGATTGTTCTAGGGATTTTGGGGAGACAACTTTGAACCCCTTTGTTTCTGATTGATTTCTTTTATGCAATTCTATTCATCTATGATTTCTGTTCCATTAATCATGTCTGAGTAGATCCACTGTTAGGTTCAGGGTTCTCATAAGGGTTTTCTCTGAATGTTAGGTTAATTAGTTAATTAGGATTCACCATCTGAATTAGTTATTCGCCATAGGTTGTTCCCATAACTAATTCTAGGTTGACGAATCTAGAACTTAGATCTTAGGATTATTGGTTAGGCACGAGAGTGCGATTAATTACCTGACAGAACCTAGGTGAGCAAAATAACTATTCGCAAAGAGATTTGGTTTAGTTGTTTTGTGAACATATCAAACTTGAAATAAAAGCTGGTTTAGACTTTAGGATTCGCAAAGAGATTTGGAATTCTAGGATTTAGACTTAGATAGTTTTCGCAACGAGAGTTGGTTAGCTATACTTTAGTGATTTGAGTTATAGAACCGCGCTAAATCTGAATCCTGTTAGTTAGTTTATCTACATTCATTGAATTCCTGAGAAGTACCCTGAGCCTATCTTCCTTCCAATTGATTCACAACTTGTTTAATTTACGTACTTGCTTTCAATTACATCTTTCTGGTTTAGCTTAATTCGAAACTATACAATCTATTGTGTGAATTCTGGAGTTCTTGTGTTCGACCCCTAACTATACTACAACAACTGCTTTAGTACTTTTAGGGTATTAATTTGAGCATATCAATAACCTCTTCAATCTCTCTGTTAACGGCAAATACCACATCCGTTTATATGGCACTGACACTCTTCCGCTTGTTTCCTTATACCGAGGTTTGCGACAAAAACGGCATGTCGAACGGTATGCGTCATCTCTCCAGTAGAGCATACAGTTGTCAATGCATACATCTATCATCTGATACGACAATCCTAGACCTTGAACAAGTTTTTGTATCTCATAGTATGATGCCGGTGCAAGATTATCTTCTGGCAAAATGTCTTTCACAAAATCAGCGATTGCATCCACGCAATCCTCACTCAAATTGAAATCCGTCTTTATACCCATCATCCTAGTTGCAATTGATAAAGGGGAATGTCCACATCTACACCCATCATATAACGGATGTTTAGCAGCGTCTAACATACCAAAGAATCTCCGAGCTTCTAAGTTAGGTTCTTCTCTTCTATCTCCATACTCAACAACCGATGGTATACTTTCACGAAATGCATCGTTCACCATCTGAACATGACCTACGGTACTTTCTACTTCCATTGCAGGTTCTTCTAAGCTAGCGTTATCCCCAATATATTGTTCACTAGTACTAACATAATTATCCACCATTGTATCATTTTCTCCGTGATAATACCAAATCTTGTAACCCGACATAAACCCATGACAATACAGGTGTGACCATATTTCATCTATCACGATTAATCTACGATTCCCACAATTGGTATAGGGGCAGTAGATTTTACCGGTTTTTTTGGCTTTCTTCTGCGTACCCGCAAATGCCATGAATTCCTCTGTAACTAGGCATGTGTCCGGAATTTGATGAGGTTTGTCCATCCATGATCGAAAATAATTATAAGGATATGAAGAATACATTTTCGTAAGGAATTAGATAAGAGAGGTTTTTTTTTTTTTGTGATTGTAAATGAGAGGGTGGATACGTTTTTATAAGAAAAATTGTGCGTGATTTCCGACAGATACAACATAGATATTATCGATGTCGGCAACGATGTCGGGAAGGTCAACATCTGTCGAAAATCCGTCGGAATTTGTCCGACGGATGGCCGTCGTCGGAAATCCGTCGGAATTCGTCCGACGGCAATGGATTTCCGACGGATGATACGTTCGTCCAAATTCCGACGGATGATACGTTCGTCCAAATTCCGACGGATTAATGGCCGTCGGAAATGGTCATGTTTTCTTATAGTGCGGATCTTAGCTAGTTCCAGGTAATATGAACTTTTTTTTATCGAAATTTCAGTATCTCTAAGAATGGATATTACAAAGTAAATACTAAATTTACTTGGTAAGAACGAATAAGCATTATCAAGTAGTGTGTAAGCTCAGGGACGCAATTACAAAAGCCATGACTTTCTTTGAAAAACATCATTTTCCTCTATAATTACGCAGCTCTTTCTCTCAAAATTGTGAACTGATGTGACTCTCTCTCTCTCTCTATGTATATATAATATATATATATATATATCTCTGTCTCTCTCGCTCTTTATATATATATAGAGAGAGATGGATTTGAATTAAGAAAAAAAAAACATAGTAACATACATAAAAGAGAAGAAAAAGAATGGTGAGGGAAAGAGAAATAGGAGAAGGAAGCTCATTGTCGTTGAGGGAAAAACGAAACCTCAGGGAGAAAAAGCGACGAATGCGCATGAAAGATCTCTTCTTTATGCTCTCTTCCCATGTTTCTCCCACTCGCAGGGTCAAATTCTCTTTCCTCCCTAGTCTCTCTCTCTCTCTAGCTAGCTAGCACATTATACTTATACATGTATTTTATGTGTATATAACATAAGTAAACACTTTTTGATAGATGTCGTCCAATTAATGGTTTCGCTCTGTTAGTCGATGCTAGATCTAGAGACCAATCTCACACTTCGGTCAAGGCCAATGAATTACAAACAAGTGATGATGCACATAGCTAAAGTTAAATTTAATTTCAAATGAACACCACACACACACAAAAACGTTTTCTCTAAGTCCTACCTTTTTTACAAATAAAAGTTTTCTCAAAACCGTACCTTTTTACCAAAAATATTGATGAACAGAGGGAGACGACATAGCTAGGCTAGGTTTTATAGATTGATTATGTATATTTTATGTTTGTGTTATAGATTGATTATAAACACATTCATGCAAAAAAACATGAAAGTAATAATTAAGTAATAACTTGGGTTTTTTATTGGCTCAAACAGTTACCAGTGCCTCAACTACATCATACATGATCCAATTAAAAGAGAAGATAAAGTGTTTGACGGAGAAGAAAAAGGCATTGTTAGGAGGAGATAAAGTCGGGAATCGTTCAGAAGGGTCGTCGTCTCTTCTGCCAAAACTCAGCATTCACTCACGGGATTCGACCATAGAGATGAATCTGATTATAAATGTTAACATGAAAAGATTAATGTTACACGAGCTTATGAGAGTTTTTGAAGAAGAAGGGGCTCAAGTTATGACTGATAATCTCCAGACCTTGAATGAGAGGACCGCTTATACAATCATAGCCAAGGTATGTATAATGTATATCCACATTTATAAAAATCGTCTTTTTAATATTGTTTTGAACTAATTTTGATTATATACGATTTTAATCGTCTAAAAAATAATATTTGCAGGCTATCATATGTCGGATCGGCATTGATCCATCAAGGATAGAAAAGAGAGTAAGGGATATGATCTCTTGATATTTTTAAAAGCATTAAATTAAATCCGAAATCATGGATAGAAAGAAACACAAATTTCAAAATTTTTGATCTAAAATATTATTATAAAAATTTTATTCTACATTAATATTTTTGTGTATAAAATTTTTGATCTCTTGATATTTGTGTGTACATACATTAATATCCCAAATAAGCTTTGACAGAAAAAAAAAATATAAGCTGCCTTTATTCTATTCTATATGAAAAGTGAAATATGATGCAGTCTAGAATTAGAATAACTATGCGTTATTGTTTCTATACAGATTTAAATGTTAAATGTTTAATATTTATTTCCAAAGTTTCGCTTATAAATCATTTTAAAAAAAATGAAAGAGTTATCTTTTACTATATCCCTTACTTTTGGCATTTGATGCGTGAGTCAGCAATCTTATAAAAGTACCTTTTTAGTATTTGTTGCATTAGTTCCTCATATACCATGTTTCGAGGGTATTATTTACTTTCGACGGATAGATGAAAATCCGTTGTGTAAAAGAAGAATATGAGATCTACATAGAGATGGACGATAAACTTATCTTCGATGACTATAATGATGATGTATTGGTTATCAACCACGTCTACTTATTCAAATGTAATGTTGTTTCAGAAAATCGAAAATGATGTGATTTTGTTTTTATGATATGAAAGAAGAATACACAGATCAAGTATCTCAGTACACAGATATATACTTGGTAAATATCAGACTGTAGGAAAATCGATTGAGGATTCGAAGATTAAATTTTTAATTATTGACTAGCAGCGTAAACCTAAAACAAATATTTTTAAGTTTCTTTTAAATAAGCGCGTAGAAAGTAATTAATTAACGTTTCTTGCACTGATTAACAAAGCTGATAGAATTCTCTTTTATTGTATTTAGTTTTGGTATTCGATCACTGATCTTAGCAAAAATCCTTTTATCGGGTATTAAAGATCACAATAATATTGTACCCCATTATTGGTCAATCAGTAATTAAAAAATGAATCAACATTGAAATGGCCAAGTACAAATTCAACGTCTTTGATCATGAGTACCATGTGGTATGTGGCGGCTGCGACTGCGAGCATAGTAACGGTTTATGTATAGGAAGAAATAAAGATGAATGTAACTGAATGGAATTGAAAAAGATGATGGGGAGAAGAAAAAATATTCAAATTATCTTTCTGATCCTACTTAGTTAGGAATTTTTTAGATATTTTTTTTTCATATAAAATATATCTCTTTTTATTTACTCATGTGCTTCCCATCTCTCAGTGAGACAATATTTGGAAAGTGAGATAGTAAAAAGAGAGATTACATAGTTAAATAAGACATTGAGCAACCAAAATCGCGTGAGAACCAGATGATGACCATCGGTATTTTTTAGATACTTTTATTATTTGTTCATCTGACTAACTTGGATAATCATAATATTTTATTTTACATTTTCAACTACATAACCGGTAAAAATTGAGCAAAACTATATTTTTACTTTTTTTAATAAGTAAATTTATATTTTTACTATTAAATATTTTCTCTATACGTGCAAATATTCATTTGAATTTTGATGTTACTCGCTTCATTACTCATAAACCCATGACCAATGACCATAATGGATCAAAAAAATTGATCATAATGGGTTGATGGGCCAAATGAGTCATGGGTCATATGGTCATGAGTCAAATGGGTCAATTTATAATGGGTCATGGATCAAATGAATGATCCGTTGGATCCATCATAATGACATCATCATGATTTCATTATGACAACATCATGACTTCATTTCATTATGACATCATCATAACAATATTACTACTATCATAACATCATTTTCCCGCCAAAAATGCTATTCTATTTTTTCCCGCCAAAAACGCAAATTCACATTTTCCCGCCAAAAACGTGATTCTATATTTTCCCGTAAAAAATATGATTCCGCGTTTTCTCGCCAAAAACGTGATCCCGCTTTTCCCGCCAAAAACGTTATTCCGCATTTTCCACCAAAAACGCGATTTCACATTTTCCCGCCAAAAACAAGATTTCACATGTTCCCGCCAAAAACGTGATTCCGCGTTTTCCCGCCAAAAACGTGATCCCGCTTTTTCTGCCAAAAACGCAATTCCGCATTTTCCC
Organism: Eutrema heterophyllum; assembly: GCA_002933915.1. NCBI lineage: Eukaryota > Viridiplantae > Streptophyta > Magnoliopsida > Brassicales > Brassicaceae > Eutrema > Eutrema heterophyllum. The sequence goes on from PKMM01037675.1 coordinate 74,922, forward strand.
GCCAAAATCGCGATTTCATATTTTCCCGCCAAAAACGCAATTCCGCATTTTCCCGCCAAAAACGCGATTTCACATTTTCCCGCCAAAAACGTGATTCCGCATTTTCCCTCCAAAAACATGATGTCACATTTTCCCGCCAAAAACGTGATTCCGCATTTTCCTGCCAAAAATGTGATTCCGCGTTTTTCCGCCTAAACACGATTTCACATTTTCCCGCCAAAAACGTGATTCCGCGTTTTCCTGCCAAAAATGCGGAATAACGTTTTTGGCGGGAAAAGCGGGATCACGTTTTTGGCGGGAAAACGCGGAATCATATTTTTTACGGGAAAATATGGAATCACGTTTTTGGCGGAAAAATGTGAATTTGCGTTTTTGGCGGGAAAAAAGTATAATAGCGTTTTTGGCGGGAAAATGATGTTATGATAGTAGTAATATTGTTACGATGATGTCATAATGAAATGAAATCATGATGTTGTCATAATAAAGTCATGATGATGTCATAATGAAGTCATGATAATGTCATAATGAAATGAAATCATGATGATGTCATAATGATGTCATTATGATGGGTCCAACGGATCATACAGTCAACCCATTAGGGTCATGGGTCATGGGTTACTTGCTAAGTAAACAGAAAAATCTACTTGGTAAGAAAGAATATAAGGACGTGATTATTTATTAAGTAGTGTGTAAGCACACAGACGCACACATGACTTTCTTTGAAAAACATCACTATCCTTTAAATTACGCAGCTCTTTCTCTCAAAATTGAGATTTGTGACTCTCTCTCTCTCTCTGCCTCTCTATCTCATATATATATATAGAGTGATGAGATGGATTTGAAAATTAGACAGAAACATAGCAACATAAAAGCTTAAAAGAGAACAAATTAAAAGAATGGAGAGGGAGATAGAAATAGGTGAAGGAAGCTCATTGTCGTCGAGGGAACAACGAAACCTCAGAGAGAAAGAGCGACGAATGCGCATGAAAGATCTCTTCTTTATACTCTCTTCTCATGTTTCTCCCACTCATAGGGTCCCGTCTCTCTCTCTCTCTCTCTCTCTCTCTCTCTCTCTCTCTCTCTCTCTCTCTCTCTCTCTCNTTATTTTATGTGTATATACAACAAACACAACTACACAGATATTGTTAGATGTACGCATTGTTCCAAAAAATTGCCCGCCTAGGCGACCAAAATCATTTCAGCATTTCCATTTAGTCAAATCAGTCAATAATACTGGTTAATGTAAAATCAACGAACTTTTTTTTTGTTTTAACCGCTCAGTTAATTAAAATATAATTTTTATTTATACAAAATACTAGATATGAAAAAGTATAATTAACATCACATTTTTTAATTTTTTACATTAATTAGATATATATATATATATATAAAATATTGATTAACTAAATAGGCGGTAATCCCTATCCGAACGATTAGCGTCTACCAAATCTTTGAACATTGGACATACGTAGTCCAATGGTCAATGCTAGAGCACTCTGGTCAGTGCAGCATTTAGCTTGGGTTCTCAGTATATATGTATGTGTAATGTAGGCTTTATACCAACAAGTGATTCATATAGGCTTCTTACGTTTTAGTTATATATTGATCACCTCAAAAACCATGCAAAAAAACATGAAAGTAACTAACTTGGGTTTCTTTTTATTGGCTTTAACAGTTACCGGTGCCTCAACTTATAGATCAAGCGACATCATACATGATCCGATTGAAAGAGAAGATAAAGTACTTAAAGGAGAAGAAAAAAGCATTGTTAGGAGAAGTCGGAAATCACTCTGAAGGGTCGCATCTTCTGCCGAAACTCAGTTTTTATTCGTGGGATTCGACCATTCAAATGAATCTGATTATAGATCTGAACATGAAAAGAGTAATGCTACACGAGCTTGTAAGTGTTTTTCAAGAAGAAGGTGCTCAAGTTATGACCGCTAATCTTCAGACCTTTAATGATAGGATCACTTATACAATCATAGCCCAGGTATGTATGAACACATCCACGCATATGTATGTATTTTATTCCGCATTAATCTATTTACACGCACATGCATGTGTCACGTCTGTTTAATATAGTCTGGATTAATTTTGATTATGTACGATTAATCGTCTAAATTAAATGAAATATGCAGGCTATCATATTTCGGATCGGCATTGATCCATCAAGGATAGAAGAGAGAGTACGGAATATCATCTTTTCATCAACTTTTTGAAGCATTATTAAATTCCAAATCATTAGTCGGCGCTAGCGTTAATTTATGCAATGTTTTTGTGGTTTTTTTTTTTTACATAACAAATGTGTTAGTTCTTTAAACATGGGGTAGTAGTATTTTAAATGCGGCCTTTGAGTTTGATATGAGCTGCATGCGCAGATGATTAGAATAAATTATTGATTGATGATATTTCTTCAAAACCCAATGCATATTTTCATTGGAGTAATTTTTTTTTTCAGTTTATCTACACAAGTTTTTAGAACTTTGTATAAACGTGATTACTTATATCATTGAGATACAACAACAAATTAATACACATAAATCATTTGAAAAAGAAAAAAAAACACAAATACCGTGGAGTATTTGAAAAGTTTCCAATTATATTTGTACTTTTATTGCAGCATATATATACCACACACACACAAAAAGAAGAAGTAATTCTGGGTGAAATAATCGATCGGAGCTAATTCTATAGTGGTTTCTACTATTATAATTATAGTGTGGACACCCGAATTTAAATTCGATTGAGTATGTAATGTAAATTATTGGAAAATCATAGTTAAACGACTATATTGAAATTAAACACCAAAGTGGGCACAACATTTAGATTCTAGGGCAGCGATCTAAAATAAATAGCTGTCTTAGGAAATACGAGTTTGTGGTGCAATGTTTCAACATACATGTCAGACACTAAAAAAATACATGAAAATTTAAAAGTACCTATGAACCTTTTCATCTTGATATGAATTTATATTTTTGTATCCTAATGTTTAAACATACATGTCCTTCCGGTTTTATTCGGTTCGACTTGGTGTAATTTTTATCCATGTTAAAAATTCGGATTTTTATTATTATTTTTACTCGGGACAAAATTTAGTAAGATAATTGGACGTAAATGTCAAAGAAACACACTAGCGGGGTGAATGTGAAAATAAAATAAACGTCAGGGTTTTATCTTCCAACTTTCAAGTTTTGCAAAACTTGTTTGATTTAGGAATTCTGAAACCCTCGTCGAAGAGAAAAGAGGCAAAATCTCTTTGGTTTTAGACTCAGAATCAGAACTCTTTGTGGAGCTAATCTGGCAATCGTGAGATGGATCTGATTCAATCCTACGACGAAGAAGCTGTTTCTTCCTCACCGGAATCTTCGCCGCCTCGTATTTTGAAGGCGAAATCATCGGCGCCGGAGGTGGACGATACGGCACTGGCTCTCACAGTGGCTAACGTGAATCAATCGAAGTCGAAGCCGATCAATCCGACCCAGCACGCCGTCGTGTTTAACCCTACCTATGAGCAGCTTTGGGCTCCGATTTACGGCCCCGCGCATCCGTACGCCAAAGACGGGATCGCACAGGGGATGCGGAACCACAAACTAGGGTTTGTGGAGGACGCCTCGATTGGCTCCTTCGTATTCGACGAGCAGTACAACACTTTTCACAAGTACGGATACGCGGCGGATCCGTCCGGGATGAATTACGTCGGCGACGTGGAGGCCTTGAAGCAGAACGACGGTGTTTCTGTTTACAATATACCGCAGAGCGAGCAGAAGCGGAGGAAGATTGAGAAGAACAAAGAGGAGAGAGAAGGGGAAGAGAAAAAGGAAGAGCTTGAGCCGGAGGCTGAAAATCCGGCGACGGAGGCGTGGCTTTTGAAGAATAGGAAAAGCCCATGGTCGAGGAAGAAGGGGGTGGTTCAGGGAGAGTTGACGGAGGAGCAGAAGAAGTATGCAGAGGACCACGCGAAGAAGAAGGAAGAGAAGGGACAACAAGGCGAAGCCAAAGGAGAGCATTATGCGGACAAGAGCACTTTCCATGGCAAGGAGGAGAAAGATTATCAAGGTAGGTCATGGATTGAGGCTCCTAAAGATGCAAAGGCAAACAACGATCATTGTTACATTCCAAAACGTCTGGTTCATACATGGAGCGGTCACACGAAAGGTGTTTCTGCTATTCGGTTCTTTCCCAAGCATGGACATTTGCTTCTCTCTGCAGGTATGGATTGTAAGGTTAAGATCTGGGATGTGTACAACTCTGGTAAATGTATGAGGACTTACATGGGTCACGCCAAAGCCGTGAGGGATATTTGCTTCTCCAATGATGGGACTAAGTTCTTAACTGCTGGGTATGATAAGAACATTAAGTATTGGGACACGGAAACTGGTCAAGTTATATCGACTTTCTCGACCGGGAAAATTCCGTATGTGGTTAAGCTGAATCCAGATGATGATAAGCAGAACATTTTGTTGGCTGGTATGAGCGATAAGAAGATTGTGCAGTGGGATATTAATACGGGGGAGATTACGCAAGAGTATGATCAGCACTTGGGTGCCGTTAATACAATCACATTTGTAGACAATAATAGAAGATTTGTCACATCCAGCGATGATAAGTCTCTTCGTGTGTGGGAGTTTGGAATACCGGTAGTTATCAAGTATATCAGTGAGCCTCATATGCACTCTATGCCTTCCATTTCTGTTCACCCGAATGGAAACTGGCTTGCGGCACAGAGTTTGGATAACCAGATTCTGATCTACAGTACCCGAGAAAGGTTTCAGCTGAATAAAAAGAAGAGGTTTGCAGGGCACATTGTTGCCGGGTATGCGTGCCAAGTTAATTTCTCGCCAGATGGACGATTTGTAATGTCAGGAGATGGTGAGGGTAAGTGCTGGTTTTGGGACTGGAAGAGCTGCAAAGTCTTTAGGACTCTTAAATGTCACAATGGAGTGTGCATTGGAGCCGAATGGCATCCTCTGGAACAGAGTAAAGTCGCAACTTGTGGTTGGGACGGCTTGATTAAGTACTGGTAAGCAACCTTCTTCCAATCTATTTCGTTTATTTGTTTTATTGTGCCTTCTTTTGTTTAACCGATGCATAATGGTTGTTGGTATTAAATAAGCTAAGCTAGAGTTGTCATTTGGGTAGCCTTGCATGTAGGATGCATCTTAAATATTTTAGAATCGGATATCTTATATTTCTCTTCTGGGGTAATAGTTTTAACTTAGAAATAAGTTAGTGAATAGACTTCTGATGGATTCATTAGTACATATGTTAAAAAATGGGGTGAGGATAGTCGAATTATTTCCACGTCATGATTATGCGATCCGGCTAAATTAGTCTTCAAATTTGTCTTGTCTTCGCTCTGATCATTTATTTGATGCTGGTGTTTTGTTGCACATTTGCAGGGACTAAGACAAGACAGAGGCATTACCGAGAAAGAGAGTTGTAGAACGCTCAGAAATGACGGCCTAGAGAGGGCTTTACAGAATGTTGCATATTTGGGATACAAAGCCCATTTTGATTTTCGCTTTCGTCTCTTTTTAGATTCTTCAACGTTGTAACACTCTCGGTTTAATGGATTTTGAAGAGGGACGACCAAAACAATTTCAAATGCTGGAGGGAAACTGTTGACTGTATCGTTATAATTTATAAAAGATATATCTTTTTTTTCAGACATGAAGATTCGCATAATCTGTACCGTTCTAGCAGCAATGTAATTTGGATTCGTTATTATTGGGTTTTGATCTATTCCGTATATCATATATATTTATACCAATACATGAAAGTAATTTTTTCAGGATTGTTGTGTATTGAATCCCAATGATTGCATCTTTATGACTTTATGGCATGAACATTCATTAAGCATTGATCATGTAAGCAGGGGATTATGCAAAAAAAGAAAATGATATGTGAAGAAAACCCTAATTAAAGCATTGATCAATGAATGACTTTATATGAATCTGTTCTATACAGCTTTAATCTGTTTGACTACTCTCACGGAATAACTCAATGAGTTTGTTCCAGATTTTGATCCTCAAAGCGGAGGCTTCATCGGGTTTAAACCACTTCTTGTGAATCTGGAGGTGGAAACAAGACACAAATTTTGTTAACAACAAATTGTTTAGAAGAGAGAAGGAAGCGGAGATAGAAGAGAAACACACCATTCCCAAATCCTGCAATTTCAGCCTCTGAGGAGCCTCTTCGATGAACTGTTTTATGAAGAAGAGCACAAACAGACCACAGTCGAAATCATTCTTCTGTTGCGGAACCTGTTGAGAAGGTGATGGAATAGTTTTCGATGGATTCTTTAATTTGTCTTTTAAGTAAAATTTGCAACTTAACAAGTGAAAAAGACTAGCCTGCACTTGAGCTTCGTTGATCCTATGTGGAAGGTCTCTCCATATTTTTTCTGAGATTGGTAAATCCAATAAAGAAGCATCTTGATTCAGATAATTCCATTCCTCTCTAAGAAACCTGCAACAATGTAAACAAGTGAATCTAATTAAGATGGTCTTAAAACTGAGAAACTATATGCAATCAGCATTGGAATCATTGATACGGATATCCTCGGGTCTCACTTTTTGACATTGTTGAAAATTAATTTTCTTCGGTGAAGTCCCAATGAATCTAAGTGAAGTAGAGTCAATCCTGATTCGTCTTCCTTGTCTGGGATGCAAATTATTACTAAGCTCCAGTGGAGACTGAAACATGCAAGAAAAAAACCCATTAAACAATTGGTGCTGAGATGCCATAACTCTGATCTTTTTTTACATAAGCCCCTGCTTACATGACCAGTAATGATTGTTCATGCAATAAAGATGCATTCATTGGGATTCAATTGCACAACAGTCATGAAAAAACTACTTACTCTTCATGTATTGGTATAAATATATATGATTTACGAAATAGATCAAAACCCTTCCACCACCGTCTCAACTTCACAAAAAATGCATCCTTGTCGTTACCCTAATATATTGAAAGGACAAGACGAAAAGACCGATCAAAACACAAACAGAAAAGAAATAGTATTACCATTTTCTCTCAATTCTTGTAACAGTTGCACATGAAATATTTAGATTCGACCTTCTATAATAAAACAATGAAACTTAAAAATTTAGGACTTGGACTTTTTTTTTTAATGCAGACCAATGAACCATTGACTCGATTTTTTTTTGTTTTACTAGAAATCAGGGGGAAAAAAAGCACCTTGTATGAAACAGCTTCTATGAGCTTCTTGTAGAAAAATGTGTTAAAGAAATGACAATCAGCAGCTGACTGATTCGCTGCAAAGACATGGTGCTGCAAGAACCTAGCCAAACAGAAGGGAGAATAATCACATAAAAGCCATAACAAGAGAAAGATAATGTGAAAAACTGTCACTCAAAAGTCACCTGATGTAGAAATTTATAACTGGCGATGTAAGATATTCTCCAGGTGAAAGGCATTGAAAATCTTTAAGAGACACTTGAACAAGGTCTGGGTCATCCCTTGATCACCAGATGAAGTGAAAAATAAAAATAAACAAGTCATATGTCATATTGAGGATCACAGTGATTAAACCTACACCAACTACATGATAGCTTTTTTACCAACCTTGATGGGTAGGAAATATCTTCCGGTAACCTGCGAATTTCACCAAAATTAAGTTATTTCCAGCAAGAGTCCGTCACTTGATAAAACTAAACATAAACACTCTTTTGTTACCCTTCAGGAAGTTCAAGTGCTTCCTCTACTATTGGAGATTGAGGTTCATCTTCATCCAAATTAATCACTTTGTTATCTGATTTCTATAGCAAAAGTGTCAGAAAAGGTGCTAAGCTCCTTCTATATTAATTATGACAATACGATTGTATGGCATAAGATGATATACCTTCCTGCAGCTTGATCTATGTGATGACGATGCTTTCAAACTCCACTCCCTGTGAGAGAAAGAGGTAATGTCAATACACTAAATGAAGGTTAGCCAGGACCACATGGTATGACATAGATGGCAGTAACCAGTGATCTCAAACTTGAAAAGACAATCTATGAAGCAGTCGCAGAGAGAAGATATGGACCTAGGAGTTTCATAGCCAATGGCGTTGTTGTCCTCATCATCGTCATCGACAAGTAAATAAGGGGAAGATTCCTTTGGATTTCTTTCTACAGAAGCTTCATTGGATTTTCGATTCCCTTTTGGGTACTTAAGTCCAGAATAAAAGTTATTTTCAATGATCTGACACTTGCCTAATCTTGGCATCGACCGCCACCCATTGCTTTGTTTTGTTATCGTCTCTCTACCAGCCTTGCTTTTCCAGCTTTCACGTCCCAAATCTTGTAGTTCTTCATTAAATAGTTTCACTGATCGAGCATCCATCTGTTAAACAAGGATTATCAAGTGTGGCATCGTGAAGCAGCAAAGGGTTTAAACAACAGGGGGTGTAGAAGTAGCATACTTTGGGATTCTCACTAAAATGAGCAGCAGGTATTGACCGGGACACGTCTTTCGATCCCGTATACCCTTGTCTAGAGGTGTCTTTTGAAGCTGTATTTGCTTGCCTAAACACATCTGAAGAACTTTTTACATGTTAGAGACAACTCTTGCACTCTTCACCTAGAAAATAATATTCAATTCATAGAGAGAGATTAGCTGGGACAAACTTCAAACAAAATACCTGAGCTTTTCGAATGTGCGAGAATCTGACATCCGTCTGCATCCTGCCAAATTCAAGGAAAGTCACATGGCATCGTATAAGATAAAATCTATTTCATCAGTTTTCAATGTTCTGTTCTACACCACGCATAAGTCGCCTAAGAGAAATTGTGACAAAGTACTATACATCCATAAGGAAAAAGATAAACAAACATAATCAGAATTATAGTAAGCACGTAACAAACGTAAAAGGAGAAGGTTTAGCAGAATCTTAAACCAATTGAAACACTCAACCACTTATCCTCGTAATACTATATCATCTTCAACAATGAACACATAAAAGTTTTATGATAAAACTCTGATTCCACTGAATAATAAGCTTCAGCGATAAATGTGAAAAAACTAAGTAAGGACACTCTCATGGTCACAAAAGCAAAACACAAACGCAAATTCCAAAAGCTTTCATTTTTCAGACACAATCAACTATTCCCCTCTTCACATTCCTTCCCATACCTAGAAGAGCCGAGAACAGTTTACACATGAAGAAATGAGCTGCAATTGGAAGTAAAGACAAACCGTTTTGGTGCGGCGGAGCATCCTTCGCTGCTTCTCGTACTCGAGGTCTCCGATTCTGGTGCGGATTCTGTCGCCCTTGTCTGGCAACTTCTCACTGAAAGCAGAAAGAAGCGATCTCTGACGCTTCAGATGATCGTCGAGTTCGCAATCCCTGAGGGATTGCACGCAGACGGCGGGATCATCACCGGAGAGAGTAGGCTCACGCGGCGGAGTTTTGTCGTCACTGCCGATGATCTCCAACTCCAGCACTTCCTCATCGACCAAAACATTGTCCCAATCTATGTTGAAGCCCTTCGTCTCCACACAGTCTAATTCGATTACCTTTTGCCTCTTCATCTCTTCAACAAATAAAAACCCTTTTCGGCCTGAAATCTCCTGCTTATTTTATTTTAGATCACTCTTTTTTAATTGTTGTAAAACCTTTTCGTATGATATTCTAATGAGAAACCAAAAAAAAATTGTTATTTTTAAGATAGGCTTTCATTTCAAAACCAATTAACCATAAGCAAAAAGCAAAAGAGCCCATGTTGCTTTGTTTAAATATTTTTGGTTTTTGCTTCAAACTTAAATCACTTGTTTAGATTTTTAATAATAACACAAATTTAATATAATTCAAAAAAAAATTTAGCAAAGAAAAACTAAACCATAAATAACAAGTAAAGAATCCAAATATATATATTTTTAATTTATTTAAGATAAACAAGTATTTTCACATAAATATTTGTGTTATTTTTGAAATTTTAAATTTGACATGCTGTTTGGAACAAGTTTGAGACAAAAACTATTTTAGGGTATTTCTCTCGTATTAATGCTAACTATTTATATTTTCCGTCCAAAAACAAAAATATTCTCCATATTTGATATCTCTAATGAATACAATTCCGAAACCAAAAAGATGATTAGTATCAATGAAATTAATCACTTGATTCACTTGATGTCTCGATCTCTTTGATTTCTCTTGACATTAATAGAGACTGAGAGTGAAATCATAGGAATTGAGACATCAAATGATTAGTTTGATTGATATTTTCCCTTTACATAATTTTCATATGACAGGTTTAGCTACTCAAATGTTTCATCAATCAAATCACTTTTGTTTGTGATGAAGATGTGGACAATGCTCATGATCTTCGAGATCAATTCAAACGTGTTGAAGCTTTAAACTTTTCAGTTTTTCTTGTCTTTAGATCGGGACCAAAGATGGGTATTTTGCTTCATTGAAATAAATAGCTTTTGTTAATTCGTTTATTTTTAGAAAAAATAAAATAATTACATTATATACACAGCTTCTCCTTGAAAATTCAGAAGCTTATTGCAATCCCCATTAGCTCTTTGGATTATTAAAAATTATCTGAGCTAATCATATTTCCTAAACCCTTTATGTAAAAAGAAACTAAAGAATTTCAACCCTTAAACCTAAATAACCGAATATGTATATATATATATATATTTTTTTGGTAAATAAATAACTCTTTAATACTCAAAAGTTACTGTGTACCAAAATCACCAGGCGTGGACGAACCGTCCTCTTTGAAGATTCGGTTCAACTGAACCGGTTTTCCTCTCCTGAATCCTTCTGATAAGCGCACTAGCCTTTTTGCTTCCTCCATATTCGCCGTTACTTAACACCGTGTAAAGCGACCCCATCACAATTCACAAGCGAGTTCGCCACCAGAACTCTAACAACGTCACTTCCACCGTTAAGACACAGATTCAAAATCAGGGCAACACAGTGTTGTTCAGTTGTTGCACCGCCAGTGAAACTTCCGACGAAGACAAAATCTTCACCGCGAGTTTCAAACCGCCACGACGGATCACCCCAATCGTCCCATTGGGATACTCCGCCAATTTCGCCAGCGTCGCTAAGCAATCTGCCGTGAGTTCGCCGCCGCTATCTCTTCTCCGAGAAAATTGATCTTGTTAATGCAATCTCCCCATTTTCTGATTACTACGTGCTCGAACAGAGCAAGGATCTGATTAACAGAAATCATGACCCGCTTATCATCTGCGTCGGGTCGGATCCGTATTTTAGATCAAAGTTTTTTTTTGTTTTTGTTTCGATGTTTGTGTGTATCGAGTAAGTCGGCGAGAATATTTTGTTTTTAGTCAGCCTGGTGAGCTAGTTATTCGAGTCTGTAAGACATATCAGTAATTATTGTACGCCGAATTTAAATTATACTTAGCACCAATGATAATAAGAATAAAATCAAGAAAAAAACAAAATAATAAGACATTAATATAAATCAGTTATCAATGAATGTTTGATTATGAACCATCTGTAAATTGCCAGCTTGAGTGTTGCTGTATTGAATTTGCTAAAAACACAGGTCAAAAACTTACGAACTCGAATTCAACCCGCCTCGACCGTATAAATTTGCAATCCGGAGAAGGTTTCGAGAACTTGGTTTATATGATGTGTGTTTTTCAATATCAACAAAAATCATTGTGAAACATTTGGTTGTTTATGTATATTTATTTTAGAGGTAAGGAGTTCCTATTACGTATATATATATATTAAAGAATTTATACAAGTTGAGAGTTATATTGCGGGTTGAATTCGACTTTACGGGATTTGACTATATATCATTTTTGGCAAATTGAAGGTAACCTTCAAAAAAAAATCCACTTAAAAGTTTGTTTGTTGAAATCCCAATAAAATTACATACATGGGATATATATGTATATATAACAAAGTTTATTCGTGAAAGAATGCAAATAAAGAGGTATAAAAAAAAATTTCTTACAAAAAATCACTTTTTTTTTTAACTCAAGAACGTTAGCTAAGTCTAAGACAAACTGTCCCACAAACATATATCCAGTTGCTAAATGGCAATCTGAAAACCTAGCTCTATTAAATATAAGCAGAAAAACATGAGTTTATGTTCCAGTGAATGGTTAGGGGTTAAGATGTTAAAGTTTGGGTTCTTAGGGCATAGGGTTTAGGGTATACATGAGATTTTATAGAAATCGTCGTAATATCGTCGTAAATTTGCGACGATTTGATGACGAATTCTATGAAACCCCATGTTTAGGGTCATGACATCTCATTGCAAAATACAAATGAGATGTTAAGATGTTAAAGTTTAGGTATATGGCATATGGTTTAGGGTTTAGATGGATTTAATAGAATTCGTCGCAAAATCATCGCAAATATGCGACGATTATTATGAAATCTCGTGTATACCTTTACCTTATTCCCTATACAATAAACATTATTGTCATGAGAGTTATGTTAAGGTTTAGGTTCTTAGGGCATAGGGTTTAGGGTATACATGAGATTTCATAGAAATTGTCGCAAAATCGTCGTAAATTTGCGACGATTTCAATGAAATCTCATGTATACCTTTACCTTAGTCTCTATACAATAAACATTATTGTCATGAGGGTTAAGATGTTAAGGTTTAGGTTATTAGGGCATAGGGTTTAGATGAATTTCATAGAAATCGTCGTAAATTTACAACGATTTTGCGATGATTCCTATGAAATGCCCTAAACCCTAAATCTCGATCCCCTCTCCGATCATCTCCGCTCTTTTCACACCGAAGGTGCGGCGATTAATAAACCGTACACCCGTGAATTTAAACGTGTTCACCTAACTCATATATCGTCGAAAAATTTGTAAAGTTCAACGAATATAAATCCTTGGTAATTCGTCAGTAATTACCGACGATATTACAACGTTTTATAGAAACCTCCGTAAATCGTTGCTAGTTTACGACGATTTTAAAAATCGTCGGTAATCGGACTGAATTTGACAGCGAGTTTATGACGAAATATTTTGTCCCAATGTTACGACAATGTTGATTTACGAGGAAAATAAAACGTCGCAAAAAATCGTTGCTAAAACTGTTTTTTCTTGTAATGATGACATGTCTTTCGGTGTGTGGGAATTTGGTATAAGGAAAGTTTTCCAACATATCAAGCTGAAGGGCTCTATGCCGCCGTGCATTTCCGTTCACCCAAATGGGAAATTGATAATAGGATTTTATCGTTTCTAGAATCAATTACTCTAGATGTTATGTAGCATAAGAGGTATCAATCCAAATGGGTTAAGTTCCAAACACTAGGAATACATAAAACTCCTTAATTCAAGCACACAAAGTTGTTTTTGAGTTTTAATCTAATGATTTAAGTCAAATTGAAAGCAAACAAGTAACAAGCACTAAACAAGATTTAGAAATAAGATAAAGGCAAGCCCTTGGATGATGTTATGGACTTTGGGGACTTCTATAATCACTCTATGATGTCAATACACACAATCAAGCAATTTCCTTAGCCTAGAACACTTAAATAAGACTAATCCACTCTCATGGTCTTAATCCCTTTGCTAATCATTTAATCAATATCAAATTCTCATTTGTGAAAAGTTAATTTTCAAGCATTAATCACAAGTTCTAATAGACATAATACTTCTTAAACATCTATTCTCATATGTTAAGCACGCAAAATCTCTTATCTAGTTTTTTAGGGAATTTCATCAAACACCTTGTGGGTGTGAAATTCCCTATGATCTATATAAACTTTCTCAAGATAAATCTAGCATTAATATTACTAAATAAGAGAGGAAATAAGTAATATAAACCCTAGACATCATTGATCAATCAAAAAATCCCATAATCTACCTCACTATGAGCTCTAAAAGAACTACTCACTAATCATAAAGAACTCAACAAATCCCATAGAGATATGGTTAAGTTTCATGATTAGATGATAGAAGGAAGAAATAATTAAGATAAGAGAATAAGAAATTCCATTAAATCAAAGGTATATCTCTTACAAATCACCAAGATCCTAAAAAGGAATGTGTTTTTGAAAGAGAAAACAAGATAGATAAAACATTAGGTCTAATTGCTTAAATAGTAATCTAGGTCGAACCGGGATAAACCGGGTATTGACCCGATGGGTTTGGGTTCTGCGAAGGCTGCATCGAATTGTTACTATGCATCTGCTCGATGCAGCAACTCGCTATGGTTTCAGTTTTTACTCGGTTAACACAAATTTTTACCGGAAGAAACCCGAATATGAATTGAAATTCGATCAACACAAATTATTTCGGTTTTTACTCGGTTAATGCAAATTTTATAAACCAAACCAAAATTGACCGATGGACAGACAGCCACCGCTATTCTGCAAAGCCAAACTGAAGAACCCAAACCCTTTGGGTCTTCTTCGACGTTGATCCGTCTCTTACTCTCCGTCGCCGGTAAGTCTGTAACCCTCAATCTTGTTACGTTGTTTAGATCTTTGTTGTATTTCTCTTCTTTCTTTATGCTCTTGATCATACTCTTTTAAAGAATGAGTTGGTGCACAAAAAAAAGAGGATAGAAAAATCAGTGGGGTTTTATCAGTGATTAAGGAAAAATATTTCAGTTCTCGTGGAGAAATCAGATTGCTTTTTGGATCTTTCTGGGTGTTTTCCACAAAACCCATGTTCATCATAAGTCTGAGATTCTTAGAAAGGAAATTTAGAAGTTGGTAGTTGTTTGGATTCTTCGTGATCATGAAGAAATGATTTTATGTTTATTCTTCTCCGCGATTTTTGGATTGTAGATCGAAACAGGGCTATATATGCTTTCTGTCACTTGCTTTGACGTTTTTCTTGCCCATATGCTTTCTTCTTTTGTGAAGCTTAACTTGCAATTTATTGTATTGAGTTCGATGTTTGATTACGGTAAATTATAGTACTCCCTCCGTTTTTTATTATTAGATGTTTTAGGTTTTTCACACATATTAATAAACTTTTAATAATGATCATTTTAACCTTATTTTTATTTAATGTTACTTAAGTTTTATTTTGAATAATAAATATTATAAGGGTAAATTGACAACAAAGAACATATTAACTACACCTAGAAAATTAAAAACATCTAACTTTTTGAAACAAAAAAATAATCTAAAACATCTAATAATTAGATTCAGAAGGACTAAGTAAAACCATTCATATATAGTGGCACACATGTGCATTTGTTCGTGTGTTTGGAGGGATCATTATGCAAGGTTACATCGCTCTGTAATTCTTCGTGTAGCTAAATGGATTTTCAGATAATGTGTAGTTGGTGAGTGATATACTCGAGCTCATCTCTTGTTGTATCTTCACAACACACCAAGCGTTGCACTGAATTGAAAACTCATTTGAAAGGAACATGCTCTGATGTATCTTGGTTACCTTTAGGCTGGATTTGTGGACTATATTTTATTTGTATTTATTGAGTACGTTTTAAATCTTTGAGGCTCTACAAGTAAGCGTCATGATATCCTGAAATCTCATTTGTTTGGAACATGCTCTGATGTATTGGTTGCCTTTTTGCATAGGAACAGCTAAAATGGCGATGTAAGGGTCTTGCTGAAGAGCTTGTTAAGTGTCTCAGTGAATCGATGTGTGTCAAGGTAATATATAAAATATATGTCTGAAACACATATGGGGAGACTGATTTTCTTTACTCTATTTAGTGTAACATATGGGGAGACTGGTTTTCTTTACTCTATTTAGTGTAACATATGGGGAGACTGGTAAACAAGTCACCAAGGAACAAGAAGGAGCCTCGCCGGAACTTATGCAGAGCACCGACGGAAAAGACGATGACGATATCCAGATCCCTCCTTCCACTCAGCTTTCAAGTGGATTTTTATTTTCAAGTTTACCTTTAATTTGCTAAAAAGGATGGTCAAAAAACTCCATAAAGTCGAATTCAACCCGTAATATAACTCTAACTTGTATAAATTTTGCAATCCCTATAAGACAATATGTACAAATGATCAAAACTGAACAAGAAGTTGTTCAAACATTGAATAGTCCTAACTCCTAAAGGGTTGGCAACATTAGTATTTAATTAATTCAAAAGTTCTACTATTTCAAAAGTTGTACAAACATTTATTGACGATTTCTATTTTGCATATACATGATTTTATTCACCTTCCATAAACATAGTTTATTCTGTTGCAATATGAAAGTTTCGGTTCAAACCAGCTTGCTTTATCCAGATTACTCGCCACCATATCCCTATTGAGCTAGTTATTGGAATCTGTAAGAAATATCAGTAACTATTTTCAAATAATGATATAGATCTCGTAATCTTTATATACATATATATATATATATAAAAGAATGATTGTGTGTTGTGAAGTTAGTTAGGGTGACATGATCAAGTTGAGAGAGGATACGTGATGTTGTGCGCCGAATTTAAATTATAAACTTAGCACCAATGATAATAAGAATAAAATCAAGAAATAATAATAATAAGACATTAATATATATATATATATATATCAGTTATAAATGAATCGTGCGATTGCAGATTTGATTGGTTGGTTAAGGTTTGATTATGAAACATCTGTAAATTGCCAGCTTGAGTGTTGTTGTATTGAATTGCATATCA
>PKMM01037675.1:91616-143050 GCA_002933915.1 Eutrema heterophyllum
AAAAAAAAAAAAAAAAAAAAACAGTTGAGATCTGAGAGAATTATTGTCTTCCGAACTATTAATGTTTTCTGATTCAGTTTGCATTGTTTATTGAGATTTATGAAAAACTAATACGATTTTAACTATTCATTGATTTATTAATAAAATTGACTTTTTGACAATTTATTGAAATAGTGACTTCCATTTTGGTTGTTTGACTTTTTAACAGTAGGTTTATTTATACTGTTGACTTATAATAAATGATCATCGACTTAATTATATTTCTGATTTTTTTTTTTGATAAACGCAAAAAAACGTTTTCATCCTTTTATATTACTGAATTTTTTTGTTGACCTATTTATTTTCCGTATTATTCTTCGTTGATAAATCAAATACTTTAGAATACTCTATCAAATAATTCCAAAAATGTATTCGGTGTGTTAAAAATGTTCTAATGCTTTTCATAATAACAAAGATAAGAGAGACAAAAGTGTATCAAAATAATTATTCTTTATAGAAAAGATAAAAACAAAAAGTGGCAAAAGAGGCAACGAGAAGTCAAAATCGCAGTATCATGCCCACGTCATCTTGAAGTCGTTGTACACGTTAATGTGCGTGTATGTATATAATAGTGATGTTTAATATAATAAAGGATCAACCAATTAGCAAAACTTAATTGTATCAAATCAAACAGAACTCCATTATAATTCAATGAAAGGGGAAACGGAATTGGCCACATGCATATGTTTCAAACTGTTTTACAATTTGATAGAAAATGTGTATTAGTCTGACATGTGCTGTGCATCCATTAATTTAGTGTCTTCTTTTTTTTTTTTTTCATTTTGCTCCTATAATGTGGATTCTGAATATATGCAATTACTGATCAATGCGAAATAAGCAAAATTAGATTAGTGTTATATGGTTATATATGTAATTATGTATATCTTTTGTTTTTTTTTTTGTAAATAAAAGTTCTCTGATTCCACATTAATTCGATTTACCCAGCAGAAATGTGACACAAATGGTGAATTATATAATCGAAAATAAAACGGAGCCAACATCGTCACATGAATTCTTTTTTTATGTAGATTTTCTTAACTTTATAAACATGGTAAGACATTTGTTTACGAACATTCTTCAGTAACAAGACAAAAACTTCATGATGGTGGATTCTTTACTTATGAAGATCGGAGCAGAGGTAAAGAGCCAGCTTATGTACAACCCATTTATCACAAATACCCAATTTACCCCTCCCACTGTCCCACACCGGCTCTCTCTCTCTCTCTATATATATATACACAGACACACATTTTCTACATAACACACACACCAAACAGTAATCAAAGAGAAGCAAAAATGGCGTCTTTGAAGAAGTACAACAGGCAGGTTCTGTGGGAAACAGCAGTTGTGTTTTGTCTCTGTTCATTGTCTTTGGTTTCTTCACATAGCAGAAAGTTCACGACACCAAACGTGACTCGCCTCACGGATCAGTTCAGTAAGATCGCCATTGAAAATGGCTTCTCCAAACGTTTTGGAGCTCCCAATATTCTCGTCAATGGCTCTCTTGCCAAACTCAGTCTCGATAAATCCTCTGGTACTAAAGCTCTACACACTTCTGTTCTGTTTTTTCTTTTCTTTTAATATATATTTTTGATAAACTCCTACTAATATATACGAAAACATCATTAATTGTTAGGGTCACAGAACAGGTGAAATAAATTACTGTCCCATATACTTTTTAATACGTGTAAAAAAGCTTTGTTTGGGAGAAAATAAAAAAAGATCATAATTAAAATGGTTAGATTCATATAGTCATATGCTCCAAAATTTTGAATATTGACACCATAAATCAAATATTTGCAGGAGCTGGGTTGGTGTCAAAGAACAAGTATCACTATGGTTTCTTCAGTGCAAGACTCAAGCTTCCTGCTGGATTTGCCTCTGGTGTTGTGGTTGCTTTCTATGTAAGTATATCATGATTCCGTGTCTCTTAGATTAATAATTCAGATTAATCTCTAGACATATAGCTTAGTAACGTATATACGGATTCATCGTTACAAATAACAAATGTTAGATTATCAAATATAGTTTTTCTGAAGATATACTAATGTATATTTTTGAAATGCAGCTGTCAAACGCAGAGAGTTATCCAAAAAACCACGACGAGATAGACATAGAATTGTTGGGGAGAAGTAGAAGAGACGATTGGGTGATCCAAACGAATGTGTATGCGAATGGAAGTTTGAAAACAGGAAGAGAAGAGAAGTTCTATTTTTGGTTTGATCCAACTCAAGCCTTTCACGACTATACCCTCGTTTGGAACTCCCACCATATTGTGTAAGTCGCACAATAATAAATTAATAATAGTTATTATAGTTGATGAAAGAAAAGGAAAAGTTATGGGCCAAGAAAAGTCAAGACAATAAACAACATTATATAGGTTCATGAATGCTAAGGCGATGCTTCATGGGGTAACTAGAAATCTAGAATGTCTTTTTCTGTATTATTGTTTGAATTGATATATAACAACTTAACAATAGCACTAAGTATCAAAATGAGCATTTGTCATCTACAAAAGATACAAGTTAATATTCTTAGATTAATCCAACATATTTAGGAATCATCTTTTATATTTAATAATATTTCAGTTATAAATAAATATATTTTTTTAGTGAATCAAATATTTCTTTTAAATACTAATTTAAATACTAATAGTATTAATTATTCAGGATTCAGTATTTCATGTTTTCATACTATGTCCACGAATAGAATATTAATTTAACTAGACCGGTGAATGGATTTACAGATTTTTTGTAGACAACATTCCGGTTAGGCAATTTCCGAACCGGGGAGCCTTCACGAGCGCATACCCGTCTAAACCGATGTCTCTATACGTCACCGTTTGGGACGGTTCAGAGTGGGCCACTCACGGCGGTAAGTACCCCGTCAACTACAAGTACGGCCCCTTCGTGGCTTCCGTTGCTGACGTAAAGTTAAGCGGCTGCTCCGTTAATAACGGTTCTTCTACCGGGTCCGGGGCATGTACCAAGTCGGGCGGGTCGATGTCGAGTCTGGACCCAGTTGACGGCCAGGATTTTGCCACGTTGTCGAAAACTCAGATCACAGCCATGGATTGGGCTAGGAGAAAGCTAATGTTCTATACTTATTGTAGTGATAAGTCGAGATACAAAGTTATGCCTGCTGAGTGCTGAGTGCTGAGTGCAGCTGAAATTTTTATTTTGATTTTTAATTAAAATCAACATTGTTATCTAATTAAGAGAATACATAATAAAATCATATTACTTGGGATAACTAGCGGTTGAATTTGAAAGCAAAAATTCATTTTTCTGTTTATTTTCTTCTTTCTAATATTTCTTGAATGTTATTTATATACAATAAAGTTGTATGTTCAATAGATTTAATCTCGTTAACTAAACTGTCACTGCGTTAAAAAAGAAAAAGGTCAAAACCAACATATACTAAAATCGGTGTGCAAAAAAAATCCGTACTAAAATAGTGTGTTATTTCCTACCTAAACTACAACAAAATTCAAATTACCTACCCCAACTATCGAATCAGAGCTAAATCATACCTCGACTATTAATCCGTTAGTCAACCATCACGGAAACAAAAAAAACAAAAACGACATCGTTTTAATCGGTATAACAACAAAAAAACAAAAAACAAAAATAAAACAATACGTCGTCGTTTTAATTTGGCGGCATAACTCGAGTTCTCCGACAATTACGCCGGCGACAATTCCCTTGACAGCATGAAAAGGGAAATCATACCATCTGCTTCTAAATTGCAGATGCAACGATGCATCACTAGCCACTGCTTCTAAATTGCAGATGCAACGATGCATCACTAGCCACTGTCATCAATCAAAGGAAGTGATATCAGCCCAAAATCCATCACACCAAAAGTTGAAACTCGAGGCTAAACTAAAATCGCAGACATTATGAACCAGTTTTGTTATAAAAAGTCAAAGACACTAGTCAATGACCTTCTTTTCAAAAGTCTCTAGGATTCAGCTTGAGCAACCTCGTGAGCTTGATATTGAGGAGATCCACCACTCCCTGAGACTCCAGTGGATCCAAACTCCATCCTCGAGGCCGAGACCGGCGGCTACGGCCTCATCCTGCGGAAAGTAATTCACGAAACTCCCACCGCCTTGAGCCGGATTTTTGCTGGATACCCACTATCCTTGATCCCCCATCCTAACCCTAGTACCAACCGAGGCGGAGCCCCTGGAAGTCGCGGTTGATGAATCCGATTTCCTAAGCGAAGAGGAGAGAGAAACGGGAAAAGGGGCGGAACTAGATGTAGGAGTTGGATTCAAGGGTTTGGGAACAAACTTTACAATTCCCTTGGGGATGTATCTGGAGTTCTCATCTTGCCGGTGAGACATGATTGTTTCAATCAGATCGGCGATGGAAGAAAAGAGAAGAAGCTTCGGCGGATGAAAAGTTTTAATTTTAGTTTTCCCCCAAATTAAAACGACGACGTTTTTGTTTTTGTTTTTGTTTTTTATTTTTTTGTTTTTTAGTTAGACAAATTAAAACGACGTCGTTTTTGTTTCTGTGATGGTTGGCTAACGGATTAATAGTCAAGGTAGGATTTAGCTCTGATTCGATAGATAGGATAGGTAATTTGAATTTTGTTGTAATTTAGGTAGGAAATAACACCCTATTTTAGTTTGGGTTTTTTTTGGCACACCGATTTTAGTACAGATTGGTTTTGACCATTTTCCTGCGGTTAAAAGAGTTGTGAAGTGATCAAAGACAACTTGATGAAACTACTAAACTAAAGTTTTTGTTTTGTTATTTTTTAAATGCCGGATATAATCTAGTTAATAGCATTGGACTTAGGGTTGTATTGTCTCCATGCATTGTACTTGTTGAATAGGCTAATGCAATTTTCTTTTGATTAGTTAGAAGTGTTTTGGACATCTTGTTAGGGAATTTGAGTTTCTTATGCTCTCCAACATTTCCAAAGGTAAAGACTGAAGCACATACATTTTACCTTTAACCATTTATTTGTATCCTTAAGAAAATGCTTATATTGCTTACGTACAACTAATTCGAAAAATGTGACCCATCACATTTTGAAGAAAAAATCCAAAAAACAAAAGAGAGAAAAAAATAATGTTGAAAGGAGAGTTGATAACATGTTGTTACTAATCCAATTTCCAGTTAAAATACAGCCAAAAGGTTTCACTCTATCTCTCATTCGTCAGAATCGACTTGGCTTGTTTGTTATTATACGAATTTACGCTTAGTTGACAGAAACGTGAAGCAAGAGAAATAAGGTGAAACCGTTTTACTTGGTTATAGCTATTTAAATTATTCATTTAAGAAACTACTTTTTTCTTAAAGTTTAGTTTAGTTTAGTGTTATTAAGAAACTACTTTTTTTGAAAGCAAGAGAAATAAGGAGTATTAAAGTTTAGTTTAGTGTTGTTAAGAAACTACTTTTTTTTTCCTTTTGCATTTAATAACATCTGTTATACTATTGACTAGTGGTTATTTTCCTTAGTTACATTTTTAATTAGCTTAAACCACTAGTCTCACGCTCTTTTTTTGTTTTGGATAAAAGTAGTCTCACGCTCTTCCTCTTCCCTTTCCGTTAAATTCAATTCAAACTTTAGGGCCTCATTGGTAACGGCGGTAACTTTCGGTTTTATGATGTGGTTTTTTAGCTGTAGATTTTTTAGTTGTAGGATTTTGGCTGTAAGATTTTTCAAACTCTCTACCGCAAAAAAAGGATACAAACGACTGTAGATTTAAAAATCTGTAAAAATCATGATTGAAACAAAAATTAGCTGTAGAAATAAATATGGCTATATGCAGTCTCCTCTAAAACTCCTTCCAATAATTTGGTTTTGTCATCGCTTTGGCTTCTTAAATAAGCAGGGCTGGGTTGGGTTTAAAAACCCTTGTTAACATCCCTAGCTTCTTTTCGTTTCTCCAATTCGTAACGTAAACATACAAAACTCTCACTTTTTGTTTTCTTTAAACGTTTCTTACATTTTATTCTCCGTCATCTCTCTTTTTGTTTTTCTTCCTATCATCATCAGTCATCTTCTCTCACTTTCCATTTCTTGAGCTTTTCATTTTTTTTCTTTCCAGAATTTCGAAACTTTTTTAATACCATTGTGATTTTGTCTTCTCTTTTGTTGGGTTCGTTGAAGATCCACGCAAAAACCTTCCATCTTTATGCTTTTCTCTTGAGTTTGTGACTATTTCGAGGGATATAAATATGGCAAGTGGTGGCGGAGAAAATGCAGCGGCGCCGCAGAAACAGGACGACCTTCAGCCTCATCCAGTAAAGGATCAACTTTCCGGCATCACTTATTGCCTCGCAAGTCCTCCTCCTTGGCGTAAGCTCTTCTCATATTCCACTAATCAAAAATCTGTTATTTAACCACTAAAGATTATAACTTTTTTCGCCCTCGGATCAGCGGAGACAATACTTCTAGGGTTTCAACACTACTTGGTGATGCTTGGAACGACTGTTCTCATTCCCACAATGTTAGTTTCAAAGATTGATGGAAGAAACGTAAGTATTTTGCAGAAAACTGTAACAATAATATAAGACTCTCTGGTCTATAAAAATGTTGTATTTTGAGTTTTTGACTCAAATGCAGGAAGATAAGGTAAAGATGGTTCAGACATTGCTCTTTGTGTCTGGACTCAACACGTTCTTACAAAGCTTCTTTGGAACTCGTCTTCCCGCGGTCATTGGAGCTTCTTACTCCTATGTGCCCACCACAGTTTCAATCATCTTGGCTGCTCGGTACAGTGACATTCTTGATCCTCAGGAGGTCGGTAAAGAAAATAAAAATCACATCATTTTTCTGTCTTTTGTGTAAATTTGGTAGTTAACTGAACTCAGGAAAAATGCAGAAATTTGAGAAGATCATGTGTGGAATCCAAGGTGCTCTTATAGCTGCCTCGTTACTTCAGATCCTTGTTGGTTTCAGCGGCCTTTGGCGCAATGTAGCAAGGTCATATATAAAACAGAGAGATTCCTCTGTTTCCTGATGTATGCGTTTTAGGGTCTAAATTGTGAGTTTTGTTTCTCTTGTTTAGGTTTTTGAGTCCCTTATCTGCGGTTCCTCTTGTAGCGTTTTCTGGTTTTGGACTCTATGAACAAGGATTCCCTCTGGTGTGTATATACATATGTATTTTGATCTCTAGAATCCGTTCTCTTGGATGGTTTTTACTTTAAAATCCAGAGTTTTGTGTTCTTCTCATTACAGCTAGCCAAATGCATTGAGATTGGACTGCCTGAGATCATACTGCTTGTCATATTCTCTCAGGTTAATGCTCTTTACTTAACTGGAAAAACATCATTTTCTGTATGGTTTTTACCATTCTGTTGTGTGCAGTACATTCCTCAACTGAGGCAAGGAGAAAGACATTCCATCTTCTTCCACCGGTTCGCAGTGATATTCGCAGTGGTGATTGTATGGAGTTTTGCACACATTCTCACCATTTCTGGGGCTTATAGTAACACGGGAATCAATACTCAAAATAGTTGCAGAACTGATCGCGCTGGCCTCATTGACGCCTCTCCATGGTATAGATAAAACTTATAACATTTTGGTTATCAAGACTGTTTTTTAATGCCAGGACGTGTTTGTGCAGGATTAGAGTGCCTTACCCTTTTCAATGGGGAGCTCCAACTTTTAATGCAGGGGAAGTTTTCGCCATGATGGCTGCTTCTTTTGTTTCTCTTGTCGAGGTCTAACTCTAAACATATCTCGCCTTTTTTAAGCAATGTGAAAAAAACTTGAGACATATCTCAATGTGTTTGATACTTGTTGCGATCAATGGAACAGTCCACAGGGACATACATTGTTGTATCGAGGTACGCAAGTGCAACGCCAATCCCACCTTCTGTGCTTAGCCGTGGAATCGGTTGGCAGGTGAAAAAATAAACACCAGGAAACTGAAAAAGACTCAAATCTTCTCAATGCTAAATGTGGTTCTCTGTTTGTAGGGATTTGGAATTCTTCTTTGTGGATTCTTTGGAGCAGGAAACGCGACATCCGTATCTGTGTAAACACAGCACTATCTCCAAGACTCAAGAAACAGACTAAACTTTTCTTATCCAAAAACAACAATCTTTTGTCAGATATTGAAAGCCTTTTCTTATAGGGAGAATGCCGGTTTGTTGGCGGTAACACGCGTTGGTAACAGAAGGGTAGTTCAAATATCAGCTGGATTCATGATCTTCTTCTCCATTCTTGGTTATTCTCTTGGTTCTATAGCTCTTTTTTTTTTTTCTCATAATAAGTATACTATTCTGAAGCTGTTACTATATATGTCACTTGCTTCACATTACTTCAGGCAAATTTGGGGCCATCTTCGCTTCGATTCCAGCTCCTATCATCGCAGCTTTTCACTGTCTATTTTTCGCATACGTTGGTACGTTTCTTGAAACTACTAAAACAGAATATTAGGATATTTTTTTGGAACCGCAAATGAACACAAAAAACAAAACTGCAGGTGCTGGTGGTCTTAGTTTACTCCAGTTCTGTAATCTAAACAGTTTCAGAACTAAGTTCATTCTTGGATTCTCCATCTTCATGGGCTTGTCAATACCTCAATACTTCTACCAGTACACAACTTTAGAAAATTATGGACCCGTTCGCACAAACGCAACATGGGTAAAACACTACAAACCGCATCTTTTTGAACACCAATGTCATTGGATAAAGTAAACAAATGCTCAATTTGCTCTGTTTTTTGTTTTTTTTTGGTGCAGTTCAACGATATGATCAACGTTCCTTTCTCGTCTAAAGCATTTGTTTCCGGGATTTTGGCCTTCTTTCTAGACATGACGTTGCCTCCAAAGGACAAGACCACTAAGAAAGATCGAGGGATAATATGGTGGAAACGATTTACATCGTTCAAATCCGATAATAGAAGCCAAGAGTTCTACTCTTTGCCTTTTAATCTCAGCAATTACTTCCCTTCTCACTGATAAACGACATACTACACATTTAAAGAAAAAGCGCTTTTTATCGATTCAATGTCCTGTTTTCTGCGCTTCTTTTAGTACCGATCTCACATCTTTACCGGTTAAATCTTCACTTATGTTGTCGAAGAATAGGCGATGAGTTCGTTTCAAGGTGTTAGAAACGGTACTAGGCGCTCCATCGGATTCGCTTATCCTTCAACTCCGATAGCGACTTGAAATACTGCTTAATATTATCTGCAGCTTGAAGCAAAAAAAGCGATACCTCTGAATCTCTACCAAATTAGTTTCATGCTTCTTTGACCAAGCCTTCTTTGAGTCATCAACAATAAGGACAGAGCTTCTTCATTTCCCATCACAACATCAATACTCTTCTTATGTCTTACCGTACCATCATCACGAGATACATAAGACGCTAGTTTCTTCTAGTGTCTTGCCACACACGGAACAGAGATTCCCATAGGAACCTGAATGCTCACAGTTTGAAGAGATCAAAAAGGTACGGTTTCAAGGTAAATTTTACGTAACATATCATATGTTTACTTTTTTAATTAATTAATTTAGTAAAATTTCTTAAGCAAATCTCTGATTAATATATGAACGTTGGATTAACTAACACACCCACAATTCCCGAAGTATTACAATTTACAATGATCATCTATATATTGCTTAAATTCCGATAGTGCTGCGCATTTTCTTTTACAATATTAATTTCGACGAAAGCATACACTATCTCGCCTTTTTTATTGGATTCATGTTCATGCATGCGAACAAAGTTCAGTAGTACTAGTTACTATAAAATTAAAATATCATGGGATTCGAATTGTTAGATATATTCATCGATTAAAATTACTAACTGGGTTTGTTTGTGTTTAAAGAAAAGGTGGGGGATTTAAATTTACGATGTTGTTTACCATTATCAAAAGAAAAACGACGATCGATGTTGACCTTAATAGAAAACCAAAGGACAAATATAATTCACAATCTTAAATCTTGATTTGTTACGTGTTGGTTGCCGCATAACGTGATTTGGTCTCTTTTGTAGTAAACCAATGTCATGTCCCTAGATAAATATCATCACGAAAAAAATTATGTATAGTAGTTTTCATTTGATTTGAGAGGGACCCTAAGAACTTACTAAAATTCTGTATAATATTTTTTTCATTTGATTTAGTGTATCGACTTTCTCAATAGCATCTAACTATAATTGAGCACTACATTTAGGTTTGCACGTTGGTAAATCATAAATATGATCATTAATATATCTAACTATAACTATTACATAATAATTACTTGAAGTTCACTTCTGTCTAAAAACTTTACAACTCGGTTTCAGAAAATTTGATTTTATGGATTTTTCGCACAAATAATCAATGTTTAGTTATAAATACATTATTTTTTTTTATTAAACATTTTTCTATGACTATAAACCAATAATAATTCATAAAATTTTAATATTCTCAAATAATAATTCTTAAAGTTAATTATTTATTAATATTAATTAATAAAAAGTAAATGGAAATTTTAGAAAATCAAACTCCGTGAAACAATATAAAAAACTAGAAAATCAAACTCTGTATGTAACTCCATGCACATGTTTCAATGATTAAAGTGCTGCCGTAGTATATTTCCCTCGAAAAATATTTGATGTCATGGTAGAAAAAGAGAAGAAAATAAGAGAAATATTCGACAAGATAAGCAAGTAAATAAAATTTGATCGTAAAACTATGGTTATTTTTGTTGGGTACGAATGAAGTGGATTATACATCAATTAAGGGAGATGATATATAAACAATTGATCCTCAGTGGAAATGCATCGGATCTTGCAAAAGAGAAAACAAGTTTTCATTACGTTTAATGTATTACTTATTTTATAGCCTAAGTTACTGTTAACAAAAAATAATCAATACAAAATTTTGAATATTGTGATCATAACAAAACACTCTGATCTACAAAATTATATTCGAGTATTTTAAATTATTGAACATTACATGGACAATTTTGGCAAAAATCTTTAAACACATTTCATTTCATTACTTTTTCTTTTTTCTTTTCTATATTATTAAACTTTTGAAAATGTAATGATGTAACAAAATCAAATAAAATGGATATTTTGAAAATCTTTTTTCTTTTCTATATGTATAAATCATTACATTTTTAAATAAAATCAAATATCTATGATAGCATTAGTGATGTAACAAAAAAAAAAAAAAAACTACAATGACAAACCAAAAATAGTTGATATCTTAGTTATCTCCTTTGTTTCGGTGTTGACACCTGTCCATGCTAACCGACTTTTACATTCCCACCCTATTATTCCTTCCCAAAACTAAAAAAAAAAAAATTCTTAATATAGCGTCAGGTCGTATGGCCCATATTCCTAGCACTCACAATCAAATCTTCATAACATAATAATTAAATACCATCTGATGATAATCACAAAAGCTCAAATATTTTAAATTATACTATAATAAAATTGGGATTTCGCATGTTTATAAGTAAAGCTAAAGTGAGAGTAGAGTGCGTGGACCTACACTCGCCGGAAAATCAAACACTTTTTTCCTCTGTTCCTCTTTGTTTTTTTCACAGGGTCTCCTTTATACTCTGTTTTTTTGTTAAATCATCAGAAAAAACACTTTTTTTTCCTTGGACATGGGAAACTGTCAGGCGGTGAACGCGGCGGCGCTGGTTCTACAGCATCCCGGCGGAACAATTGACAGGTACTATGGCTCTATCTCCGTCAGCGAGATCATGGGTATGTATCCTGGCCACTACGTCTCTCTCATCATTCCTTTGACGGAGGAAGAAGAGAAAAATATTCCGGCAACGGTGAAGAGAGACGATAAGAAACAGAGGAAGGCTGTGAGGTTTACACGTGTCCAGCTTCTCCGGCCGACGGAGGATCTTGTGCTTGGTCACGCTTACCGGCTCATTACTTCACAAGGTCCGCCTTTTGTGTTTTCCTCTGTTTTTCATCGTGTGATTTGGATTTATGATTAAATGGTTGTTATAATTTTACAGAAGTGATGAAGGTCTTACGTGAAAAGAAATGTGCGAAGGCGAAGAAGCACCACACTGAGACGATGACGACGACGCTGAATAAGTCGTCGGAGAAGAAAATTCCGGTAGATTCATAACTGATGGATTTTGAAGACATGGCTTTGGCTTAAAACTTTAAAAGATCGTTTTTTTTTTTTTTTTTTTTAATTGAAACCAGAAAAGTCTTACATGGGTTTTTGCTAAAAGATTTATCTTTACTCTATTCTTGAATCGTAACGCAAAAAAAAACTTGTGATCTTTTTCCTCTAAGAAATTCGAGACTTTAGACAAAACTAAAGTTATGGCTTTGTGTTTTTTTTTTTGGCAGGAGAAGAAACAAGGGAAGCAACTTCGTGTGCTAACGAGTTCGACTTCTTCCTTAAAGTTCAAAGCATGGAAGCCCTCTCTTCAGAGCATCTCCGAAGCTACGAGCTAAATGTTTTGGTTTTTGTTCAAGACTTCAAGGGACGAGAAACAGTATCTGGATCTGGAGAAATTGATCCGAAACTGTACTGAATAAATTTTGGTTCTGTTCCTTTTTTTTCCCTGGTTATAACAGAGGATGAACAGGTGAAGTTTAGATCAAGACGTGAAGACAATACAGAGAAAGCGCAAGAAAGTCAACAGAACAGAGCTTCTTCTTCTTCTTCCTTTTTTTTCTCTATCGTCGATGTATATATTTTCGCCGATGGAGAAATCGATCGAAGTTTGTAAGACAAAAGTGAGGTTTTTGTTGATGTAAACTCAATTTAGAAGAAACAGAGCTTTTAAAACTAAGAACAATAACATAGCTTTTTATTATCTTTCTTGTTTCCAGTCGTTTGGACGAAATTACACCAATAGGTTTCTGATAAAATATTAAGTAACTTCACAACATAGTAATCTTGAATCAACAAAACCTAACATATCTGAAGTACTTTCGTTTCTTATTGGTGCAATGGAAGAACCTATTCAAACATACACAAATCACCAGGGAAAATAGATGATGCGACAAAAAAATTATAAGAACAAAGCTTATAACATACCAATATCTCAACATTCAGAGTTTTACAACGACACTTCTATCCTCTGATACATCACTACTGAACTAAATGACTCGGACGGATTATATTTTGATGCTTTGAGGTTAATACTAATCAGTACCGGTCCATTCCTTCCAGTCCTTGTCTACATGGTCCTGAGCCCATTTAATAGCTGCTCGAGCAGCTTGTGGACCTCCAGGAAATTCCCTTTCATTGAGAGTATCTGCCATGTCGATGAAGGGTATGACCAAGAGTGTTCCGGGTCCTCCATACTCACTGCGCAAGAACGTCCCGAAGATCTGTCAAGAATCACAAATGGCACAAAACAAAAACTGTTAACTCCTTAGAGTTTTGCCAAGAAATACAACTGACTTGAGAAACCAAAAACTTGGAAAAAAAAAAAAAATTAAAACCAAATTCACATTTATATCTCTCACCAAGGCTCTTATGCGGATCATTAGTAAGACCAAAATATCTTGGAAATGTCTCGATTAATTGGTAAAATGAAAACTCCTCTTCTCTCATTTTCTAGCCATACTACCTTTTTGCTGAATTTTCTACATAGGTTTAAACCGAGAACCACATCATTGCAAAAATCATTTCCTAACCAGGCATATTCATCTGACACTAAAAATTATTAGATTATATGTAAACAACCTCAAATCTTTTAAAGACTAGATGATGATTCACTGCCATGCCCTTTATTCTCTGTGCATTTGCTAGTCACATTTCAGAAATAGTTCACCAAATTTGATTTCCTTAAGTGGGTTTCAACTAGAAGGAGAGAAAAATAAAAATGGAACACTATTAAAACACCACAATTCAAGATAATCTTACATAGACATGTATAAATGCAAGTGTGAAAGTGAGAACATTTCAGATACCTCAGTGCAGATTCCGACGATCTCATCAACGGAGTCTTCAAAAAGATCTCTCTTGGATAGTTTCTTTAGCATATGGTCCCTAAATTTCTCAGTCTCCTGTATCACCCATCAATTAAGTTCAATCATCCATCAGAGTTGAGTAAAAAAGGTAGAAGAAGAGGGGAATCAGCTCACAGCTTCGGCGAATTCGGGTATTGGATCCGGGAACTTATACTCGGAAGCTCTACAGACAAACCCTCTCCAAACAAAATCCGTCAATTTGGTTCTAGAACGCCGTCTAAGAAACTGGGTCGATTTGATTGCGCAGGAACCCGTGGCTGGTGAAGAGAGATGAGAGAAAACTGGAAGAGCGAAACGGAAGGACGAAGACGTAGAAGAAGTAGAGGTAAAGGAAGATGAATGGAATTGAAGCCGAGAAGAGAAAAGAGCTTCGTGTAAAGAAGCCATTAGTAACGGTTTGGCTTCACTATCGAACCTTATCTTTACCTTTTCCTCTGCAACGTCTGTTTGGGCATTACCAAGAAGCTGAGGGTTTTAGCGAGGTTTCAATATTGGTAATAAAAAAAGTTGAGGGTGAAAATATAATAAATTAAAAGTTTGAGGATGAAATAAGGAAACAAATTTTTTTTTTGTCGGGGGTAAAATATGAGAAACTAAAAGGGAAAAAAAAAAGGAACCTGTCAGACAACCGAGCGACCACCCTAGCTAGATCAAGACCGGACTAGGTAGCGATCCTCTACAGCGCGGAGACTCCGAGGAGAATCGTAGCCGTCAATCACACTCAGATCGCACGGCCATTATTCATCAACCAGGTTTTAGGGCCTGTCTCCTTAGAAATCAAGGATACAGAGGTACGAGCCTATAGAACAGATCCTGTTCAAGTAAGGTCGTGACCACTGATGCTTTTTGCCCATATATAAACAAGCTATATTTCCTCTGTGTTTCCGATGTGGGACTTTTGTTTCCTCACTTTATACAAGCTTTTGATGACACGTGTAATTAGTTGTTTAGAATTAAGGTAAATTAAATTGACCCAAGAAAAAAAATAAAATTAAGGTAAATTAAATGGAAGTGGTCACAAAAACGTCATTAGGAAAAGCAAAAAATAAACTGAAATCTATTTCATTAGATAGAAATATGAGATCAAAGTTTACCGTAACCTCCTATTACATTGCATATATATCATAAGTAACTGTCCATAGACATGCAATTACAAAAGAACCGATTACTTACAGAACATATTCATATAAGTAGCAAATTGAAAAAGATTTGTATTGGTAGCAAGATAACAACCAAAGGCTTTCTGAGTTTACCTAGAGATTCCTCTCGTGTGGCTCGAGCCAAGGAAACCCCAGGAAGTCGAAAACTTGTTTCTCCGTGGAGAGTTTCAGGCTTGCACTTGCTCTAGCACCCTGACAAAGATTCGTAATCACAGGTTCAAAATAATCACTCATTCACTTTCAAACCAAAAGATGATTACAAAAAAAAAATAATATATATATATATATCACTAATTATATTTTCTCCCTTACCCGGTTACCACTTGAGCTGTGAGTAGCCGGGAATAGTCCAGTGTCATCGAGTCGATATCCTTTGGATTCTGCTATCAATCTCAGCCTGCAGTTTCCAAAATATATATATCATATCAATATGGATGTATGTGTGTTTTTTCTTTTCAAACAATGTATTTGGTGACATGCATATGGATTATCTTGTTCATACCTTCTGTTCAACACGTCGTTCCCTGTCCATGCTATGAGGCCGAATGCATAGATATCCCTTGGATAAACCTGTGGAAAGAGAGTAGGTTATTGAATGATTTATCAGATGATGATCCATCATTTCGAATGGTCAATCGAGAATCCATAATTAGAAGAGAGCAGCTTAGACACAGCTGAATCAATCATGGCCAATGGATCTAAGTATGTTGTCGCTTTTTGTTTGATTAACCCAAAGTTAGAGCTTTTTTGCATTGAGCGTGAATTGGGGAGACTTCAGCATTACTTTGAAATCGATACGGCGCCGAAGCTCCTGCCCAGGATAAGTGCACAGACCAAAATACGTGTCAACCCCTGAATCAGTACCCTGTACGATACAAGCAATCATTGAAGAGAACTGTGGTTGAACAAGGCATTTTGGTAACATAACATTCTGGGAGAACAGATTTTTATCTAATGCTAAAAGATATCATTTGAAATAATGTGTGTTTTTGATGATTTACCAACCAGATGCGGAAGAAACTGGAAAAATTCAAAGTTACCTCTTCACTGTGGGTGCTGAAGATGAGATCTTCTCTAAGAAAGTTGATTTCCTTCAAACGCTTTACAAACTTTGTCAAGAAGCCTTTGTGACTGACCAGGACAATAACCAGAGTGTTAGTCAATTTTGCTAGAGGAAACCAGAAGATGCGAAAAAGATATTTTAAAAACTGAAGCAGGAAGAAGAGGAAAGACGATTGTATTTACCTTTGTCCATCAGGATGTGTGATAACGATATCTAGATCTCCACAAGTAGCCTTCCCACGTCTATATGATCCTCCACACACAATATTCACCTGCGGGGAAGGTGTCCAAATGCCATTGTTAGGATTCCATTAAAATTTGTACATCCAAATATGGAGCAAATCGATAAACTGAAAAGTTCATACACCAGTCAAAATTTCCTCGCCAACTCTCTGTAGAAGTTGTTCCATCTCTTGCACCTACAACACATAAAGTGAGACATGAAGGAGAAAACTACATCAAGGATAGAAAAGACAAACAAAATTCATGTCGAAGTCTAAGAATCACACCTCCTGACGTGGAATCCTTGTGTTTATATCATCAAAATATTTCAACCCCAACCTCTGTGCATGCGTTAGTGAATCCTCGTTCTTCAAGTCTTCTAGTGTGCGATGTCCTTTCTCATATAGCTTGAGTGCAGTTGCAGGACCAATACCCCAAACCTCCCCAAACAAACTGATTGTACGTACCTTCATTCAAAGTGGTAAACAATTAACGAAGGAAAAGTATCAGACATCGATTCCCTAGCTCCAGGTCATTCATAGTATTTGCTTAAGGGAATATAGAACAAGAATGTAAAGCAAATGGCCTCTACCTGTGAGCTTACATTTTACTGAAAATGAAAAATGGTAGAATAACTTTACGTTTAACCGAGGACTTCAAAATTACCTTCTCATCTGTTTCAAAGTGTTCCAACTTGGACAGCTTCCCTGTTGTCACGATCTCTTGAATCTGCCAAACTCAGGTAGAAGAATATAGTTATGTTCTCAGAGAAAAACATAACAAAGGTCATAGGTAGGTACTTGGAAAAGAGAATGCATCAGTCTATGTAGTGCTTGCCAAAAGCTTATTTCCCAAAGCTTATCAAACAAATCCACAATGAAGCCTTTCACAAGATATGAAGCGCAAAGCCAATAATTGCAAAAGCTATTAATGATACAAAAGCTTAGAACTAGAGCAGCTGAAAAACTTAGAAGAACTACAAGTATTAAATGGTAAGTGTGTGCAGTTTTGACACCCACCCATACACAAAACAAATAAAAGATATTTGAACATATTGCTTCACTCACATGATCTCTCATTGACTTTCCAATTCCAGGGAGGTGTGTGAGCTGATCAACGCTTTCAATCTTCGTGGGGAGCTTTTCAATGACCGGGATAGCTTTGTAATAGCTAAAGGACCGCCTATCATCACCCAAAGCTTTCGAAAGAAAAAAGAAGAAGTTATGTTACTTAAGGTCCTGTAAAGAGCAGTACACAAAAAACAAAAACAAAAAACACCAGAGATCGTACCTCTATATATGTTTATTAGCTTTCCAAATATCTTGGTGATGTTTCTGTTCAAATCGGGTGGTTTGTACACCGATGTGGACTATAAATCAAAAGAAGATCAATAAGAACTTCGAATAGCAACAACATTCATGCTGAGAGAGCAGAAATAGCAAACAGCATCTATTCTCATATACTTAACTTCCTAAAACCAAAAACAATTCATCATCAAACGAGTCAGCAAGGCTAACCTCTGATTCTGGACTAGTGGCAGTCTCTGCAATGCCTTCTCCAGGACTAGCATTAGTCGATGGAACACTGCAACTTATGGGTGAATCCGGTGATCCTTGTGTATTGATTTGGCTTTCTAAGCCTACAATATCACCAGCATCAGGGGAGTTTCTAGTTCGTTTTTTTGTTGATGGTTGATCCTCACTAACACTATCTTCAGGCAAAGACTTGTTCGGCTCTTCAGTTTCTTCTGAGTCAATTCTGAGAACATACAAGTCTTCATTAGCCTTCTCTCCTGCAGTTAAGCTATCTTCTAACCATTGGTAAAGCAGAATGTGCTGCAAGAACCAATATACAGAAAGACAATAACTCTTCTCTTCCCTACAGTCTCTTCCATCTTGCAGATAAATACTATGCCCGACCAAATGACAACAGAAATAACAGGTAAACAACAAAGGGTACAGAAGACTAAAGCAAGTGGAAAAACATAAATGTCGAAACTTTTATATTGGACCCGGTTTCAGACTAACTCATCAGAAGAAAAATGGCACTGCCACTCAGTAAAGAGCAACAAGGGAGAAAGAAACCAAATTTGAACACTTGAATTGTCTTAAGGAAAGACCAGAAATGGTAAATACCAATGTCTAATATAAGCATTGAACTCTTTGCCTAGAATCACTCTAATCGTCAAAGCATCTCATGAGAAACACACAATAGCTATAACACATTGCCTTTTGATGATGAAATTCATGTTTTAGTAGCGCAAAAAGTGCAGAAAGCTGAAAGAAAAGAAAACCAAACTCACTCCTCTAAATTCCGACAGAAGTTCTTTCCCAAATTTCTCGAGAAGAGCTTCGGGATTCATGGCAAGAACATGAGTGACTTTCTTCATTATCCGATTTTCCTCGATCACTGCTCCCATTTGAACCAGCTTCTGCTTCCAGATCTTCACTCAAATAGAAAAAAACAAAAAAAATGGACATAGCATGTAACAAGCAGAAAAAGAAGTTAGGAAAAAATTATCGAAATTGATGAAGCAAAACCAAGACAGAGCAATTTGTTTTTTTTTTCCTTCTTTTTGAGTAAAACCTCTAATCGACGACGCTGGACTCCAGTTTGCACCATAAAAACTACAATTCCGGCGAACATCCCCTCAGGGTCCGGAGACGGCGACCGGTTTCTCCCTCGCTTTGGCGCCATTTTCTTGTTCTTTACTCGCAAACTCTCTCGGTAGTTTTGCCAATGCGCTACAAAACGGAACAGCAAATTTTGTGAACTGCTGTGCCGTTCGAAGCAGGAGTACCCCAATTACGCCCGTTTCAACGAACCGAATCGGAGCCAAACCGGGAAATCTGTTCTAAACCGGGTTTCTGTTTTGGTGACAGTGTGCCACGACAACACGAGAACAAAATCGTAGGCGACTTATTGGTTTAATATGTAACTTAATCAACTCAATTTATTGATATTGTCCAATTCAAAACCGGATATCAACAACAAATTTCGAAACGTAAATACTTAGAACCCCTAACAACTTAAAACGGCATCGTTTCAACGTGGTGTTCATCTTGTTAACCTCCATGTAAATTGGCCCGGACTTGATGAAACTTTTCTTTGAAATTAAAGAAAATCTTTACCGTAAACCAACAAAAGAAGCAAATTTAAATCCCCCGCATGAGCTTGAAGC
Source organism: Eutrema heterophyllum (assembly GCA_002933915.1). Classification (NCBI taxonomy): domain Eukaryota; kingdom Viridiplantae; phylum Streptophyta; class Magnoliopsida; order Brassicales; family Brassicaceae; genus Eutrema; species Eutrema heterophyllum. The sequence goes on from PKMM01037675.1 coordinate 111,213, forward strand.
ATTCCAACACCTCTCATAAAGAATGAGACAACAATTAAAGGTGCAAAATTACAGAGGGGCAAATCTTTCACTTCAATCTCTCTCTAGAAGATCTAGAAATTTTCATTCTTTTATATGATAAACGTTTTCATTCTTTTATAAATTTTTGTTGTCGATCTATTTAGTTTCCGTAGATTTATATTATTCTTTTTTTTTCGACTAACAAATTCATTGATATTAAATCAAGATTACAAAGTCTATATACAAAAACTTTCAAAAAAACAAATTATTACATAATCATATATATGCGTCATAAATGAATTTGACGATGTTTTCCTTAGATAAACCTTACTCGATAACAGATAATTAAATTTATTATTTTATTTCCTCATATTCGATCATGCTCTCATACGAATGGTGTGCGTGTGTAACATTTCTTTATAATTATTCTTCGTTGATAAATCAAATGCTTTAGCATACTCTATCAAATACTTCCAAAAATGTATTCGGTGTGTTAAAAATGTTCTGATGCAATTCTCATAATAACAAAGATAAGAGAGACAAAAGTGTATCAAAATAATTATTCTTTATAGAAAAGAGGAAAAATTCTTTATAGAAACGAGGAAAATAACCAAAAAGTGGCAAAAGAGGAAAGGAGAAGTTAATGTGCGTGTATGTCTATAATAGTGATGTTTAATCTAATAACTCAAACAATTAGCAAAACTTAATTGTATCAAATCAAATAGAAATGCGTTGTCGAATTGCCCACATGCCTATGTTTCAAACTTTTTTACAATTTGATAGAACCAAATGCGTATTAGTCTGACATGTGCTGTGCATCCTATAATGTGGATTCTGAATATATGTAGTTAATGATCAATGCGAAATAAGCAAAATTAGATTCATAGGCCGTGATAAAATATAATGAATATTAAATCAAAAATACATGTTCTTTTTGTAAAGTTCTTTGATTCCACATTGATTCGATTTACCCAGCAGACATGTGACACAAATGGGAAAATAACTCAACCAATTAGCAAAACTTAATTGTATCAAATCAAACAGAACTTCATTATAATGCAATGAAAGGGGAAACGGAATTGGCCACATGCATATGTTTCAAACTGTTTAAAAATTTGATATAACCAAATGTGCTGTGCATCCATTCATTCGATGTCTTCTTTTTGTCATTATGCTCCTATAATGTGGATTCTCAATATATGCAATTACTGATCAATGCGAAATATGCAAAATTAGATTCATAAGTCGTGATAAAAATATAATATACATGGACGGTAGTTGGAGTCGGCGGCTCTCCTAGGGTTCCCTCGTCTGGGATTGATCCCTGGGGAAGAGGATCAAGTTGGCCCTTGCGAACAGCTTGATGCACTATCTCNATTGTAAATACAGTTTTCTGATTCCACATTAATTCGATTTACCCAGCAGAAGTGACACAAATGGTGAATAAGATAAGCGAAAATAAAACATCCAAATTCTTTTTTTTCCAACGATTACTTTTTAAATAAATAATACACTTCTTTTTTTTACTATTCTTTATTAGTAATATATTCTCTAATCTTAAAAAAACATTATTCCAAATAATCGCTCTCTATTCTCTCTCTCTTCTCTTCATCAAGAAATCTCTCTCTTCATCAAGTATCTTTCTATGTGATCCAAGCAGGATGACGCCATACTTCGCCGATACTTGTAGATGTATGGCCGGGAGATGGCCACTGTCTTTTGTTTTGATTAGTTAGAAGTGTTTTGAACATCTTGTTAGGAAATTTGAGTTTCTTAGTTCAATTATGTTCTTCGACATATGATTAATTCCAAAGGTGAAATTGAAGCACATACATTTTACTTTTAAACCATTTATTTGTATCCTTATGAAAATGCTTATAATGTTAACCAGAGTCGATGGTGAGATCTAAAAGGATAGAAGCAAGAAAAACAATGAGTCGTGCAAATTTTGAACATTATTAGATTTTGATCATTCGTCACATTTTACTAAACCATATAAACCAATAAATTTATGAAAAAGTGATACTTTTCTGACTTTGTTTTGCACATAACCCTTTCTGACTATGACTTTGCCGGTTTCCGTGTCCCAATACCGAATGTAATTATCGTACCCAACAGTTAAAGAACTTGGTCCCATCATTGCAAAAGGAGATGTCTGTCACAGGTTCGGCGTGACCTATGTAAGTCCTACATTCACATGAGTTGTAGACATCCCAACTCTTGACCATACGATATGTACCTGTAGAGAGAAGCATACGATCGGTTTTCGTGTCCCAATACCGAATCGGAACCAAATCGGGAAAATATGTTCTAAACCTTTTTTTTGGGTGACAGTACTGTCTGTGACACGACATCACTAGAACAAACCGTAGGCTAATTATATTGGTTTAGTAAGTACCGTACGCTAATCAACTCAATTTTCCTTATTTTCTCTGGGTATTCATATTGTCCAATTCAAAACCGGATATTAACAAATTTCGAAACGTACATACTTAGAACCCGTAACAACTTAAAACGACATCGTTTCAACGAGGTGTTCGTCATGTTAACCTCCCGGTAAATTGGCCCGAACTTGATGAAACTTTTCTTTGAAATAAAATGGGAAAACGACATATTTTTACCTCAAGTTTATGATATAGTTGTAGATCCACCCGAAGTTTGGACCTCTACACAGATCCCCCTAATTCGAAAGTTGCAGATGTATTTCCCCCCAATCTGAAACATCGAAACCTATTTCTCCATAACCGTAGGTTTGAATGGTTAACAAGCTTAACCAGATACGAAACCAGTTTGGTTGATACCATACCGAAATATTACCCAACCCGACCCCGACCAGTTTGGTAAATCCGACCCGACCCATCACTTTTTTTTTTTTTTTGGTAAAAAATCTTCTTCTTCTTCACCCGTTCTTCTTCTTCTTATTATTCTTCTTTTTCACCCATTGTTGTTGATCATCTTCATATGTTATGCTCGCGTGTTGAATCTCAAGAAGCTAAGAAGTTCCAAATTTTTGAATCTCAAGAAGTTAAGAAGTTCCGAAACACACACACAAGGACCAGAAGTTCCAAATTTTATAATTAAAAAAAAGAAAAAAAGAAATTGGAGGTCATTGTAAACAAAATTTGTGTTATTCAAAAGACTTCATCAATATTCCAACAATAGATTTTTCTCGATTGGCATTGATATGAGCCAAATTTTGTAAACTCAGATACATCCAACAATCTAAGAATCTATCGTTCGTGATACACACATATCCTGTATCAATCTATTTATCTACGGTGAGGCCAAATCGGAGGAGGAAGAGGAGAGACGAGAGAGCTCGTTCATGAGGAAGAGTATGCGAGAGTGGTAATCACGCGCCTGATCCAGAGATTCGGCTTCGAGCTGAGAGCAGAGACGCTCCTCCGCCACCTGCGTCCTCCGCCACAACTGCAACATCTTTTTTTTTTGTAATCTTCTCTCAAATCTTGATCTTGGACTCTTCACTGCCCATGGAGGTGACTCTCTTCTCTCTCCCTCAATTCCTCTTCCTCCGCCGCGGCCGACGATGAGCCTGGTCTCCTCCGCCGTCGTCTCTCTCTCCCTCAATCTCTCTCTTTATATCAGAATCGTTTTTTTCTGGGTAATTTCGAAAAAAATCGATTAATTAGAAACATGTCGTTAAATCAGAATCGATTTACTAGTCCACACTCCATTACCCAACTCAAAATCTCATTCACTCTAAATCCAATTCTAATTAACAAGATTCAATTTTTTTCCATAAATTTCGAGAATTCTCCATGGCCACCGTGAATCTAAGCTCATGGGTACATCACTCTTTATCAATCACCAGAGAAGAGAGTAACAACAGTATCGTCATGAAGGAGAAGAAGACAGCCTCAAATTCGATTTCATGTCTTACACGAGTGAGACCGAGCTTCCAACGCCGGCGGCGGTGATGAATTAGGCGGCGAACGGTGCTGGTGGGAAGACATTCTTCTTCACCCGATTTCTGTGATCATGAGACTCACACTCCTGATCCAGGAACAAGATTCGATCCCTGGAACAATAATCGGGTATCTGGTTGCTATTCAAAAAAAAAAAAAATTTGAATGAAAATTGGGAATCTGTTTTACCCCGGGTCAAATGTAGTTTATTTATGTAATCGGATCATAAACCGGTTTAGTTTTGATTTTAAGTGGTTAAGTATCATTCAGTAAACAGTAAACCAACCTAAATCATAGTCCATGTGGTTTTACACTTCAAACTTCTATTATGTGGATAAATAGGTTTCGATGTTTCAGATTGGAGGAAATACTTCTGTAACTTTCGAATTAGGGGATCTGTGTCGAGGTCCAAACTTCGGGTGGATCTACAACTATATCATAAATTTGAGGTGGAAATACGTCGTTTTCTCAAATAAAATTGAATTATTACCGTAAACCAACAAAAGAAGCAAATTTAAATCCCCGCATGAGCTTGAAGCATTCCAACACCTCTCATAAAGAATGAGACAACAATTAAAGGTGCAAATCTTTCACTTCAATCTCTCTCTAGAAGAAAATTTCTACTTCCTTTTCAGTCATCTCAAGAACATGGTCTCTAGCGTCCGTGAGCGCACTCTGGATAAAAACAAAGGGCAAATTCTCAGCAACCAGAATCTTTTAACAAGGGACCTGGAAAGAGATATGTTCTTCTTACCTGTCCAAACTTGGTGATGAAGTTGTTCCCGAGGTTTATCGATGTAACCGTGACATCTTCATTGGCCTTTAGAGCTTGAGCAATGGCGAATGCCCCATCATCCTGCATATGAGGCAGAATAATAAGATCGAGCGGTTTACAACGTTTAAAACAAGACACAGTGTTGACGAACAAAGTAGTTTCTTTTTACCCGTATTTCATTGAATCCTAGATCCACGGATGTCAGAGCTTCATTAACTACTTTTAAGCTCCGAGCTAAGCAGGAAGCGCCCTGAAAATAACGTATCATATATTACATTATGAAAAGAACATTTGGTAGATATATTGTAAGTACAATATAATTCAAGCGGAATACTGATAAAATCTGTCTGCAGGAACCTCATCTCTAAGTCCATTTGCCCGCAAGTCCAAAACTGAGATCGTGTTGTTATATCTTAACATGTCTGCAACGTATTCAGCACCCTTAGCAGCTATCTGCAGGACATAGGAATGAAAGCGAACAATGATAAAACAAAACAAGCAATAGTGATGAAATATTTGTTCATATATAAAGAGTTATGGACTGGCTTTACCTGGCACCAACCAAGTTTGAGCGTCTTTACATTTCCATGGAACTTGAGAATCTCGGATAATGCTTTAGCTCCGTCGGGTCCTATGGGATTATAACCAACCTCTAACTGAGGCAATAATGAGACTGGCAGTGTCATTATCTTCCAAGTTATAAGTAAACAAGGAAACAAAGATGAAAAAGATTTCATGGCACTGACCGTTGTAATTATTGCATTATCCTTCAGAGCTTGAGCTATAGCATTAACTCCCTCTGCGTGGATGTTATTACCACCCTATTTTACAAAAACACGTTAGCATCCACAAATAGCTCGGTTTGGATGCAACGTAAAACTTATGGAGACTGGAGAAGAAGATGGTCACTTCTCACCATGTCAATGGTTGCAATTGAACGGTTTTGCGTAAGAGCATCTGCAACCTTTTCAGCTCCCTAAAACCATTGAAAATCATTAAGATAGACAACAGAGTATAAAGAAACATGTTTTTTCAAAATTAAAGAAGCAATGCACACGATCCAGCTCCATTGTTATGCATTGGATTTGTAATAGTACCTCATCGCCTATATCATTCATGTACAGGTTCAACCAAACCAAGCTCTTGCTTCTCTTGATGTATTCTGCTACATAAAAGGCACCCTTCGCGGTGATGGAGTTGTTACCGAGGTCTAGCAAAGCCAGTTTCCCTGCACAAAAAATTGTATCTCAGTCTAACTACAGAATTCTTCAGTAGAGGTAAGAAAGACTTAATTTTGACATATGAAGAGTGTTCTATTGAAACTGCTAAAAGAAAAACCTTTATGGGAAGATAGACCAGCCATCAAAGCCCGAATCCCTTCATCTCCAATGGAGTTTCCATGCAAATGAAGTTCCTGCAAGAAGAATGGCCAAGGGCTTAAACGGATTAACTCTTGAAGACATAAATACATCGGGAATCACCTTTAATGCATTATAGAAAGAGAAATGAGGAGTATGTGTACCCGTAAAGACTTGTTACCCTCAAGCCCTTTAGCTAAAGCATTGGCACCCAAAGCACCACCGTAGTTTCCACTGAAACAGATTACCCATAAATTAACATGTCAGGGATATGAAATATACAGACCAAAAAAAAGATAAGCAAGAAAAAAATAAAACATCCATCTATGATCCTACACTCACTTGAGATGCAAATTTCGTATTGTATTATTCTCAAGAAGAGCTCCAGCAAGACCTGTGAATCCCTACCTCCATTTCAAAAGAAAAAGGGGGAGAGTCACGACAGATTCAATTCATAAACCTGGGTGCTTAATTCCACGATATAAAGGTACACCAAATGAATAGAAAGAACTTACAGAATAGTCAATCATGTTATTATTCAGCTCAATAACCCTCAAGGTTGAATTTCTCTTCAACAACTCTGCAATTTCCTTCGCACCCTGCACAGAAAAATTGGAATTACTTGGAGCATGAAATTAATTTAAAGCATTGTGGCTAACTAAGAAGCTTGAAGATCATGTAAATTACAGCATCTGCTTAGACAAACCTCGTCTCCTAAATCAGTACTGTTCAGCTGAAGTATCTCGATGCTAGAATTTTCCATTAATGTAGCACATAAAGTCTGTCAATACAAAACAAAATGAAGGGAAACCATATCTCAGAAAGAAATATACACCTAGAAAATAAGCTCCGTGTGATTTTTTAGAGCTAAAGATATTGGCAGAAACCGATGTATTTTCCTCTCTTGTTTAAATTGAGGAATTTTTTACCATCAGACATCCGGAAAAGAAGTTTAATGCTAGTACATCATATTTCCACTAACCTTAGCTCCTTCATCACCGATGGGGTTTCCAGAGAGGTTAAGAACCTTCAACATAATATTTGATTGAAGAACACCATCAAAGGCTTTAACTCCTGCAGCTGTAATTCCATTTGCAGAAAAACTGACTTCCTCTACAGTCTGAAACACAATATAGGTATGGTTACTCAATCAACATAAGAAGATCATGACTCTAATGAGTCGGCAGATAACAGATGTGAAAGAGAGGGAGATATTTAACCTGATTATACCCAAGGCTTTCAGCAAGAAAGAATAGTCCTTCATCTCCAAAGTTGCATCCTGCAACATAATACTCAAAGGTGAGCTACATCCAATATCATGAACTTCAACCATATCTCTTAATACAAAACCAGAGATTGCACTATCCACTACAATTGGTGTACCCAGCAAGGGTACATCCCGCATTAAAGGAAGAGGAGTAGGAATCTAAATCAGCCATAAGTAATGTAACAACAGTTTAGATCATTCAATGCACCTGACATGTCAACACTTCTGAACGACCTGAGTTCTTTTGCGAATTCATTAAGCCTTTGCTTGGCCTCCCTATCAACCTTTGCAGCAAATCCCTGTAACAGATTTGTACCAGCCCCAATTGACCATTTCACTCCCTGTGTAGAAGATTTGCTTTCCCCAGCAGAAGCCTTTGGAGACTTTGGCGACATGAACTTCTCAACCACTTTCCACAAAACTGTCAGCTGAAAACACAAATTAGTATTGACGATTTGGGAAAATATGATAACAGAAGAAGACATTCATTATCTCAGCAGGACCATTAAAAATAAAAACTTTCTATGCTCCATCCTCGAGCACTAGATGCCAACACAATCTGCGTACCGAAAGTGACGACAACAAATGAGCCAACGGGCAAGACGGAAGACGCAATCTGCTGAACTTTAGCATTAGGAAAACCACTAGCCGCCTGTGACTCCTTATAAGCCCTACGCCTCGAGCCTCCCACCGAGTTATTCGCCGCTCTGATCGCCGGAAGTCGCGGACTTCGGTGAAGGAACACCACCGGAGAAACAAACAACCGGTGGCTAGAAACGGACCCACCCAACAATTCGAACCGCAACCCACTCCTCCATTGGGGCAACCCGGAAGAAGCCTTCAAATTCCAATGAAAAAAGCGGAATTATAAGCCAAAGTAATTGAAAGAAAAAACGGATTACTAGTAGAATTACCTTCGGGAGAGAGTGGAGATAGAGAGAGCTGGTGGAAGAGGACGCCATAAAGTGCGGCTTAAATATGCATAGAGGCGCGAAAATCGCACTATTAGAACCGACCTCTGAAGAAGAAGATGATGAAGAAGAAGAAAGTACAGGAGACTGAAGCGGCGAATTGGAGAAGAAGAGAAGAGAAAGATGATGAAGATGAAGTTTGTTTCCTTCGCGCTATGCGTGTGACTTTAGGTTCGGGTATAACCCAACTCCCCACCGGGTCAAAATCGGGTTTAAAATGTAGGACCCGATTGAGACTGGGTTCAAATAATCAATCCCTTAATTGAAAACGAAAAACATGTGGGCTTCAAATATTAAGCGAGAATAGATTTTTTTTCTTCTTCCTGGTCTTCTTCGAAAGGACGTTTCCTCAGCTCGGCGATTCTATTCCGGGATGATGGCGTTCGCTGGAATCACGACTTCAAATCCAACTTTTCTTCAGCTAAGGATTTCTAACACAATTTTACGTTCTGTGGTTCCATGTAATTCGATTTCGTTTCCTCGTTCGTCATACGTGAATCTCAGTCGGAGAAACCGCCTCTATGTTCGATCCAGTTCTGTTCCAGGTCCGGTTTATTGCTCTGCTTTATCTTCCAATAAGAGTTTTTCTTTCTGGGTTGTAATTGTTTTGATTCGCTTCTTATATAGAAATAATCAGATTTCCTCCTGCAAGTTTTTCGTTATGCTTTTACGATTCTAGTAAAATAAAAAATAGAGTTTTTGCTTCCAAAACTTATTTATGTCTGAGAATTCTAATCGGTGGAGGTAATCTCTGTGACCTAAACATGTCTGTCTCCTCGTGAGAATTTTTATTTGCGCGTCTGTAAATTCAGAAGTGTACTCTAGTTTGGTTTGTGTGTTTCACGAGAACTCAAAGAGGCTTTCTGAATTTCTCAGTGGCACCTGCAATGGAGGGACTTAAGCCGGCAATATCCCTGACGGATAATGCACTTAAGCATCTGAATAAGATGAGATCAGAACGCGGGGAAGATTTGTGCTTGAGGATTGGTGTCAAACAGGGAGGATGCTCGGGGATGTCTTACACGATGGACTTTGAGAACAGATCCAACGCAAGACCAGACGATTCTACCATTGAATACCAAGGATTCGCTATAGGTAACTATTTCGGTTTCTTCCCTTGCTTTATTATCGGATAATCCTTCCTTCTATTCTGATGCAATAAGGTCCAAGAGTAAGCTCAGTAGGTTGTTTGTTGATGTAGACTCGCCATGTTACATATGAATGTCTCCTTTGGTGTACTGAAGCATGTATCCAAATTAGAAGTGCTGAGGTTGTTCGGTAACATTCATTAGATGGAGGTTCTTGGCTAATCTTTTTTTTACCCTATAGTTTTAGACGGGGGTTCAAGTAGATGCTCGTTAGATTCTTCTGATGTGCAGCTTGAATCCATTAATATATCATCAAACTAATATTAGCTGCAGTGTTGAAGTCTGCACACTTGTCTTTTAAACTGATTCTTGTTCTGAGACTTCAAGTCTCTTCAGTCTATTGTTGTTTGTAGTCTGTAAAATGAAAGCTCATAATTTTTCTTCTGCACACATTTCTCTTTTTTTGCAGTTTGTGATCCGAAGAGCATGCTCTTCCTTTTCGGAATGCAGCTTGATTACAGCGATGCTTTAATCGGTGGAGGCTTCTCTTTCTCGAACCCTAATGCTACACAAACCTGTGGATGTGGGAAGTCTTTTGCTGCCGAGATGTGAAACAGTTTGACATATTGCAGTAATGATATATGTAGTTATAGACTTATAGTTGATGGAACATTTTGTATTACGGCTGTAGAATGCCCCAGCAGAATCAGAAACACTGTAAGCAATTTCATCTGTGATGATCACACCAAAATTACACTAAATATTCAAATTCTGGTTACAAATTCAAAAAAAAACAAATGATCAAAATTTTCTGGTCACTGGGACACATTAACTCAAGATCAAGCTCTTCTCTTCTTGTTGGATCTGGAGGATTGCTTATCATTGCCTCTCTTTTTAGTAGATTTATCAAAACCACTTGGCTTTACCTTGTTATCAGATTTGGTGGTCTCGATACTGATGACACCACTTGAAGAGATCTTAGACTTTTGCAAAGCCTCAGCCTCTTTGTCCCCAATAGCATATTGTTCAAGCAGCTCAGGATCCAATTCTATCTTTGCCCTCATTTGTTCCTTTAAACCAAATTATGAAGTGTGAATGACTTTTCGACCTTACATGGAAATCAAAACAAAATATGCGCATGAAGAGAAGTGAATACCTCGACTTCTTTTGCAGCTTCCCTGAGATCTTCGTCTACCGATACATTGTGAGGTTCAAGCACTCTCTGCAACCAAAAGTCACCATGAATCATATTAATCAGATATTCGTGTATTTCTTTATGTTCAAAGAAAGGGATTATAATTACTGAGCAAAAGAACATAGAAGGATTTTGTTAGTTTTGCTATCTGAACTTACTTCTTTCAACCGAGGGAAGGTGAATTCAATCTCCTTTGTTGCGATTCCATTCAAATATTTGTATAACTTCTTTGCAACCTTCAATAGAAGAGAGTGTATTTGCCCCCTCTCTAACTGCATTTGTCTCTGTAAGTGCAATGTAATGATCCAATTTAGAACATCCAGATGTGTCTACAAGTTATGTCAGATGAAACATAACGAGAGGGGTCCAAATCATTGAAGTTATCTTAAGTGTATAAATGTTATCACCTCGATGGTAGAGAAATCCGACTCCTGCAAGCCCAAGCATAGGAGCACAGATGCTTGAACATATGAAAGCGAGACCGGGAGTTTCTCTTGGAAATAATGATGTGCTAGAGTTTTGCAGAGGTCATAAACCTTGAAAAGATAAGAAAAAAACAAATAATTACTAAACACAAGAAATAAACAAATAAGTTTAAAATTTAATTTATTACTTGAGAAAAATGTGTGTGCTCATGTACATATTCCCCCAAAAAATAGAATCTGTGAAAATGAATCTAACCAGATTGAAGTCAACAAGATTGTCAGTGTATGCTCTGAGTCTCTCCATATCATAAGGTGAAAAGATTCCACCGAGTTTCTTCAAAAATCCATTTGCTGAACTCCCGGAAGAATCAACCTCTTGGAAGTTGATCTTAGGGTTTAAGACACTAGACAAAAAAGTGATATGAGAATATGATCAAATCCCCCAGAAAAGTATAATGTCGTCCTAAAATAGTATACAGATAAAGTCCAAAATGGCATGGGAAAAGAAAAAGGGTTAGTGCTAACCTCATTGCAAGTTTGTAATCCATCTTCTTGAATTTATCGCTCAACAGCTTAGAGAACCTTATCCTGAAATCTGAAGAGAAGAGAAGAAGTGGCCAAAATATTAAACCAAGCATGTCATACTTGGAAGATACAGAAAAGCTCGGTTCTTGTTTAAGAATCAACAAACCTTTATAAAAGGGAGCAAAGAAGCCCAATTCATCTGACTCACTAACTTCGAACTCATCGTTGTTTAACGGTTTCAGAAGCATACATGTGTGCTCACCAGTCACAGCACTCTGATCCAACCAAATATAGAAATTGTGTTACTAGCTACTAGAAAGCCAAGAATAAGCAATTCACTAGCAGGATAGAGATATTCTCAACTGGTATCTGACTGATATAGAATGGAGCAAATTTATGTTTCCTCCAGAAACGGAAAAGGTCCAAAGTAAGACCAAAAGAGACACCGAGGTAGTGAAGTCTCTCAGGTCGTCGATCACGAAGAGGAACCAGCAAAGGTGGAAGATTGGCGCGAGGCTTTATTTGTTCCACAAGCAAAGAAACCTATGGAAAAGTAATCAAGTAAGAAGTTGAATGCATAATACAAACAAATAAGGTACAAGGATAGGTGGAAAAACCACAAACCTTTTCAGCAGCTTCGGTAACTCTAACCGGTGAAGCCTCCACATCAACTTCATCATCGCCTTCTGACATTGAAGCTAGCTGGCCCTCAAAATATCTGCCCATATTAATAAATTAAGTCATAATCAGTAAGCATTGATCACAACTTAATGCTTACGTATGTACATTTTCATGCATTTACCTGGTCAATAGTTCAACCGCAGCAGAGCCATATCCCATCTACATAGAATGCAATCAGGAATTTGTTAATCTCTCACGAAACTTAAGAGATGAAAATATGAGAAGCCTAAGCGAATTCACCTTCATGGCGTTGGGATGGACTGCTATGCGTACTATACGAGCACCCGAAAGGGTTGGAAAGACTAGGTCCCGGAACTGTTCACAGAACTTCCATGGTATTTGATCTCCATGTGGTGAATGACCATCTCTTAAACTTTTGATGGCTGATTTCTCAGATATCTGTCCTTCAAGACAGACCTGCAAAAGTACATCCAGAATCAATCACAATGTTGCTTAAGAGAAGTTATGTCCAGAATCAGTTACAAAAGAACGTCAAGATAAAAAGATTCATGATTTTACAAAAAGAAAAGAAAAATTGCTACAAACGAACAACTAAAGCAGACGGATAGCTCCTGTTTTATTCTTTGCTAGTCCAACTAACAGTTTTTCTCCAAACAAAATAGAAAGTATGAGCCTATACCTGGACAACACATAGTATATCAGGAAGCTGGTTTTTGGACTCATCAACAGGACCTGTACCAAATAGAAATTTAAGGCAATACTCTAAATCTGGTGATTATGTCTAGCTATGAAAAAGAAGAACAGTTATATACCGAGCAGCACAAACAAATGATGAGCAGGAGCATCCGCCAGCAATTGAAGATCATTAGGAGAATTCTTGTAGTGAGAAGAGACACAAAGTGCCATCATTCGCTGTAGAATACCACTTAATGTCAAGTTATTATTATCAAATCAAAGCTAGCAAAAAATTAGATTGTAAAATCAACTATAATTACCTGTAAAAACAGCTCACTGTCTTTGTGATAAGAAAATAGAGTGTCTCGGTTGACATAGTAGAGATCACACTGACTTGGCAGAGGATGGCTACAGATTACAGAAGAAACAGTCAAACCAAAAAAATCAGTTGGCAAGAAAGGGAAGCAAACATTGTATTATTTTTCCATTAAATCTCCATACCAGGCAGGATTTGGGAGACAATTAGCAACATCAAGGCATAGTAACCCATTGAGCCAGGATTCAATTGGATCTCCAGAAGCGTATCTAATAGACTCATTAAGTTCTATCTTCTTGAAAAGGCAACCTGGATCCAAGAAACTTCAGACAGTCAGGGTATTCCCCAAGGTAAACGATTCACATCAACTAGAGAGCCAAAAAGAAAAACAATTTCTAATACTAAATTCTAAGACAATAAAGTAGGCCCTGCAAGAAAGAAACATTAGCTCTAGTAATCATGAACACGCATCCGATACAGTAATCTAAAATCACAATAGGGGTCTACTGTGCATGAAGTTTTGATAAAAATAATTTGGAGGTCATTAAGGCCGGACTTGACAACAAAACCTACGTTCTTGGAAAAACACACATATATACCTCAAACCTAGGCGCTGAATTGATGGTTTACTTAAAACATAAAAGAACATTATTAAGAAAATGCTAGCAGCACTTTTTCCTTCTTAAACCAGTACGCAAGGGCAATGGAGCCATGCTTTAAGAAAGATGAGCTTTTATGTTCTTAAGGATAATATTGGGATCTCTACAAAATTCTCCTGATTGTCACATGCCAAAAGTGGAAGCGAGATGTAGCAGTAAAGTACCAGAAAGAGAGCCTTCAACACCAGTAACAGGGGCTCGGCTTTGCTCTTCTAACTGTTGGAGGAGTTTCAGGGACAAAGATCTACCAGTGCCTTCGTAGCTTTGATAAAGAAAGATAAACGAAATGAAAATCAGTAGCCTGACTGACCCAAATTATAACCACGACACACATAAAAACTTTCGACATTATGGAAGTGTAAGCATAAAATCCTGTTTCACATACCCACTGACAGTAGATGATAAGAAAACTAGGTAAGGGCCAAGTAAAGACTTCACAACTGGCAAAGGAATAGCTGCTGCTTCATCAATAACCAACAGCTCCACTTGTGAGAGCTTCTCGTGTTCATGCGGTTGTATATACTGCATGAAAGAAGAAGAAAATGAAGCAATTTAGTGAGTGATCGACACAAACGACAGCTTATTAGAAAACCAGGAATGAACAAACCTGGATAGTTTGCCTGTGCTGCTTGAAGATATTTATCCGTACGATTGCTTTCTTGAAGTCAGGATTCACACTTCTCACAACATCATATTCAAGATGTTCCTTCAAAAACATATAGTTGAAGATAGTGTTTAGGATATTATATGGATATCTCAATTAGCATGCAAAAACAAAAAAAAAAGGTAACTCTTTCTTCTTGCCTCGAGATAGTGCAGATCTAATTCACATTTATGACTATACCAACAAACAGGTAGAAAAAAATTGGAAGAAACGCAACATTAAAAATTCTTTAAAAATGCCTTAAATAAGTGATGCAGTAGAAGTTCATATTACCTTATATTTAAGAGCATCAAAACCTTTGCAAACAAACTCGAAGAATGTTTTCAAGTTATCTGGGCTTGGTGCTGTTACGTAAATATTTGAATACCTAACAGCAAATAAGATCAAGTACCAATAAGTTAACAAATATTATCAGAATACTCATGAATAAAATAGTACATATAACTCAAAGCCTACCCAGCAGCAACAGCCCCGGCAACAGCTAGACCAAGTGCAGCAGATTTTCCACGCCCTCGACTAGCAATCAGAGCAACTATGCTCCGGAGGGTCTTATCCAATATTGCATCAAAAAATGTGACAACAGCTTTACCCTAAAAAAAGAAAAAGCAGGTATTCAATCCTGATCCAAAGTGCAACACTTCTTCATCCAATGTACACAGGTGACAAAACTACATACCTGATCCAATGTACAACACTTCTTAATCAAAGGACCAACAGGAAAATCATCATTTAGTGCCTCTTTCAAACTCTTTAGGTCTTGTTCTGCCTCAGAAAGTCCTTCCGGCTCCTTTTATCAGATACACGTGAAAGTAAACGTTAAAGATGCTAACTGGCATGATGGAAGATAGTTTCTCTCAACCACCCTTAAATCTGCTATAAAAATTACCTCCTTTGTTGGAACTTGAGTGATAGATCTGATATGAGACGAAAGCGGCAGTATATTCAACTCATCATCCATGACAACGCATGCTTTGCAAGACGCTAGTGATAACAGAAAACGTTCATTGAAACGTCCGGAAGTTTCAGAGTGTGACTCAGTTCGAAATCTATCATGCACATCCTGATATGAACAGAACCAATCATGTAACTCCAAATAAGTAGTTAAGCAAACAACATAAGTACCAAAATCACGGTTCATACCATAACCATGGTGCATAGACTAGTAAGTGAAGCAAGAGATTGCAATAATAAAACAACTAGCCCACCGCCTTCCACCGTCTCTATTGTTCGTGCTAGTAGATTTGGGGTTAGAGCTTCAAAATCCTGAATACACCAAATATAAATTTAAATATGAAAGTATAAGTAAGTTGCAGCAACGTTATTTCTTATATCATTAACCAGGCCTACCTGTAGGATGCACATGCCAAAAGTATTCCCGAGAATTCTTTCAGAATCTTTGTACAAGCAATGTGTTACTTCCCCAACATCAAGAAAAAGAGAAAAAGCATCAAGTTTTTCAGGATCTAATTGTCCTCTCTCCTTCATCTTCTTCAACTGCTTCAAACGTTTTTTATTGTGACTGCACACAAAACCAACTTCACTATTTAATATTCAGGACCAAGCTACCGACTGTGCCCAACTTGGTTCCATTAATCTTGATGACAAAAAGAAAATTCCACAATTATGCTTAACATAGTTCACAAAGTAAGGATCCATCATTCTCGTCTTGGAATGACCAAAAGAAAATCACGCATAAGCACGTTCTAATAACAACATTTCAGGAAAAGTTTCTAATTTCACGAAAAAAATTATTATCTGAAACACAAGGATGATAAATGGAACCTGCTAATGTCGAGTCTGTTCTTGTAGCACCATAGCACACTTGTGTTAGACTTCACCACCGATTTTGATAAAATGTGATGAAGATTAACTATCTGTTACATAACGAAGAGAAAAAAGTATTATAATTCATCTCCGCAAAACCCAAAAATAAAGCTTCTTAGGAAAATGCAAAGCAGAACTTCTCTTTAAGAACACAATTTTTACCTGGTCACGAGACTTGTCACCGATGATGACAAACATGGAACGGTGTCTGAGTTTAACACCGTTTTCGATCAGAGTCCTAATTCGTTCGTCCACCTTCTTCCTCATTCTCTCACCAATTTATGTTTCCTAACCTTAAGCCCAAAACAAAATTCAATTAATCACAGGTTTGAGCTTTTTGTATAAAAATTCAAAGGCATGGTTTTTCAATTCTGGAGTTTCAAGACATGACCCCGTTTGAAAACAATATTTGCTAACTAATTGAACGTTTCAATTCGAAGCAAAGTTTCAAGCTTTCTACAAAAATCAACGAAGCAAAGTCTCAGAATTTAGAAAAAACGGGGAAAAAATTAGAGCATAATAAACACAAACGGCTTCGATTCCAAGCTGTATACTAAATACTTGGTCGGCGTAATCATTAGTCATTAGTAATGCGCGTGACGGAGAACGAACCTGAGGATTGAAGATGGTGACGGAAACGAGCAGAGAAGGTGAAAAAAACAGCCTTGTGTGTACCAAAGCAGAGAAGCGCGCCCTAAGTCAACCGTGAGTCAAAACCCTAAAACCCAGAGGGTATAATCCACTTGTAAACCGAGATCCGACCGGTTTTCTCCTTTTTCACATTTTTCCGGTTTGTGGTTATAGGCGGGTTTCTCCGTTGTGTGTTTAAAACCGAATTTGGAAAGCAAGCAAGCAAGCAAACAAACAAACAAAAATCAATCAAAATGGTGGATTATGGTATTCTAAATTTGATAATATGTTTAATTACGACCGTATAGTTAGTAACTAAATTAAAAATCTGTTTAATTATCCATGAATTACGTTTAGTAATTCGTATATAAAAAATTTCAAATTTGATTCATATTATCCATAAATCTGATAAACAATCCATTTAAATGAACGAGAGGGTTCCAGAATTACCAAACACACGATAACAAATTTTTCTTCTTTTAATTTTATATATAATGAATCGTATATATTTTTATATTTAACACTTTTATTGGTAATTTTTAATTTTTCTCTTACTTTACTTTTTCAATGTTATTAGTTGTTTCCGTTATATAGATCACAATTTTTTTTCCTTTTTGTTATTTTTATTTGGTAATTTTTATTTTTTTTTCTCTTACTTTACTTTTTCAATGTTATTAGTTTCCATTGTATAAAACACAATTCTTTTTCATTCTTTGTTATTTTGTATTTAAAAATAAATAAATAACTAACAATGGGAAAATTTATATTATTACTTTGACATATGTCGCGATCTTAATTAACAACGACACAAGTCATGATTTGATTGTTTTGAATTTGAATAAGAGAACTAAAAGATGGAAGTACACATTTAAAAATTAGAAAGGTGTAGATTATTATATAAAGTTTGGTTGTGGTCGTATATTAATAATTTTCCTTTTTTAAGTTTCCTTTTGTCATAGTGGAAAAGATTATAAACTTTTAAGTTTGGTCGTATATTAATAATTTTCTTTTTAAGTTTAGAGTATATTTATAATTTTCCCTTTTAAAGTTTGGTCTTGGTTGTAAATTATAAACTCTTAAGTTTTCTTTTGTCACTTTAATTTATTACTCCCTTTGATCCAATTTAGTTGGTTGTTTAAGGATTCTACCCACAAATTAAAAAATCACAAAAAATTATAAATTTTTGATTTTTTCTAAATTAAAACATCATTTATTGTTTAATTAAAACACAATTCAACCAATGATAAAAAAGACGGCAGAATATAAATGGTCAAAAATAAATATAAAAACTTTAATTTTGCATTGAAAATGTAAAACATCAATTAAAATGAAAAAAAAAAAAAATTGTTTAAACATCAACTAAATTGGATCAGAGGGGGGGAGTATAAGTTTTCCTTATTTATTCTTGTTTTTTCTTTGAAAATTATCATACGTGTTATGTTCACGAGAGATAAGCTTTATATTATAAGATATATATTTTATTATTTTTTAAACATCGTAATTAAAAAATAAAAATAAAAAAATCTTTGACATACTCGATTTCATACCTTCTTTGGATCCAAAAAAATAATTGAATACACTATGAACGCGTATGTGGTGGACCATGTCACATGAATACACTATGAACGCGTCTGTGGTGGACCATGTCACGTGGTCCTATGACAGAGAAGACACTTATTAGTGAGTCAAATTGTCCCAAGACTATAATAAACCCATCTTCTTCTTCAACTTTCTCTAATTAATGGCTTCTTCTTCTTCTTCTTTGATTTCTTCAATAACTTCTTCTTTGTCGTCAAGCCAACATTGTAGACATGAAGTCTTCCCGAGTTTTAGCGGAAAGGACGTACGCAAAACCTTTCTAAGCCATTTACTCAAGGAGTTCCAACGCAAAGGGATCGAGACATTTAATGATAATGGGATGATCAAAAAGGGTCACTCTATAGGCCCTGAGCTCGTAGAAGCTATAAGGAGATCGAGGATTTCACTCGTCGTGCTCTCTAAGAACTACGCTTCTTCGAGCTGGTGCTTGAATGAGTTGGGTGAGATCTTGACGAGCATGGAGAATGCGGGGCAAACGGTGATGACCATTTTCTATGGAGTTGATCCATCCGATGTGCGGAAACAAATGGGAAAGTTTGGGAAGAACTTCGAGATGACTTGTACGGGGAAAACAGAGGATGAAACACTTATATGGAGGCAAGCTTTGACCGATATAGCTAACATAGCAGGCGAAAATTCCAAAAATTGGTATGTTAAATAAGAATAGCATTTCAATGATATAGCTTCTTCTTCTTTTTTTCCAAATCGGTGATATTTTTATTGAAATGAAAGATCCAGAATTGTCCGGTAGTAATATATTTGTTAGGAGTAATTGAATAGAAATATTTTTATTTTCCATGTGTATGGGAATAGGATTTAGTTGTTTGATAGAGATTGTAGAAATCATAAGATTTACAATATCTTCTAATAGCTAAGATATTTCTCTTAATTATATAGGGACAACGAAGCGGACATGATTGAAAAAGTTGTCAAAGATGTTTCAAACCAACTAAACACTACACCATCATTAGATTTTGATAACTTGGTCGGAGTTAAAGCTCATGTGAAACGGTTGAGTTCTTTGCTTTGTCTAAAATGTGTGGACGAAGTCAGGATGGTAGGGGTTTGGGGAGCTGCGGGAATCGGTAAGACGACCATCGCACGAGCTCTCTACAACCAAATTTCAGAAAACTTCCAGCTTTGTTTATTCATGGATAATATTAAAGAAAGTTACAAAGGGATCAACAGTATTGACGACTATGGTTTGAAATTGCGGTTTCAAGAGAGATTTTTGTCTAAAATTGTTGATCATCGGGAGATTAGGGTGCAACATTTAGGCGCAATAGAAGAAAGGTTAAAGAACAAAAGAGTTCTTGTTGTTCTTGATGACGTTGATGAAATAGAGCAACTAGTTGGATTGGCAAACCAAACCACTTGGTTTGGTTTAGGAAGTAGGATCATTGTGACCACAGAAGATAGAGAATTATTGAAAACTCATGGCATCAATAATGTCTATAAGGTAGATTTTCCATCTTGTGATGAAGCTATTGAGATCTTCTCGAGATATGCTTTCAGACAAACTCTTCCGCCCCAAAACTTTATGGAGCTCGCTATTGAAACAACAAAGCTTGTTGGCTGTCTTCCATTGGGTCTAAGTGTTTTGGGTTCATCTTTACGTAGAAAGAGTAAAGCAGAATGGCTACTCACGTTGCCTCGACTAAGATCAAGTCTTGATGCAAAACTTGAGAAGATATTAGAAGTTGGTTACAACTGTTTACATGAGAAAGATAAAGCCATATTCCTTCACATCGCGTGCTTCTTTAACGGTGAGAAGGTTGATCGTATCATACAATTTCTTGCTACGACTGACTTGGATATTGTCTTTGGCCTCAAAGTTCTCACGA
The DNA here is from genome assembly GCA_002933915.1 of Eutrema heterophyllum. Taxonomy (NCBI): domain Eukaryota; kingdom Viridiplantae; phylum Streptophyta; class Magnoliopsida; order Brassicales; family Brassicaceae; genus Eutrema; species Eutrema heterophyllum. Next base: position 131,596 of record PKMM01037675.1, read on the forward strand.
ATAAGTCTCTCGTACATATATCGACCGATGGGCGAGTCATGATGCACTATTTGCTTCAAAAATTAGGCAGAGAAGTTGTGAGAAAACAATCCATCTACGAGCCAGGGAAGCGTCAATTCTTGGTGAACTCGGAAGAGATATGTGATGTACTTCAAGATGAAACGGTATTATAAGTATTTACATATTTCTTTTGACTTTTGCTTGCTAATTTGCGCATAGGATAGAATATTCGAGATTTTTGGGGTTCTATCGATTAGACTTTCTATGAACTAAACAAGAACTCTTTTTTCGGTTGACCTAATATGTAGGGTACAGGGTCTGTTTTAGGTATATCATTAAATATATCAAGAATGAATAAACTATCTATAAGCAAGAAAGCCTTCAAAAAGATGCGTAATCTCCAGTTTCTGAGGTTCTACACAAACTCTATGGATGAGAAGTATGGACTAAAAGTATCCAAGAGGTTGGAATGTTTGCCAAGTAAACTAAGATTGTTTCATTGGGATGCATATCCATGGAGGAACATTCCTTCAAAGTTTTGTGCAGAGTATCTAGTTGAACTTAATATGCAACACAGCAAGCTAGAAAAGTTGTGGGATGGAACTCAGGTTAGTCTTTCTTTTGTATCCATTAATTAATTAAATGAATATATTGGTTAGTTAGTCAATCCTACGTTTTTTTTATTTATTGTTTCTAATAGAAAAAATCGAGTTGAGATCGAATCAACTTCAAAATTTAGTTTGGTATGCCTAACTTCTATCCTTTTTTCAAGAAGTATAGGGTCAATTTTCTTTTTGTTTAGTTTACTTAAGTTACAAGCTTGTGTACATAGAAAATTAAAACCTATAAACCCGAATTAAGATTTAATTTGGTTAACACATACTCATGATAGATGTTTTAAAAGAAAAAAATATATTTAAAAACGATAGATTTTTTAAGTTTTCTATGCATTTTTTATTAGTTAATAATAAATTTCAAGAAAAACAATTAAGTTTATTTGAATTATTATTGGTTTAAAATTATAGAATATTGTTAATCACACGAAAAATAATGCATTTATAATCAAATTTTAATTTGGTTTTTTTAATATGAGTGGAAAACTTAAAAAATCTATTAATAAAAAACAGAGGGAGTATTATTTTATTCAGGTTTGATTCAATTTGGTAAATTGAATAGAATCAGAAAACCTTAAATCCAAATTTTCTAAGAGTATATCATTTTATTATTTATAAAATGAATGTGTAGTCTGACTTCAAATGTTCATGAGAATTTGTTTGTCATTACCAATGATTAAATCAAATTATTTTCTTGGAAGATTACTAAATATAATCGTTTTTTTTTTTGTATGTTCATGCTCAGCCACTGAGAAATCTCAGACAAATGGATCTAAGTTTCTCCAAGAAGTTAGGAGAGATTCCAGATCTTTCAGAAGCAACAAATCTCCAGACATTAGATTTGTCTTATTGCGAAAGCATGTCGAGTATTTCATCATCCATCGGAGAACTCAAAAAACTCAAAGACCTAACTATGTTCGGCTGCACAAAACTAGAAGCTCTTCCTACAAAACTCGATTTGGCTTCTCTCGATTCACTCTACATGGACGGATGCTCGAGGCTGAAGAGCTTTCCAGAACTTTCTAGAAACATTCAGTTTCTATATCTAGGAGAAACCGCAATAGAAGAAGTTCCTTCATCGGTTACTTCATGGACACGTCTTTTGGAATTCAACATGTCAGGTAATAAGAGACTCAAAACATTCCCTCACGTTCCAGATAGCGTTCGTGTCTTGTCTCTTGGAAACAACGAGTTTGAGAATATACCAGCCGGTCGCATCAAGCCTATGTCTCAGCTACGCAGCCTTGACCTAACCGATTGCAGAAAACTCGTTTCGCTGCCAGAACTTCCGGAATCTCTTGCTTACATCAATGCTGATAATTGTGAGTCACTTGAGATAATCTCACATCTATCTTTCAATCCCAGCGTTGTTCTTGAGCTTGGAAACTGCGTGAAGCTCGATCAAAAATCAAGAAATCTAGTCGAGAAATCCGAATGCGAGTATGCGTTCTTACCAGGTGGAGAAGTGCCTGCATACTTCACTTATCGAACTAGTAGTGGAAGTTCTTTGAACATTCATTTGGATCATCAAAACGTTTCTCTTTCCGCGGTCACGGGTTTTAAAGCTTGCGTGGTACTTGCTGCGGGATCTAATTCCGATGTTTTGTCGGTAGATGGCGTAACGGGCCTATCTTGTTGCTTAAAAGGCAAATACAATGGATCAAGTATACAATACTATGAATGGCCAGTGATGTATCCATCTCTACTTCTAACCGATCACCGGTGTATACTTAACGCTGTGTTGGAAGACGACAACAAGGATGGAAAAGGTAAAATACTTATAGATCAAGAGATGTGTTTCGAGTTTGGTTGTCCTCATTACAAGATTATTGGTTGTGGTGTACGGCTCTTGACGGGTCATGAAGAAGCGGAAAGTTTCAATGGAAGGTTTGGAATTAAATTTGGTGAAATGTCTGAAGAGAAAGATGGAGAGAGGAAGAAAAGCAAGAAAAGAAAAAGAGTAAACAATGATCGATTCGTCGTTTAGTAGCTACATTTTTCTCAGATGAACAAATCAGAATCTCGACTGATGTTTTGGTTCAAAAGAATCTCGACCGAGATCCGACCGGTTTTCTACTTTTCCTCTTGTTTTTTTTTTTTTTACCGGTTTGTCATTAAAGGTGTGTTTCTCCGTTGTGTGTTTAAAACCGAATTGGGAAGGAAAGTAACTCTTGAATGCGAGATGTTATTAGAAAAAGTTGAGTAAAATATGAGGTTATGGAATTACAAATGGATCACAAAATATGATGCTTAGAAAATAGTATGCCTTAATCATAGTTCCTGTCATTTAATGTAATTTATGTGATTAATGACATCACACACATATAATTTGATATATAAGTGTGCTAGTTATCTATACTCCCTCTGTTTCATATTAGTTGTCGTTCTAGGTTGTTACGTAAATTAAGAAAATAATTCAATTTTCTGTTTTATCCCTCATTAATGTATTATATATTATGATCACGTTAATTAACCAGCTAAAGGAGTATGGATAAAAGTAGAAATATTATCAAACATTTGCATTGAAATTCTAAAACGACAACTAATATGAAACAAAATTTAAGCTCTAAAACGACAACTAATATGAAACGGATGGAGTATTAAATAGGTGAAACGATTATATATACAATTATTTCATAAATAAGTTGGCAACACATGATTTAAACAATAAATGGCAACAACTTATACACAATTATTCCATAAGCAGATTTGACACATGAAACTCGGTTCAGGTCATTGTTCCACTTACGTTTGGGCAAATTACACGGAACCGAATCGAACCAAATAGTCATAAATACTCGAATGTTTTTATCTAAAACATTTCGGATATCCGAACAGAACTAGAATCGAACCGATATTCGAATGGATACCCGAAAAACAATTATATATGCAAAAATATTAGGTATATTTAGATTTGAAATTACTGAAATACCTAAAATTACAATTATAAATCCAAAGATTTTCCGCATAGTTCGGATAGAAATATCGGATAGTTTGGATAAAAATATGCAATCTGAATCGAATCCGAATATATTTCGGATCCAAGAAACCCAAAATCTGAAATACCCAAATTGGAACCGAACCAATTTTATTTCTGTTCCAATATGGTTCCTAAAGTCTTAAACCTAAACTATCTAAAACCCGAAAAACCGAACCAAACCGACCCACATGATATCTAATTAGTGTTTTCTCCAAAACTCGGAAACGAAAGAGAGATATAGAGAACAATAAAATTCAAATCCCTCCCACAGAAAGAGTGAGATGATCAACTTAGAAGAGGAGACTGGATTTTATGCTCTTTGTTTTTATGATCTGCCAGAGCAGTGGCTTCCTCAAAAACTTGGAGACAAAAATGATAGCCTCGTTCAGAGAAAATGGTTTTGCAGTTTCCGTCTGAAAATATTGTTCAGATTATCGAATCAACATCAATCATATGGAAAAATACCTTTAAGGTGTTCCCGAACAGATTCGAGCGTTTTACAGTGCTTCCGGCAAACCCCACATCGAGGCTGATGAAATGAATGGTACGAAATCGCCTTGTGCTTACGAAGGTCTTCGGGTCAGTCTCTGGCTCTTAGCCATGGTGAGAGGGGCGATCGCCCTAGGTCCAACGCCCAATTTTTTTTTTTTATGTTTTAAAATTTTATTAAAAAAGCTCATGATCTATTATCCTTTTTTTTTTTTACGGCAAACCCTTGATCTATCATTATCTATATAGATAAATAAGTAAGGCTCATATCTATATTTATGTGATTAACAATAGAGGTTCATAATCTAAACTTATTTTGCATTCTAAAATATATCACATATTTATGGTTTATTAGATTTTTGTGCTCTTAAAAGATAACATATTATCAAAAATATTAAATATGAAAAACCAGTAAAAACAAAACATTAATACACATTAACTTCTTTTTTACTATGTCATTACTTTCCACACAATATTTTGACAAGCTAATATTCCTTAATCCACAAAAACTATAAAACTATGTCTTTCATCCGTATTAAACACCTACAAAAATGCAAGAGATAAACACTAGTGATCACGCTTGCCACACTTCTAAAAACTAAATAGAATCAATGTTTTGTTTTAAAAAATCAATCAAACCGACCTCACGAGAAAAGGATGGCATGAAAGGTATCTAGCATACACATCAGCGCTCAGAACACCTGTACGTAAGAAAACAACACACAAATACATTGCATAAAAATCCAGCGAGAAACCCTGAGATTAGCCATCCTCACAGGCACACACACACAAAAAAACGCAATATAGCCGTAAATCGAGCCACTAGTAGCTGTGTCCACATAAATCAGTCGTGTGTGATTTCGAAGCTAAACTGATTAACAAACAAAATTCATCCAGACTAGATGCAGTTCATATCAGATTTGAAGACAACATAAATCCATACAGATAGAGGTAATATGAACGGAGAAGAAGGATCCAATGATGCTTCCGAGATGAGGGACGTCGTTGACGTAAGGCATAGCACTTGTAATTAGTCTGTTTCTCTTCCCAGGGATCGGTAACGTGGGGCCGCTTTTGCTGTCCTCCAAAGAGAAAGATAGAGCGAGAGGAGAGATGAATGAATAAAATTCAAAGCCCGCCCCATTAGGAAGGAAGCCTAAGCCCAGGCCCATCTTTTTCTTTTAAAGCTTAAAGTATTCGAAAGTTGGTTACACATCACCGATTTGGGATCTGCTCTAGTGCTAATGTGTAGGCGTCTCTGCACCAGGGTCTGGTATCTGGATGAAATCTCAAATATTTGTGATTGTTTCCCGTGGTATCAATGGTTATCTTAGGATACTTTACCTCTTTTTTCTTTCTTTTCCAAGCTGTATCTAGATGCAACATTTTATCAAACGACTAAAAAAACATGTTTATCTTGTTTTTTCTTCTATAATCATACTAGTCTTCCAATAAAATAACTTTCAAAGTTCTTTTCTATTGAAATATTAAAAGTTTGTGCGGCTCTGCGCTTTTTGCTGAAGAGAAAACGGGATTCCGTGTGTGTGTGTGTTTTTTTTTGGCATAAAAACGCTATTCCATATCTATTTGCTGAAAAACGTGATTTTATGTTTTTTCCGAAAAATCGCAATTCTGCTTTGTAACCACCAGAACAATTCTCTTTTTTTTTTTTTTTCCTTGACACTTTTTTACCTTTTTATCTTTGAGATATATTAAAAGAATCAAACGTATTTATCAATGCAGTAACTAAAAACGAACCAAACAAACAAAACCAGATTCATGTCAAATGTAAACATCCGAAACAACATATTGGACAAGTTGTAAGACCACAATCATAGTAAAACCCTAATTCTGTTAATTAACACCTTCAAGAAGAAGTAACTGGACCAGAAACCACAAGAATCGCCTGAAATTTTGATGGATGTGCAACAAAGTAAATCAATCAACATTAGTAATACAACTCTTAGTATGAAGATACTCGCCTACCGAGTATTTGTTTATGGGAAAATACGTTTTGATAGTTATATCTTTAGAATTTGATTGAACTATTGTACTGTTGATGACTTCAAACTTACTCGCATAACTTATGCCTCAAGAGACAATTGGGTTGATCAAGAAGGCATGTTGTTGGTCAGATACTAACTTTGACAGTTCGACTTGGACGTCAAAAAGATTATGAGAGGACCGGCAATGAGGAGTATTTGGTCTCTCATCATGACAAGGAACATGATCTGCCTTTGTCAACATCTCCAACTCACGCATTTTGAGTACCACGACAACAACGTATGAGCCATTGGGAGGAAGAAGCAACTTCAGATATCTTAGCTAGCCATCATACGCATATATACATGATTCACTTATGGTTCCATGAAGGCTGCCAATGGGTAACCAGTTATCAACAAAATAAAGTTTCTTCATTATTCTAAATTGGAAAGTTAAAAAAGTGTTTAGATTTTTATGTTTTTTTTCTATATCTTAACCTCTAGATATAGGAGAGTGAAACAAGGGTTGCTTAAGTTTACAACCGATAGTTTTTCTCTCTCCGACAGTTTTTCAAGATCATCGACGCAACCTCTCCGGTGGTTGGCGCTCCTCGCTGCGCCGGGGAGGTTTCTTTGTCTTTTCCTGCTTAGTTTACGGTTCACCATTCGGCTTAGCTTGTTTTTCGGCGTGGGGTTTTGTTTTTTTCTTAGATCCAATCGTACCTCGGTGTGGTGGTTTACGGCGTTTCTTCGCGATGGAGGGGCTCTCGTTTAGGTCACATCGTCGTCGTGCTTCTGGGGTGCTCGTGATCGGGTCTCCGTCGCAACAAAGCCTTTTGGCTCTAAAATAATCCGACGATGATTTGGTGGCTAGTTCTCGATTTACGGTGGTATGAGACAAGCGTCGAAGGCTCTCCGAGTTCCGATGGTCCTAGATCTGAGTTTGGCTTTTCTTCCTTTTGGCAAGTAAAGTTACGATCTGGAAAAAAAAAAATTAAAAATAAATTCCGATCTTGTCTTCACCGTGGGTTGAGGTTATGTTGGGTTTCAGATCTTTGCTGTTAGGTCCTTGGTTTGTGTAGTGGTCGTTTTTAGTTTTTGGATCAGTTTCCGGGGGTTTCTTATCCCGCCGACTATGTTTCCGGGGTTTCATATCCCGCCGGCTCTGTCTCCGGGGCTTCATTTTCCGTCGGCTTTTGTAATGTTTTATGTTAAAATCGTTGCTGGTTTGTGGCTTCGGATAAGATTCGTAGACTTAGCATCTGCCTTGAGAGAGTACATCGTGATGCACGGAGACGGTTTTAAATTCCATACTTGGTACATGGACAAGACGGTCCTTGCAATCAGTTAAGCTATAAAACCAAAAAAAAAAAAAACTTCAAAACTTTGTCGCCATAAATATTTGGAGATATCGATTTTGTATGCATTTTTGAGTTTAGGTTATGTAGTTTCTTTTTCTTTTTTTGCTAAAAATTGAAAATAAAAGTGATGTATTCTAGATTTGTAAAGTCCAATACATTTGTTATGTGTATTCTTCTAGATTTCATACGCTTAAAACAGTGAGTGTGTATATTATTGAAATATTTAGCGATAACAAGTTTAGGTAAGCTAAGCGCTGGCAAAAGGTCGTAAATTTTAAATTTTAAATTTGAATGAGATTCCCTCTTATGGACAAGAAAATAACGTCATTCATCATGTATATGACTATTTTATTGTTTTTGGTCAATAACTCACAATGGTGTGTGATACTCAATCTCTATAATATTATTTAAAAATATATTTTTGAAAATGAACTTTATTTTATAAGTTATTACGTGTCATTACAATTAAAAAAATAATTAAAATAGAAAAATATATAATTCTCTTTTAAAATTAAATGAGAATGAGAATATAGAAAATATTTATTTATCATTAAAGAGGTTCATTACTATTTAGTTTCTTAATTATTTTAATATTATATATTTTTAAATAATAATCAATCCATATATTTTCAAAGAAAAAATATATTCGAAATCTTTCTATATTTTTCACTATAATTTATTATATTTTGTTTAAATATATATCAAAATAAAAGTTGAAAAATATTTTACTAATTTTATAAAAAGTTAGACACAAGAAAATTGATTTTTTAAAATAGTTCTTGAAATAACCACAAAAATAGTCATTAAACGATGCATATTAGAGTTATGTTTTCAAGATTATAGGTTTTGCGGGCTAGCCCAAATAATATTATAGTCCACTGCAAAATGAGTTAAATAGACAAATTATTCTGTTTGACAACTCTATCTATAATCATGAGTTATACATATTAAAAAATTCAAATAAAAGTAATTTTTCTTAAATTTCAAAACAAATTTTTAAAAATAAATTACCCCGCACTAATTAAGTTATAGTATAAACATATTTTTTTTATATAAACATATTTGGTTAGCAAACATATTTGTGTAATTTTTATAAACTGATTTGTGTTTTGTAAGACCATCGTATCAATGTATTTTTAGTAGGAAATTGTGGTTTACAAATAAGGAAACAAGTAGAGTAAATAATATAATGAAGAATAATGTATAACGTTGTTATTTTCATTAAACAAATGTATTAGGTACGGAAAAATTAATCAATATATTGTTTTCTGTACTAGCAGTCTTTTTATTAATATTTATGATTCTAGCTTACTTTAAGCATAACTATTATCGAAATATATATTGACTAGTGGTTTCACCTTTTTTGGTTTTAGAGGTTTCACCTTATGTGGCTTCTCCATCAAATCCAAAACTTTGGTTTTAAAACTTTAGTAGAAGTTTTATATTATAACTTGTAAGCCCATTGGACCAATAAAAAAAACAGCTATATATTTTATTAAATTTAGCTGGTGACTATGAAAATATTTATTATATACGTCTCCTAATAAACCGACGATATACGTACATATTTTAAAGAGATTGATGCCTGCACACGACGTGAATCGAATATTTACTATTTAGCAAATAATTATACACGCAAAATAGCCAACTTTGTATTGAATTAAGATAAATTATTTTTACTTGTCACTTAGTACACGTCTTCAGCAATCGGAGCTTCTTCGATGATAATATCTGATCGATGGGTTCTACCAAATTATTTTTCTAGATCAACTGATTCATTTAAAATCATTTTTAATTCAAAAACTTACATCCAACGCCAGTGCTTTATTTATCAGATCGAGAATCATTCAAACTAACAAAGTAACCGATATTTTTTTGTCCTTTTTGACGTAGAAAAATACTTTCTTTTAAAAGATAATAACTTCGTAAGTACACACATAATCATTATAACAAAAAAAAAAGTAGACGCATAATCTTTAACAAAAAAAAGTACACACATAACGAGTATTTTAAACAATTACACCTCAATAATAATTGAAATATAACAATATAATAAGTATTGCATTATATACTTGTTTTTTAATGGTCAAATCTAACGATTAGCCACTTGATATTTTTTTTTCTTAAATAGACTTGCTTTTAATAAAGTAATAATTTCAGTAATAATAAAAATTTATAATGGGTGCATATTCCAGTTACTTAATTATAATCCATAATTGAAAGAAGGATTGGTGGTACAGATGGCGAAGTCTCGTTGAACAAATGTTTAATCAATTTGGATCAACAAGCTAACCTTACCTGGCTTGGATCTATCTTTGTCTCCCATAACATCAGATAACATTGTCCCTTCTTTAAATTAATTTAAACTTAAATATTAGTAGTTTTTGTTTTAAGTAGCTATCCTCCATTATGATTACATTTCATATGCCATGATAACAGGTTGCATGTTATTATGATAATAAACACACACACACACAAAAAAAAAACTTATTAGGTGGCCACTTTGAGTTTCAAAGGAACTTTTAAGGGCAGCGCGAAAATATATCCTATGTGTTTAAAATTAAAATTCATTTGCATCTGCCAATGATCATCGTTTACTAAAATATCTATAGATTATACATTCAAATACAAGTTCCTATAAACAAGTAAATTATACTATACAGAGTAAATCAATTATTCAATTTATGCAGATCATAATCTTTTACTGTAGATAATTCAATAGATTAATGAAATATATTTCCATTGACTGTCATCAGTAGAAATAGTTAAAACAGTAAAAACATTTTTTAGACAAACAAAAATGATAATCACACAAAAAGTAGCAAGTGGACCGGTGGTTGTCACACTTCTGCTGCCATTCGAACTCTACATGTCTTCTATGTGTGTAGGTATTTGACTATTGAACCGGTCTACGACCCAAAAATATGATAAAAACAAAAAAAAGAATGATAATCACACTCGCATGGTGGTATAACTGTTGAAGATTCTCTATATGAGTTATGCTAGCTAGGGTTTGATTTTTTTTTTCATTTCGTTTTTATTTATCATGGTTAATTGGTCTATCGATGTTTTAAATAGCAATTACATTTAGCATTTTTATAGGTATTGATGACTAGTGTAGGATTCAGTCTGGGAATATTCTGTTACAAAAATAAAATTAAAAAATAACAAGATTTAATTTGAAAATAAATAAATAAATCATTTATTTTAAACAATATAAATAAAAGAAAATCAAAATATTATGTAATTTACAACTGTTTTTAGGTAATTTCCAACTTGAATGAAAACTCATGTATAGTTTGCTCACTATATTTTAATCCGCACTGTGCACAGAGTACCATTTTATTAAAAATTGTTTAAAAATAGTAATTTAAGTTTTTTGGCTAAGTTAAAATTGCTTGGCATATATATAAATACATATATATTAACATCATACAACTATATTTTACATCTATCGAATAAGAACTTTAGTTAGTTTCGTTGTGCGGATTAATATATAAATAAACTTGGGGTATGAAATTGATCTGATGTTAATATATACATATAATGTACCAACACAGATTATAACCTAGATAAGTATATCCTTATAATATAAATTTGATTATGAACTTTTTTTATTTGAAATAAGATGATTTTTTTCAAAGATCTTGAATAATTTTTTTTTATAATATATAGGGAGATTTATTATTATGTAAAAAAATATAATTATTTTTAATATTGTAACAATTAATAAAAACTAAATAGTAAATACTCTCTTAAATATGAAACAAATATTTTCCATATTCTCTTCAATAGTTTTTTTTTAAAGTAGTTATATCTCTATAATATTATTTAAGACTACATTTTTTTAAATGAACTTTAATTTGTTTTGTAAGTTATTACATATTATGTCATTACAAATAAGAAAAGATAATTGAACTAGAAAATGATATAATTGTCTTTTAAAATTATTGATGAGAATATGGAAAGTATTGATTTCCCATTAAAGATGTTATTTACTATTTAGTTTCTTAATTATTATGATATTAT
>PKMM01037675.1:143730-190410 GCA_002933915.1 Eutrema heterophyllum
ATGGTTTCAACTATCAACACCCTCCACATCATCTTCTCTTTCTTCCACATCCTTTTCTCTTTCTTCCACCTAATAATTCAACACACACTAATATTTTATACACTACAATGGTTTGTTTAATAAGATTCAACACTCTACCCTACCATATTTTATTTTCTTTTATGCTTTAGTTTTTCTGATTAGTTATTATTAGTAACAGATACCGTTTATAATTAAATTAGCGTAAATAAGACTTAAATAATTTTATATTTTTTTATTGTTTTTTTATATTCTTAATTAAAAAAATGCAAGTAATAAAAACGAGAATAGTGAAAGTCATTATTAAAACAAAAAAAATTACGAAAAAATTAAAATACAATACAATACAACCAATAAAATACACATAACTTAATTAGTACAATAGACTGAACTCACAAACTTGGAAATCTTTTTAATCACGAGACATTCCGAATCTTGCCCATATGTGTTTGACTATATCTGCTTGCAATTCGTGATACACACTTGAATCACGCAACTCGGATCTAGCACGGACATGATTTGCAAATGCAGGTAGCACCTCGGTCGAGAATGGTTGCGGTGTACTAGACCCACTTGCCTCAGATTGATCATAATCGTTCCATCGTTGAGTATATGTATCACGTTCATCCTCAACAATCATATTATGCAATATGATACATGACCTCATAATGATAGCCAGATCGGCTATGTCCCACATGCGAGCTGGTTCACGAATGATTTTAAATCGAGCCTGCAACACTCCAAATGCACGTTCGATGTCCTTCCGACATCCCTCCTGAACTTCTGCAAATAACTTGTCTGGCTCACTTTGAGGAAGCCTAATCGATTTGACGAAAGTAGGATAAGAAGGATAGATACCGTCAGCAAGATAGTACGCCATATTATACGGACGTTGGTTCACGAAGAAGTTCACTCTTGGAGTATTTCCCTGTTCAACATCATCAAACACTGGTGAACGATCTAGAACGTTTATATCGTTCAATGTGCCCGAACATCCAAAAAAAGTATGCCAGATCCATAGATCATGGGATGCAACTGCTTCAAGAATAACAGTGGTGGTTCCCTTATCTCCCCTAGTAAATTGTCATTCCCACGCTGTAGGACAATTCTTCCATTCCCAATGCATGCAATCAATACTCTCAATCATTCCCGGGAACCCTCGCATCTCACTAACATGCAAAATTCGTTGCAGGTCATCTTCAGTTGGAGCTCTGAGATACACTTGCTCATACAATTGTATGATTCCTTTACAGAATCTCCGCAAGTACTCCATTGCAGTAGTACCTCCTATCTTGATGTATTCATCCACTGCGTCAGCCGCCATACCATATGCTAACATTCGCATGGCCGTGGTACATTTTGCTAATGGAGATATACCTTCTTTATTGGCTGCGTCACATCGTTTGGTGAAGTAGACGTCACTGCTTGATAGGTCGCTAACGATCCGAAGGAAAACATGTTTTCGCATACCGAATCGCCGACGAAATATTGCATCGTCATATGTAGGTTGATTGACAAAGTAGTCGTCAATCAGTTTTTGATTTGCCGCTGCATGATCTCTCTTGAAGTATTTTCTCTTGCTACGAGGTGGATAGTCTTCATCTATTTTCTTTCGCCACTCTTTAAACCGGTTGAGGATATACCTCTCTTCAATTTCAGCTTGCCTTTTGTAAACTTCGACATCAAAAGGAAATTCTGATGGATCAATTGAGATTTTTTTAGTAAGGTAAGATTTGTGGTATTGGTACATCAATGGAGGAATGAGTCCCCATTTATAAGAAATTCACGGATTACACTTACGAAATTCACGGACATCAATCTAAGCCGTTCAATATTGTCGGCAAAGATCTAACCGTTGCTTTGATCAGTAACATCAACTTTAGCTAAATTATCACCTTCTTTGACAAATACGGATCAATCTAAGCCGTTCAATATTGTCGGCAAAGATCTAACCGTTGCTTTGATCAGTAACATCAACTTTAGCTAAATTATCACCTTCTTTAACAAATACGGATCAATCTAAGCCGTTCAATATTGTCGGCAAAGATCTAACCGTTGCTTTCATCAGTCACATCAATTATCACCTTCTTCGAAATTCACAGATTACAGTGATGAAAAAGTCACGGATTACTTAACAAATAAACATTATTGAAGTTACATTGGATTCTCCCAATAACATTGGATTACAGACAAAGAGACATTAAAGTGGGAAATGACAAATTACAAACTGACACTTGACAAACACTGAAGCAGAAAATGACAGACAAACATTATTAAAGCAAAAACACACAAAATGCAAATAGACACTTGACAACAATTAATCAAAAAGATCGTGGCCCAACTTCTCCAACAGCATTTTGCTCTGGTCATCGAGATCCTTCTTCTCCTTAAGCTTCAGATACATCTTCATCTTCTTTGCTTGAGTCTTTTCTTGCTTTGCTTGAGTCTTTTCTTGCATCAATCGGTTTGCCTCCTCTTGCATCTTGAGTATTTTGTCCAATCGTTCAAACTCTCGCTCCTTGATTTTTCTGAATTCATTCATATCTTCCTCGACCGCTGCCAAGGCTTCACCCTTATCTTTCTTTTTAGCCTTTTTCTTATATGCATCCCTCCCCATTGGACGAGCACTGGATCCTACAGAGTTGGAGTCACTAGCATCACTCTCGTGTGCCCTCTTAGATCCACTGCTTCCAGAGCCAGTATTTCCTCCTACCTGACTACGATAACGTGGCTGGTCACAGACAGCGAACCATTCTTTCATTAAATTGAAACTTCCACTACCACCACCTGAATATAGTTCTTGCGCTTTCGCCAATACATCCTGCTCCGACCACCCGCTTTGTCGCATACGCTCAGCTTTATCGTAATCGCCAGTCCATTTTGGCAGTTGTTTGTTCATGTAGTTGAAATGATTTCTGCACGAAACTCCACTATGCGGAGAATTAAATGAGCAATGTTCATTACAATACTCAGCAATCTTACCCTAGAATGCTTCGCTCTTTTGGTTTCTGCCAATAATGCTGTCTGTTCCATATTTGATCCACCCACTCAGTAGCACCAAATTGTGGTCAGTGGTCCATATGTGGTTCTTACGGGGAGCAGGGGTTGAATCGTCTGCATTTCGAGTGGCTTCATTGACACCACTCATACCAACAATAGCCATTTGTGTCGAAAATTCGGGAAACTCAATTGCTCCACCATCCGGAACAATTTCATTACTCGTCGGAGTAGAGGAATAAGTGGGTCGTTGAGATGAATGTGGCATCATCGAGCCGTAGTACGGATAATAGTTTGGGATAGCTGGCGGCGTGAAGAAAGTTGGTGAAAAACCATAATTCGGTATATTTTGCGGTTGGTTAGAAGATTGATTTTGAAATGGGTGGTTGGGATTTGGGTAGTAAAATGGGTAATTAGAAAAATTTTGGGTGTTAGAAGGGTTATTGTTGGAATCCATTTCCTCAACAAAGATAGGAGAAGATAAAAACGAGAGTTTGTGATAGGGTAAATAGAAGAATATTGTTAAGAAGATGGTTTTTTTTGTGTCCAAATCTAATGAAACAAGTCTCTATTTTGATATAATTTTTTGTTATAAATAATATAATTTCAAATTCAATAATTGCTTTAAATAATGTGGATGTAAAAAAAAAACAAAAAAGTTCATCACCCATTTATTAAATATTTCGGTCACCGAAATCTCTATTTTTTCAATAAAAAATGATATGTAGGACACACTTTTTTTACTTTCAACATGTTGAAAGTTTTCAACACAAAAACCTCCATGTCATCCCACTCAAATTATTCAACACCCCATACAATGGTTTAACCAGTTGAATATTATTTTCAACTACCTCATTGTGGGTAGTCTAATACTTGAATACTTCAACATAATTATCACAAAAATGCCACCTAAGCGTCCCGCGTAAAATCCATATTACAATCTTAGGTTAGTTTTGGTACATCTTCTGTAAATTTGCGTAGTATAATAATGGAATCACTTGGTGACTTTTACTATATATGAATAAAAGTATAGCTAGTTATTTCTAAAAAATGGAGCAAAATCATTTTTTGAAAACATGAAAACTTAGTTATTATCATAAATGATAGTATTCGATCAAAAAAAAAACATGAATGATAGTCAAATGATGGAATCTAACAAGTTCTTCATTTTATGTCTATAGGATATGATAAAAAAAAATCATTAGGTTTATATCAATAATAGGATTCATAATCATATACATCTATGTCCTAATGTCCATATGTATGTATGACATAACGAATTATATGAATTTATTACGAATTATATGAATGTTGTTAAAGTTCATAAGCATGTACTGAATAGATTATTTCTTACTAAATATTACATTAGATCGTTTTTCTAAGCCTTTGACATGTGATATGAACCTCCCTAGAATCGACACTCTAGAACTGGGCAGAAGGGGATAAGCCTTGCAAGCACAAGTGTTTAAAGGGATGTGGAATCGAATGGTCACACAAAGGGGACGAGGTCCCTTTGATTCACCTTTGTTCTCTCTAGATATTATACACTAAAGAATAACAAGAAGCTGGATGTTACGCAACAGCAAAGGAAGAAGAGATAGTCTCGAGTTCTTTGAAAGAAAAGAGGTTGCGCCTTTGATTAAAAACTAGGGTAATTGTTTTTGTCGACATTACAAGGGTTTATAAAGCCAAAAAGTGGACCAAAGAAAGGAAAAAATTAGAAGAGGAGGAAAAAGTAAAAGAAAAGGAAAAACACTTAAAACATATTAATAAGCCTTGCTTCAATTTTGTGGGCTTCTTTAGACTTGATCAGTTGGACGCACCTCCACTGTTGGGATTTCTCTGAGCGATTCACTGGGCCGATTGGGGAGATCTTGATAGTTTCAGGAACTAGACCCACGGGGCTTTGGATCCATATGTAGATCGTTTTCTGGGGCGCTGTAAGCTAACAGCGACACTTGATTGAAAAAACCATAGTAGTGAATCGATGGGCTTGGATTATGATCAACAAATGGGCTAAGGGGATGTGATCCATTTGTCTCATTAAAAACCTTACTTTGGAAAACCCATTGGGACAAAACCAAAGCAAGAGAAAAATAGTGCAAATGGGTCACATTCCCATTTGTTGATCCATTAGAAATTCCCGGATCAAATGTTGTTATTGGGCTGAGCCAGCTCTTCATTGTTGAATTTGTCCTTCTCCTTAGAGTTTCTTGAAGCTTCTTTGAGTCGGATCCAACTGGTTCATGCTTAGCTTCCTGGGCTACAAGCTCAGGTTCGAGCTCCATCTCCTTAGTATTGTCCATGATCACATCATCCTCTCCCACTTGAAAAGGATTTGACCTCAAATCCGAACAATATGCAAGGACAAGAACTAAGTTAGAATTATAGAAGTGAATCAGATTATACTCACCTTGCAAACAGATCTTGTAGGCATTGATCTGTTCTATGATTCGGAATGGACATCCTCCTCTTGGCATCAGCTTGGACTCCTTTTGGGCTGGAAATCGTTTCTCCTTCATGCGAATCCAGAACCGATATCCAAGCTCAAAGATCACGTTGCTCTCCTCTTTGTTTGCTTGCGTTTGTCGCTGCTTGTTTTGCAAACACTCCATTGGTTCAAGAACAGCTTGAACGACAATCTTCTTAAGCCAAACATGGATGAGCCACGTTTTTGGGGCATGAAAATTCAGCTCTCCATCTTGTATACCCTGTACACTCACAGCAGAGACTCGAAACAAAAGATCATAGGTGCAAAAGATATACTCATTTCGACTAGCAAACAGTTTACCACTTAGATCATCTAAAACAAATTTCAAATGCTCAGCATGATCATCTAGGGGCTTACTAAAATTCAGAATGCTATCAAAGTAAACTATTTCTCCAAAGAATGATTCAGCATTCGGTGAAGCACTAACAGAATTAGAGAATCTATCAATATTCATAAGCACCAAATTTCTATTAGGTTCACATGTTTTATCCTTATCAAACAGAAAACCTTCATGCCTAAAGAATTTCTTATGTTCAAATTCTTCGCAAGATGGAATCACATTTCTAAAGATATTATTTGAATCATAAAGCCCTTTGATGTGTTCAAATTCCAGCAACTTAGCTTTGGGAACAAAAAGAAACACATACCTTGGAATTATTGCGTCAGCCACAATAATTTTCTTACCTTGCTTGTTTCGGATGTCACAAGGATTTGTCTCAAAAGTTGCTTCTGGTCCAAAGGAATTAGAACGTTCTATATCACAGATTGGAAGTAGCAAGTCACTGGATTTTTCTCTTTGAACTACACTTCTGAAATCCTGAAAATGACAAGGTTTCTCACTCGGCAGCACCGGTGCGGGGTTAGTTAGGCTGGTAAGAGCCTCCCTAAAAACAAGCAGAAGTATAGGTTGTTGAGAAAAGAAAGCTTGTTAACCTCACCTGGGGTTGCAAAGAAGTTGTATCGATCGATACCAGAGGAGTGTCGATCGATGCTCCCTTCTGGACTGGGTCGTTTGAGCTTCGGCTGGTCCGGATCGATCGATACGGAGGAGTGTCAATCGATTGGATCGATCGATACTGAGGAGTGTCGATCGATTCCGTCTGGACTGGGCGCAAGTGAATTTTCTCTTTTGTCCTTGAGCCAAAGTTGATCCTTTCGATCTGATTGCCATGGCCGTCCAAGAAGAATGTGGCTGGCCTCCATTGGCAATACGTCACACTGAACTTCGTCTTCATACTTCCCAATGGCCAGGGGAACGACTACTTGGTGGTTCACTTTCATTTTGCCTTCTTCGTTAAGTCATTGTAGCTTATAAGGTCTTGGATGCCTTTTAACCCTCAACCCAAGCTTCTTGACTATCGTCTTGCTTGCCACGTTAGTGCAGCTTCCTCCATCGATGATAAGGCTACAGACTTTGCCTTGGATAAGACATCTTGTATGGAATAAGTTCTCTCGTTGTTCTGTTTCTTCAGCTCTGGTCTGCATGCTTAAAGATATCCTTGTTACTAAGAGCTGTTCTGGTTGCTGGCTTTTAAGCAAAGTGATTTGCGTAGTGTCTTGAGTTTGCTCCTAGTCCATTGCTTCTCCTTTGGACGTGTGCTCTTTAGTAGGACATGTTTCAACACCCTTTCACAAAGACAAGTGCATCATACTAGTGATGGGAAAATTAGAGAATGTTTGTTCAAAACAGAACTTATCTTAGCCTTGGTTTGAACAGATGCTTGTTCTGGTTTTTCTTTCTGTTTGCACAATATATCTTTGATGTGAGCATTCTTCTTTTCCAGGGCCATAGGGACGTCACTCTTCTGTTTTGGCTGAGAGACAAGTGTGGAAACGTACTCCTTTTGATGTTTTGGCTTGTCACTCCTCAGCTTTTGATGTAGCTCGCGCTGTGGATGGCTTGGAACGAATCTTCTTCTCAAAACAGCTTTCATTACAGCCCAAGTCTCTACTGGCTTTTCTCCATAGCGTTTCCTTGAAGTTACGAATTGATCCCACCAGCTGAGTGCATAAGTATAAAACTCGGCTGCTACTGTACGCACTTTGTCGATCTCAGAATATTGATGGCAACCAAAAACGAGTTATGTCTTCTTCTCCCACTCCAAGTATGTATCAGGGTCGTTTTCCCCATGGAATGGTGGAATTCTGAGCTTAAGATCTCCCATGTTGTCTTGTTGATGAGCTCTGCCTTCTCTCGCACGTCTATGCTTTCTTTGACTGTCCTGAGACGAGTGACTACTTTGGCTATAATAGTCTGCTGCTTCTTCATCTCTATGCTGCCTTTGTTGATTTCTGTCTCCTCTACGAGCTCTCCTTGGATAATGATCACTCTGCACTTGTTCTCCATTCTGTTGCAGCTTTTGACGAACAACCTCTAGTTTAGCATCAAATGTAGCTATCATCATGTGCTCCATCTGAGCAATCATTGGTTCCATCGATAGCTTGCTGTAGTTGTTGTTTTCTCATTTCTCCTCTTCCATCTTGACCTGAAACAAGACAGAACAAGAAACCAGTAACTAGTTCTTCACAAAAATCGATTTAACAATGATTTTAAACATGAACAGACTTGCTACACATTCAAGTTGTTAAAACACAAACTGCTGCTCTTAAAAATCGATTTTTTCTGCAACTAAAACAAACAACAGGTTGTTTAGACTCAATCACACAACACACTGAAGCAATATCTTGCAAGTCTAACACCTTAAAATTCGACCTAACACATAACTGGAGAGACAGTCTTAGCAACCAATTCGACAACAATATAAACCCTAAATTTTTTTTTTTTTTTATTTAACACAAACAGAAACGAAACAACACGCTTAAATAACTATCTAGCTACGAAAATCACACAGAATCACGGCTAGACATACTCGACTTACCCTAGTAAGATGAACAGACGCGAAAATCACTAAAACAACAAAAGGACTTGTGCAACAGCAAAAACAGAAGATGAACAGACATAAAACACAAAGAAAAAAATCAAGAACAGATGCGTAGAAGATAGGAAAGAGATTACCCAGAGTATAGAGCGTTGCTCTGATACCACTTGATATGAACCTCCCTAGAATCGACACTCTAGAACTGGGCAGAAGGGGATAAGCCTTGCAAGCACAAGTGCTTCAAGGGATGTGGAATCGAATGGTCACACAAAGGGGATGGGGTCCCTTTGATTCACCTTTGTTCTTTCTAGATATTACACACTAAAGAAGAACAAGAAGCTGGATGTTACGCACCAGCAAAGGAAGAAGAGATAGTCTCGAGTTCCTTGAAAGAAAAGAGACTGCGCCTTTGATTAAAAACTAGGGTAATTGTTTTTGTCGACATTACAAGGGTTTATAAAGCCAAAAAGTCGACCAAAGAAAGGAAAAAATTAAAAGAGGAGGAAAAAGTAAAAGAAAAGGAAAAACACTTAAAACAGATTAATAGGCCTTGCTTCAATTTCGTGGGCTTCTTTAGACTTGATCAGTTGGACGCGCCTCCACTGTTGGGCTTTCTCTGAGCGATTCACTGGGCCGATTGGGGAGATCTTGATAGTTTCAGGAACTAGACCCACGGGGCTTTGGATCCATATGTAGATCGTTTTCTGGGGCGCTGTAAGCTAACAGCGACACTTGATTGAAAAAACCATAGTAGTGAATCGCTGGGTTTGGATTATGATCAACAAATGGGCTAAGGAGATGTGATCCATTTGTCTCATTAAAAACCTTACTTTGGAAAACCCATTGGGACAAAACCAAAGCAAGGGAAAAAGAGTGCAAATGGGTCACATTCCCATTTGTTGATCCAGTTGAAATTCCCGGATCAAATGTTGTTGTTGGGCTGAGCCAGCTCTTCATTGTTGAATTCGTCCTTCTCTTTAGAATTTCTTGAAGTTTCTTTGAGTCGGATCCAGCTGGTTCATGCTTAGCTTCCTCGACTACAAGCTCAGGTTCGAGCTCCATCTCCTTAGTACTGTCCATCATCACATCAGCATGAAATTTCTAGCGATATATTTGAAATTAGACCAAAAATCAAATTAAAGCGTGTACGCACATGCACATGCATGTACGGTCTGGAAGTATGTATATTCATTGTACCAATAAAGAAGTACGTACGTAAGGTACGTTTCTTTTTTTTTTTGTCAAACCACGTACGTAAGGTAAAAAAAAAAAAGTACGTACGCATGACCATAAATAGACGAAGCACCAAGAAAAAGAATGTTTCAACTTGTTTTCTCCACCAATTAAGCAATGCACCATTTATAACACAGCACACAATAACTAATGATAAAAAATATAGAAACTTGTCAATTGGTATTCGGTTAACAAACTAAGCAACAAGTAAATGATATTGTGATCAATACTTGGAAGTCTTGATCCAATCTACTTTTTTTTTATTGGATGACGATGATTGAAAATTTTCTATATAAGTAATATATTGAGATTTGTTTCTATTTTTTTCTGAATAATTCTAAAACATCACTTGCTGAAATTAATTAAAAAACATACATAAACCTAAATAAATAAAACTCAAATTTCATCAAGAATACTATGTCTGGTTTTTTTTTTTCTTTTTCCCAATAAAATACATCACTAGTATATATTCTTAATCATATCTCCCTCTCTCTTTGTTATGCCGTATCTTCGGCAAAACCCAGATGAAGATCCAGCGACTTAATGTTTCTCTTCGAACCAGAATGAGAAGTCAGATCTCTCTGGAACTGAATCATGTTTTGTCGTACACCGTACATCTTACCCTTCTCACCACTCTGTTCATTGAGATCTTGACACGTGTCCTTATTACCGAAGCTAATCTGCGACGACATTGACGACCACTCCTCGTTGAACACACCAATCAGATTATTATTCACGTGCATGGGTGAGAACGCGCAGTACGACGGCGTTTTGTATTGTCTTTGAAACGACGTCGTGATGGGTTGTTGGTGGCTGGTGAGATAATAGCCGATGCTAGCTCGTCGAGCTTGAAGCTGAAGCCTCTTCTTCTTCAACCTCTCTTTCTTGTGAGCATTTTGGTGACCTCCCAAGGCTTGAGAATTTGCAAACTCTTTGCCACAATATTGGCACTCGAGTCTTTTCGCTATAAACGATGTCGTCTTGTTCGTTGAAGAGCTCACGCTATCCGCCGTCGTGACTTCCGGCGAACGATTACCGCTGATGAGATCGAATCCGAACAGTTTTATGGTCTTGTCGGAGGACGAGTCTGAGGAGCTTTCGCCTGTACGAGACATTGTCGGAGATATAGACATATATTTATGTATGTGTTTTCTGGTGGATTTGATTAGCTTAGGAGATGTGTAAATGGTCTTCTTTATATAGTAAAGGTTGAGAGACGGAGGATGTTTAGTTTAATAATTTGTAATTAATGATGCATTGCATCTGTACTATAATGTATTGTATGTTTTAAGGAGTTTTATATTGTTGGAAGGGTTTTTATATTAGTCATGAACAGAATCGACTTAATTTTTTTAGGGTTAATTTATAATAAAATTAGTTGTTTTTGAATCTAAGGTGTGACGAGAAATGATCTTGGAAAATAATCCTTGACAGTTTCTATTATACTATATAAAATATTACACTAAACACGGAATAGTTTTATACAAATATGTGGATACCACGCGCCTATATATATATATATATATAGGAACGATAAATAATAAAATGGGATATAAAAATATTTATACTATATATAAAGACTTAACTTGTCAACTTATTTTATCTTTTGTCTTATGCATAATGCACTAGGCATGGCCATTCGGGTTTCAGGTCGGAGTCGGTTCGGTTCTTTCAGGTTTTGGATATTTTGGTACTAGAGATCTAGTATCCATTCGGATATTTCATTTTTTGGGTCGGGTTCGGTTCGGTTCCGACCGGATTCGGGTACCCGAAATTTAAATATTCGAAAAAACCTAAAAAATAGTTCAATTTAAATAAAATTTGGTTAAATTTCGCAAAAATTGTTTAATTTTGACAAATATAATTAAAGATTTTTGGATATTTATATTTTGGTTCTTTCGTTCTAAACATAACTAATATATTCGGTTTATATTTGTAATTATGGGTATTTGGTTCTTTCAAATCTAAATATGCCTAATATTTTTGGATATATAATTGTATTTCATATATCTCAGGTACCTATTCGAATTTTGGTTCGGTCCAGTTCGATTATGGTACCAAAAATATTTTATAAGATAAACTATTCGTATATCTATGAAAATTTGGTCTGGTCCGATTTTTCGGTTCGGGATATTTTGTCCACACCTATAATTGCACAATACATTATACAAATTTGCTTAAAATTTATAAGCTTTACTTTTAAATATTGCGGAAAAATACTTTCTGTTTAGTGCGGTGAATAAAATAGTTAGATTAAGTTGAGATATGATGAATTTTAAAATGCATGCAGCGATCACACCACTTGTGACAATTAATACAAAAGTTATATTCTAAGCTTAAAGGGAAGATTAAGATGTTAATATAATATTATAAATAAAATCAAAAGTCAAAGAAAGATAGGAAGAAATAAAGCTAATCAATTTAACCCAAAAATATATAAATAATCAACCTGCAAGGTGAAGGATAATACTTTGATCCCTAAAATAATATTAAAAATTCACTGTACTTGACATGCATATGATATCCATCATAATTTTTAAGCGAGTAAATGTTCACTCAAGAACAAAAACAAACGGATCATCGTCCGGTGTTCTCTACTAAAAAAACAATTAGTCAATTTATTAGATTTAGAGTTATGTATATTTATGTGATATTCATTAGACATTTTAGAAATCTCCCATCAACTAAAGTTGCTCGCATAGAGATCTGATCATGGAGCATGGATTGAAGTTTCTTTGTAACTAGGAGGTGGGATTATTGTTTTTGTTTATTAGTTTTTCTTTGCTTTTTGTTTTACCTCATTTTTGTAAAGACCAATATTTTATCTTTTTTAATTAGTTTTTTTTGTTTTCTTTCTCCTTATTGTATGATATTTTGATTTCTCATTTTTTAAATCATATAAATTTGTATTCTGTATATTTTAATTTCAGACTTTATTCCTGCTATTTTTTGCTAATTCTTAATATTTTTCCTTCGGACTAGTTTTTTATATTGTTTTGCCTTTATATCATAACCATTTTTATAGAAAATATATACTGTCTTTGTTTTAGATTCTTTTTTTCAATGTTTATTTGTTTGGACTCATTTATTGAGTTATATTACAGCCCACTATCAATATTTGTGTAAAGAATAATCTCTCGTTTCTGTTGATCTTTAGGTTATGTTTACACCATATCAATGCGCGGTTTGGGTCCGGCAAAAATTATAAACCAACATCGACAGTACCATCGCTGCCTCTACCGCCATAACCGGTGCGGCATACAAAATTGGGGTTCGTATCTTGTTCCTTCTCGAAGCGCGTTTGTAATCTCCTACCGGAGCTTCTTTTACTCTCGCCGGCTAAAAGTTTGGACCTCATTTATCTGCATCTAGAGTCGATGCACCGACGCCGAGGTGTGTTGTGATTCATGTCGGCATAACTGTATAACGCGGAGTATATTTAGTTGTGACGGCTGTCTGTTTCGAGGAAAGAGTGTAATTATTGAAGTTTTGATGTCGACTGATGAGGAATTTCTAATATTTGAACTTTATGTGTTTATCTTCTGGAGCCGCCAACTAGAAATTTATGGAAATTAGATGATGTTCAGCAATATCTGTGTCTACTGGTTAGTATTTGTTTAGTAATCTTTTCAAAATTTTCCGCTGTTGTTATTTGTCTTTACACAGTTGTGGTTGTGTGTTTTTATACTGTGATTTTATGTTCATCTGGGATTATTTTAGCTTCATTTGACTGAAAACAATGTAACGCTCTCTAAAATTCCAATGTATAGTGTTTCTATACTCCTTTTTTGGGCATGTATTGTTTTTTCTTATAAGAACTTTGTAGACCGAGGCAATGATTTTGGTCATATTGTTTTAATTATTAGATAGTAGCATTTTTGACATTGAAGCGCCTCTTGAGTTTGTTGGGTTGTTGATTTCACATGTGAAGGATTCATAAATCGTGAGGCCATAGATTTTGGTGGAGAAGAAGATGAGGAAATAGGCAGGGAGTCGTCTAAACATGTCGATTTCGCAGATCAATGAATCAGAAAACAAATCTGACACATGGGATAGTAAATCGGATCCGACGTCGGCATTTTCCACGATTCGGAACAACTGGTCAACAACCGCTTTGCACGCCGATGACCAATTGATCGTTGGTCGTCTCAGATATAAGTTTTCTTCTGCAACGGCGGTCATCTCCATTGTCGCCATAGCTGTATTGTATTTCGTTTCTGCGTTTCGAGGTTATTGTTGGACCTTTTTTAATTTGTTGTTAATTATTGACCCATTATTTGGCCTATTTTGAGTGTTTGATTTTAATTAGTTTTGGACGATGTGGAATGAAAATAAAATTAAATTAGAGGATGAAATGAAACTAAGTAAATGAAGAGATATCACACATATAGAATATAAAAAAATGATGTTGCATCCTGATAAAAAGAAAGTACATTCTCCTTTATATATATAGATTTATCGCCATGTCTTCCACCTAAACAAAATCTTATTTGTCAAATTAATTACCGTGAGAAAAGAAAAAAAAAAAAGCCTGACCATGTTTAATGAATGCTAATTAAATTATTAAATTTATTATGGAGAATAGTTAGTTGCCAAATGAAGGAATACAAGAAGTGGGCAATGATGCAAGCATACTATACAACAAATAAAAAATAAAATATATTCATAAGTCTAATCTTCAAAACAAAATCTTGGGCAAATCTTTATAAAGCATGAGAAGACATTATTTTATACAGAGAAAAAAATAGTATTAAAAGGCATAGACTATTCTATTTTCAGGTGAATCAAGTCATGAAATAATCTTATTTTAATAAAATAATGGCATTGGGTTTGGACAGTTGTTCCCATTAAAACCCCACTGGTCTTTCTTTAACCTACTCTTTCTATTTCATAATATAAATTGTAATATATAACTAAAAACAACTCAATCAATAATTAAAAAATGGCATATTATAACAACTTATATTTTAAGTTATTAAGTGTTATAATTAGTTATGTTCACTCATACAACCTAAGATCTCTGATTGGTGGACTTTCTTGCCATGGTGTCGAATGCAATCAAAAGCTCTTTCCTCTCTCTCTCTGGTCCTTTATTTTATTGTAATTTTTAATTGAAAATTGTAATACTCCTATTAATTGAGGGAAGAAGAAGAATTCCAAATAAGCATGCTGTCAACAAATAACAATCATCTTATATTTATCCAATCAGATGTGGAATAATTTTAGCCCATTATGTTTTTTTTTTTCCGAAAGTTTCTTTGTGGTGGCTACTAGGTGGGTGGGTTGGTTTCTATAATATTTAATGTAATAAACTTATATATACATATCTATAAACTATTCCCCCCTCACCTTCTTAGTCGTTTTGTTTATTTGTATTGCCATCGAACAACTTAACGTCTATATACAAAAACCATTTCTGAAAAGGTATAGTTAGTCTCCGGGGCGAATCTAGCAATATATTTGATTGGGGGCATAAAATTATATAACACTAAGTAGGTTTATTTTCACATTTAAAAGAAAGAAACACATAATAACGTTTGATGCAGTTATTTTAGAATGACTAGGCAAATGAGAAAATAAAAAAGGAAGCAAATGTCTATAAGAAAAAAAAAATAGAGATTTGATGGAAAGAAATTTAAAACAAAGGGAACAATATGAAATCCAAATTAATGGGGGCAGTAAAAGGAAATTGCATTGAATTTCTAGATCGTTCCAAATTTACTTAATAAAATTACAAATTTTTTAAAAAGTAATGGGGGCAAGTGCACTCATACCTCTCTTCTTAGATTCGCCCCTGGGTCTACGGTGTCCGTAAAACTTCCATTCTACTACCATGTTTTTTTTTTGTTAAAAATTCTACTACCATGTTAATTTAAGGTTTAACTCTAGTGTTGAGTTCATTGACCAAGAAAAGGCTAACTGTAGTATTTGTTTCTTTATAAGGAAAGTTAATTATAAGGGATGTGCCAAGTATCACAAAATTAATTTGCGTCAAAACATTTTAAGAATAATACGTTCGACCAAGAAAAAAAACATTTAAAGAATACTGACTCATTAATTCTATATAACCGAAATTGTTGAGACATTCCCCATTCATCTCGCTAATAATGTAATTGCTGACCATGTGAGTACAACATACATGCTAAATTAGCATGTATTCGAATTTAAGAACAACGAGGTAAGAAAATAAAAATAAAATTAAAAAGAACAAAGACATAAATTCTCTAAGAAAAAAACAATCTAAATAACTCCATTTGTTTCTATCAAATATTATACTATATAAAACTTACAAAACATTCTACATATAAGATATACTAGAGTCTTAATACAGCGTTTATTAGATCAAAATCCAGATCTAAAAAATAAAATTATCATCTATAAACTTTTCATTCTACTTATTTAGGTTTGAATAAAAAAATAAAAAAAGTAGAACAAAAAATAAACGAACATTAGCACTGACAGGAGAAAATTGATAGATTTAAGTTAAATTAGTAAACATTTTTTAATTATAGGTCGAAGAAAATAATTAGAGTATCCCAAGGTGGTCCCCACAGTTTGCCTATCTGATTAATCAAATCCTTGCTTCTCTTCTAGACGACTCCACGAGCACTTGAAGTTTTGAACCCCTTTTTTAATTATATATTTATTCAATATCTATGGAAAAAGATATACATACCACCAAGAATGCCAAGACCAATTTAAAAAAAAAAAACTATACCATATAGCTAATGGATCAATAAATAAATGAGAAAATAATCAATGCTTATCGATCTAAATGAACAAGTCAGAATTTCTTAATTTTAAGGTATTTATTTGACTATTTTGTTTTTTTGGGTTTAATTAATTTGACGAAATGTATAGAAATGGGTGTTACTTAGAAGTTATAACTATCCCAATGGAATTGTTACGTAAAACCTTCTTCTTTTTTTTTGACAGCGTTGTTACTTTGCTAGCATAACAGTTAGCAACTATAGAAAATAACTTTTAATGTCCACATAAAATATTACAAGTTTACAGCGCTAATAGAGACAAGATAGCATTATTTGAAATTCCTAGATCATGCACGTAAAGAATTGTTATTGCACGATGCAGATCTCCAAGCCAGCCGTGTGATACACATATAGAGACTCTTTTATAATTTTTATACATATCGCGGAGAATTTTGTGGGATAGTGGTTTAACTACTAAAGCATGGTTTCTTAATTAGGTATAGCCGTATAGGAAATTTAATTTCTTATAGCCAGGGCAAAACATGTAGACAAAAAATATATAAAATAAGGCTGAAGGTTGTGAAATCGATCCCCATCCAAGTTGGTCCCATAAAAAGCTAGATTAGGGTTGTGATTTTTAATGGTTGGATAAAATTCATTAGCATCATGCGGTTTGGGGGGTTCGGTGACAAATTCGTTTGATTGATTGCCCAGTGACAGTGTATTAGATATTTGGCCTGTGATTTAGGGAGATATATAAAAATCGATTTATGAAAAAAATTGGATACATAACATTGGTTTTAGAGTATTAAAGATGAACATTTTGATTTAGGTCTGATTTTAATATGTTATCATATTAGCTATAATTGCGTCCGTGTAAAACTAATTTACTACTTAAGTATCATTTTTGTTTCCACGATTAAATATTAATTCTAAAGTATCATTAAAAAAAACTAAACAAAAAAAATTCAAATTGCCCATGCGATGATCAACTTATAATTTCTTCATGATTTTAAAATTTAGTTAAAGATCTGGACATATTCGAATATTGGGTATTAACTATTAAAGATGGACATTTTGATTTAGGTCCGACATATTCGACTTAAATTTGGACATTTTGGTTTAATATGACAGCAAAATTGGTGAAGTTAAACTGAATTGACCAAGGTTTGAACCCGGTTTGACTTCGATTGAAATTTACTAGGCAGGCTTTGGTTTGGATTATTTGTCCGACCCTAGTGAATACAAAAATATGGGTCGGATACAGACACTCCTGGGCCTTTACTTCGGTTTCGGGCATAAATAAAACTTTTATTACTACTCCGATCTCCCGACCTTTCCAGACTATTTAACAATTGGGGAGAAATAAAGAAGAGAAAAAGCCAAAATAGTTTAAGGCCCATGAACTTCAAGTAAATTTAGTTATGATGGTTTTTTGATCTCTTTGTCTTGTGCTCTCAGCTCTCCTATTCTTTTCGAGAAATTGGGATTATATGCCCTTTTGTACATGCTTTATGGTTGAGACGGGTACGAATGTTTTTTTTTTTTTTTTTTTAATGAAGGGGGTACGAATGATGATGATTGATGAGTTGTTATTAGCAGAATTATAGGTTTTATAATGGGAAATCCGCCAAACAAATCTTCAATTTTGTTAATCTGGCAAAAAAAGACACGATCTTTTAGAATGACCAAAAAAACATCGAACTTTGGTTGACTTGCCAATTAATTACCAATGTTTTCGTTGACCCGTCAATTAAGCACACCGTTAGAAAACTTAACAGAATATTTCGTTAAGTAAAACAACGTCGTTTCATCTCGTTTTGAGATTTGCGAAAATGACCCAAAACGACGTTGTTTCGCTTAATTTTGTAAAATTTGCACTCTTCTGGATTTGAATTCGGGACCTCTGTGCCGCATAATGGAGTGTTTTGCCATTGAGCCACTGACACTTTTGAAGGTATGCCTAACAAAATTTATTTTATAGAGTAAGGATGGGCGTTCGGTTAAACGGTTCGGGTTCGGGTTCGTTTCAAGAAATTCGGGTTTCGGGAAATTTGAAATATGAAAGAATATGTTTGAATGGAAAATTTGAAATTTCAAATTTGGAATTTCCCAAAATCCGAATTTGAAAACGTAACCGAAATTTTGGGTTTCGAGAAATTCGAGTTTTGAGTTTCGAGAAATTTCGGGAAATTTGAAATTTCCCGAATTTTGGTTACGTTTTCAAATTCGGGTTTCGAGAAATTCCAAATTTGAAATTTTAAATTTTCCGAAACCCGAAATTTCCCCAAAATTTCAAATTTCCCGAAACTTGAATTTAAAAACGTAACCGAAATTCAGGAAATTTCTCGAAACTCTAAACCCGAATTTCTCGAAACCCGAAATTTCAAATTTCTCATTCGGACATATTCTTTCATATTTCAAATTTCCCAAAACCCAAATTTCCTGAAATGGATCCGAACCGTTTAACCGAACGCCTATTCCTACTCTATAAAATAAATTTTGTTAGACATACCTTCGAAAGTGTCAGTGGCTCAATGGCAAAATACCCCATTATGCCGCCCAGAGGTCCCGAGTTTGAATCCAGAAGAGTGTAAATTTTACAAAATTAAGCGAAACGACGTCGTTTTGGGTCATTTTTGCAAATCTCAAAACGAGATGAAACGACGTCGTTTTACTTAAACGAAAAATTATGTTAAGTTTTCTAACGGTGTGCTTAATTGGCGGGTCAACGAAAACATTGATAATTAATTGGCAAGTCAACCAAAGTTCGATGTTTTTTTGGTCGTTCTAAAAGATCGTGTCTTTTTTGGCCAGATTAACAAAATTGGGGATTTGTTTGGCATATTTCCCGTTTTATAATCCCAAGGCAATAAGGTTATTATTTATACAAAAATCTGGTTTCTAATGGTTTATCGGTCTACCGAAGCTTGATTGTTCTAAACGAGATTTATGTGTTTACAGAAAACTCAAAAAAAAAAAACATATTTGCATAAATTAACACTTATTTAAACTTTTCTTACAATTTTAGCACTTATTTTTTTTTGTCTTTTAGCGTATAAATAATAAAAATACCCCTCTTTCTGTCTACTCGTGTACCGTCCACAAGCGTACACGTCGTACTGTAGGCTAAATTGTCATAAATAGTAACAAAAGTGCTGAAAACTATAAACAGTAAATTAAGTGGTAAAAAACTATGTAAATTTTTAAAGTGCTAATTTTGGTAAAACACCAAAAAAAGAATTACATGTTTCATAAAATCTTTTTGTCTTGTGAGAACGCAGATAAAATATTTTTCTTTTATTTGTGCTTGGCGTTTACATTTACAATTAACAAATGAGTTTTGCTTAAGATGTTTTTTGTTTAAGATTGTAGGTTCATTTGAAAACAAATGTAAAAAAAATTAAGGTCTGAGTATAAGATATAGACAAATTAAGGAGCAAAAACAGAGTAAGAGATAAAAAGATGAACACATAATAATGTAATTTGAGAGCTAAGCTCATACATCTTAATCGTCGAGGACATGTGTTAGTTGATCTCGTGCAGAGATTAGGATTGTCGTGACGAAAATCTAGACTCGTTTAATCTCATGTGCTCCTTGATTTTTTAACGTTTTTGAAACTGGTGTTTGACTGTTTTCCAGAAGTGATTGTAAGAATAAACATTAACATGTATAAGCATAAACTTCACAAATAAATTGGTCCAAAGTTTTCTTAAAATAAGAAATATGAGGGAAAAATGAGGAATTAATTTGTTTTCATCTTATTTAATACAACCAGTTGGCCGAAGATAATAATAAAGTCTAACCGTTTTTTTACCGAATGCCACTAGTCTAGTGATGAGTCCATCTCATGTGTAAAAAACCTCACATTTAAATATAAAACCTAAGGTAATATAAAAGATATAAACCAATGTATTTACTGTTAATTAATTTTGAATTGAAAATCTGAAACTAAACATAGTAATACTGTGATAGTATCAGTTAATAGAGTCCCAACTATTATCCCAAATAGGATGACCTAGTTAAGTTATGTTGCCGATCAAAAAGTAATTTCGCTTTGAAATAAGTTAATAAAGTATTGTTTTAGAACATCAAAAGGTAAAGGATCAAAACCGAGGCGATTCCCATATCCGAAAAGATGAATCATTCCATAACGTGTTCGATGTAATCGGCTGGCTTTGCTTCTTTTACAAGCTCTGCATCAGTAACCTATGAAGAAATAAACAAACATTATGAATTTTTCAAGAAGGTGGAGGATGATAAAGGTGGAGGATGGTGATGGTATTCACGATGACAACAACGATGGTGTTGATGGTGTTCACGACGGTGATGATGACGGTGACGAAAGTGACGATGATGGTGGTGGTGACAGACTGACAGTGACATAGTCAATCACGATAGTGGAGAGTGGTGGTGGTGTAGATAACATTAACAGTGCCGGTGAAAGTGGTGGTGATGGCGATTATGGTGCTGATGAAGGTGACGATATGGTGTCGATGAAGGTGACGATGCCGTTGAAGGTGGTGGTGTCGGTAAAGGTAGTGGTGATGGTGTAGATAACAATGACAATGCTGGTGAAGGTGATGGTGACGGCGACGGTGGTGCCGGTGAAGGTGACGGTGCTACTGAATGTGGTGGTTCCGGTGAAAGTGGTGGTAACGGCGACAGTTTTATGTTATCTGTAAATATTATTCTGATATTTACTATGTTAGCACGTTATAAATATCGGATATTATTGTTAACACATTATAAGTATCGAATATTATTGTTAGCAAGTTAATATAATATATGATAATTGAGTTAACCCGATAAACATAAACTTATCACGATAACATAATAATTAACATGTTAACAAAATAGTTTTCCACTAAAAACTACTGACGGTTATTAGTGGATAACAAATATTATCCGGAGTTTACCAATATTAACACGTTATAAATACCCGATATTATTGTTAGCACATTTAGGGTTTATGGTTTATTGTTTACGGTATAGGGTTTAGGGTTTAGAAAGTATAACGACAAAGTATGATGTCGTAATTTAACATTCGTAGAAGGATTTTAATAAATATTTCATAAATATACGTCTAATATACTGTTTAACATTAAAGTTGAACGATAATATAATTATTGGTTAGGGTGTACTATCTGTATATGGTGTTATCCAATAATTACTCCCCCAAAAATATCTTTGTTACATATCATAAATGCTCCGACAAGCATTAAATGCTTCGTTATGTTTTGCTGCAATTTTTCCATAAGGGCAAAATGATCACAAAAATTCGGCTTTTACTAGAGAGAACTAAATACTGCATTATGATGGTTAGAAAGCTAATTTTTGGGTCAATCATGTATAATCATCTTATTCACTCTTTTTCTTATTAGTATATGTGATAAAACTTTAAACGACAATAATAATAAAACGAAGGAAATATAAAATAATAAATGATGTAAAGTAATATAAAAGGGTTATTGGTCAATTGATTCTTTGCTAATCAATATATTAAATATTAAATGTGTAGTAATTTGCTTATGAGGCGAGTTTTCATCGAGTTTCATCTGACAAAAGACGTTAATACTCTTAATGAAGCCATGTGTTTACTTC
This sequence comes from Eutrema heterophyllum, assembly GCA_002933915.1. Taxonomy (NCBI): domain Eukaryota; kingdom Viridiplantae; phylum Streptophyta; class Magnoliopsida; order Brassicales; family Brassicaceae; genus Eutrema; species Eutrema heterophyllum. Next base: position 165,664 of record PKMM01037675.1, read on the forward strand.
TTATTCACAATGATCCGATGATGTGTCCGGTATCTTTAAACAAACCGTTGGTGAATTAATTAATCGCATCGATCAGTTTTGAATTTTGGCTCAGTTGCTTGCTTACGTGTCAAACTCATATTAGGTTTCGCATATGAGAAGTCTTTTATACCATTCACGAAATCAAATAAGTTTGGTTTAGATCGCAAAATCCGTTGTGATTTGATCTTTGAACTCAGTTAAAAAAATTAGAACCAGATTTTAAGAATATCTGGTCGTCAATAAGCTTTAAAATACATCGTGATAAACCTAAATTCGAAATAAAATATATCGAAATATTTAAAATTCCCATGAAAAAGATAATTTCTTATTCCCACATGATGAATATGTTATAACACTCCAATTCTTTTATTTCTTATGACGGAAAAAACAACGGAATAATTTTTTTAAAAAGTCCATTCGTATTTTTGTTTTGATATATACTAATAAACAAATTATACCATCCTATTTATTATGACACTCGAGTACGCGCAGGGCGTGAACCATATCACTAGTTTAAATTAGAAGTTCATTAAACTCAACATGGTATCATAGTTTGAATATATGCCGACCCAACCCAAACCAAAATCAATTCATCTATCCGGAGAAGAAATATTAAAACAAAATTATTTAATCTTACATTACTTTGAAATTTAAACACTACGTTGTATATTGTATAGTTAGGTCAACTAATTAGTTCCTTTTATTGCTAGAATTATATTTTAGCATGCTTTTGTTTTTAGTATACGAGGGTTTTAAAAAACTGAGAAAATACTTACAATAACCATTATATTAAAAAGATGCCCCAAACCTCAATCGAGTACCAAAATAAAATTTATTAAAGGGAAAATGTCAATGTTTTTTTTTTTTTTAATTGATTAGGATTTAATCCGCGCTAATTATAGTTTGGAGTAATTTTTTTTAAAGAAATTGTTTTGAAATTTAAGAAAAATTGCTTTTATTTGAATTTTATAATATGTATAACTCGTGATTATAGAGCGAGTTGTCAAACGGAATAATTTGTCTATTTAACATATTTTGCAGTGGACTAAAATATTATTCGGACTAACCCGCAAAACCTATAATTTTGAAAACATAACTCTAATATACACCGTTTAATAACTCTAGTTTTGTGGTTATTTAACGAACTCTTAAAAATAAAATCAATTTTTTTGTGTATAGTTTTTTTATAAAATTAGTAAAATATTTTTCAATTTTTATTTTGATATATATTCAAATAAAATATAATAAATTATAGTGAAAAAATATAGCAAGATTTCAAATATATATATATATATTTTTAATAAATATAAATTAATTATTATTTAAAAATATATAATATTAAAAATAATTAAAAAACTAAATAGTAAATAACTTCTTTAATGATAAATATTTACTTTTCATATTCTCATCAATAATTTTAAAAAAAATAATTATATTATGTTCTATTTCAATTATTATTTTTTATTTATAATGACCTAATATTTAATAATTTACAAAACAAAATTCATTTTTAAAAATGTTTTTTTAAATAACAGAGATGTTCAAAGTTCCTGGAAAAAATATACACTTTGATTTTATGTACGACACGTCGTTCACTACTATTATAGATTTTTGTTTGTTCAATCCTCGATTTCTTGTTGACATCATGAAGATCATCATTCGCTGGCCCATATCGTTTGAAAAATCAATTCACAAATCAATCTTAAATTTCGCGTAATTGTTTTTCAAAAATGGGAATATTCATTGGAAAATATTATTTCACGCGTCACTGGACATTTTTATTTTTTTACTTTGTTAGATGTTGCTGTGAACATTTTGGTTAATATAGAAAATATAATTAGACAAGGACGATCAATTCGATTAACTAAAGTTTTTTTGCCAATATGGTAAAACTCTGATCATCCCTACTATGATCGGTTAACTTCTAAGCAACCGAAACCTGATCTTTTGAGCTGTAACTCTAACTAGGAGAATGTTATAATATTGGATTTTGTTTTCCTTTTTAACAATGAAGAATTTCTTACATTCTCTTAACAATATTTGTTTTCTTCATGTTTTAGTATGTTAATATATCGTTGATAATTTCAATAATATAAATCCAAGGGACAAAAAATGATAAATTTATAAGATTTTTTTTGTTCTGAACAGAAATGTTTATGAGCCAAAGAATCAAAATGTGTTTATATTTCTGTTCTCATATGTCCAAAACTAACGTAAAACCCTTTTTTTTTATGGATAAGAATAAGTTTTTAGATTCCAAAATATTGTAGACTTGTATCTTATAATTCTTATAAAAAAGTAAAAATATTTGCAAATATATTTCTTTATTAACAAGAAAAAATTATCGGATTCTCGCATGTTTAGTCACTTTTTTAGATTTTACTTAGTATTCTAACACTTTTTAAAAAATTGTGTAAAACTAACAGTTTATATATTGTACACACGTTGACTTTTCAGTCTTACCCATATATAGTATTACGCGTCTCAACGGTGTACAGTACACGAACCAATAAGAAACATGGACAAAATCGTCATTTTGCACAAAAGCATACAAAAAAGTGTCAAAATCGTAAAAAAATTTAAGAAAATGACTCCAGTTGAAATATGTCAAAAAATATTTGTAAGATTTTAATAAGTTAAATTGACAACAAAAATAAAATTAGATGTTTATATATTATTGTGAGGAAGAAAAACAGTACATTTACAAATATTTTGTTTATTTTTTGGTGGGAAAGACAAAGCAAAAGCAATCTCCAAGATTTGATACGCTGTGGTGTCTAAAGAGTGAAACAGCAAATTATGTTTGGAAGAAAAGAGGAAAAGTCCAATGCCTTAAAAAAGAAATGTTCGGACAAATATTAATGGGGCCCCCTTTAGATTTTCCTGGGTCCTGCGTATCCTAATTTTAATGTGGACGTCAATGCATTATTATTATTATTTGTCCACCTTCCTCTTGTTTTTCTTTTTTTCTTTAAAAAATTGGAAAATGATATTTCTCATAAATAAATCACTTTGTTGTTTGGTTGGCTTTTTGGATTAGTTTATTAGTGCAGTGGAATTAAACGTTTGGATAACATAAATTTCTAGAGTCAGATGGATATACTAGTTAGGCGCGTATATTAATTTTCTCGTCAACCCTATTCGGACCACCAAAAAAAACGATCTTACACTATTTCTTTTGGGAATTTTATAACTTTATTTTGTGTGGAAATTTCGGACTTCGATTCGGCCTAATTAACATGTAGTAGAATAATGTTTGTATTGTGGCTATTATGATTTGTGCATCCATCGTTTTAAAAATACATTATAGATATGCTCTTTCTAAAATTAACGCATCAGCAATCGGCAACCAAAAATATAAGTTATTTCTCACTAAATATGTGGAGAGTAACACCATAAAAATAGCAACATTTATGAAAATAGTCGCACCGACATCTTTTCTAATTTTTTTACTGTTTTGTGTCTCCGTTAATCACCAAAGTAATCGCACCGACATCACCATGCTAAACATGGCTAGTGTTTCTTAATTCGAATTTACAATATTTATGCTCACTTTTGTCAACTATCTATTCTATGGATTGCATTATATACATCATGAAAATAATACTAGGATCTCACATCAGAAATATAAAGAGACAAACACTTATATAAAGGATATGAACCAATCCACTAATTGCAAATTGATTTTGAGTTAGAAACCCATAAAACTTAATATGGTATCAGAGCCTCGTTTGTTAACCCAAGTAGGAAAGTACAAGAAAGGTTTATTACCGGTCCTAAAGTGGGTTTCGGTTCGAGATGAGCCGATAAGAGTTATCATCTCGAGAGGACGTGTTAGAATCATGACGCATGTAAAGAGAAGGTGTGGCATGTGTCCCCACTAATTTTTTGTTTCTTAAGTAATTGGTATTAAAAAAAAATTAAATGCCTTTAATCTAAATATTAATTACAATATGTGCCACATACTATATAAACTTCTGGATCCGCCCTTGGTTAGGATCTCACATCGGAAATAGAAAGGGACCAACAATAATATATAAGGGATATGTGTCAATCCATTCATTGCCAATTGGTTTTGAGTTGAAATCTATGAAACTTAATAAATAAAGTAGAAATTAACTAAATCACATGGAACTAGGGATGTTAAAACGGGCGGGCCCGGCCCGTTAAGGCCCGTCATGTTTCAACCCGGCCCATTTCAACCCGAGTCCGTTTAGGCTTGTTTATTTTTAGGCCCGTTTAGGCCCGCCAGAATTAACACAGCCCGTTTATCGTTTTTTTTTTTGGTCGAAACATTTTTTTTTAAAACGAAAATACATTTTTTTGAGCATTGAGAAACGCTATTTTTTGTTCAGATTCAAAGTCCATTTCTGCATAAGAAGAAACAAAGATGATAACAAAGAAACGTCAACCATCATCAAATGAAAAGAGAAGAAAAAAAAAATCTTGTAAACGCTAGTTTCTGAAAGATGAGATTAACAAAACTTGTAAACACCACAATTCATAAACAAGGGGTAACCACGAACAAGCAATAAGCACTAGAAAGTTGCATGTTAAACACACAATTCTTTTGAAATTTTGTTATCATGTACTTATATCTGTTTAAAATCTCAAAGAAAACTCAAGTATCTTACAAGTGAAGTGTCAGAACAAAAAAGAGAAAGTGAGGGATTGAGAAATAAGATAAGAAAATGAACTCACGATTCACGATTCACGAACACAAATCGAAACCCAAATCAAAGACACAAGACTAAAACCCATAATTAAAAATTAAACTAAACTCACAGACACATAAATCGAATCATCCACTTATTAATTCGAAGATTAGACTAATGAAAGTTCTTATGAAAACCCAGAGAAAAACCTAGAAAGGAAGAACTTTTGATTTTTCTTCACATTACTGAATCTTCCTTCTTACAACGATGAGTTATAAAAGATAAAACAACTTGTCTTAATTACACATGATGGTACTGGATCCTAAAGCCTCAAATCGATTGCTCAAGTGAATCTTTTTGGGCTTGGGTCATGGCCCATTATCTTCATGTGAAGTCTGGCTAGATTCTTGTGAAGTCTGGCTAATACACCCCCTCAGACTTGTGTTGGGAGGAAAGCCAACACCAAGTTTGTGTCTCAAGCTGAAGAACGGTTCTTGAGGTAAAGACTTCGTAAATATGTCAAGCTAACTGAAGGGAAGCAGGAATGTGTTTTACCTCTAGAGCTCCAAGTGCCACTCTTTCACGCACGTAATGGAAGTCAACATCAAAATGCTTTGATCTCGAGTGCAAAGCTGGATTGGATGTAAGATAAACTGAAAAGAGATTGTCACACAACAACTGTGGCACAGATGATTGAGGGATACCAATGTCGGTGAGAAGAGAGACAATCCATTTGAGTTATTCGGCAGCAAAAGACAAAGACATGTATTCTGCCTCAGTTGACGATCTTGAGACGGTTGGATGTCTCTTTGCAGACCATGAAATTATATTTGTACCAAGAAGTGTGCAGAAACCTCATGTTGAACGTCTTGTATCCTTACATCCAACCCAATCACTATCACTATAGGCACGCAGTGTTATATCTGTATCAACATTCAAGTTGATTCCCATATATAATGTGCCTTTTAAGTATATGAGAATACGTTTCAGTAGATGATAGTCTGAAACCGTTGGAAAATGCATCTTTTGACAAACAAAATTGACTGCAAACTGTATATCTGGCCTTGTTAACGTCAGATATTGTAATTTCCAGCTATCTCCTGAAATAGGTAGGATCAGAGAAGGACTCTTGCTGGCCTGAGACCTTATCCAGTTGAAGAGGCAACGGTGTAGGCATTGGTGCACAATCGTTCATCCCTGCAGTAACAAGAAGGTCTGTTGCATACTTCTCTTGGCTCAAGAATATACCATCTTTGTGAAAGTGTGCTTGAATGCTGAGGAAATAGTGCAAATGACCCATATCCTTCACTCTCAATTCTGTGTTGAGACTGTCAAAAAGCTTCTGAACCAACACATCATTATTTCCTGTAAGCACCATATCATCAACATACAAGAGAAGATACATCATATCCTTGCCTTTGATATACACAAAAAGTGACGGGTCAGGAATGCTACAGGTGAAACCAAACTGAAGAAGATAAGAGTTGAACTTATCAAACAAAGCTCTTGGCGCTTGTTTAAGGCCATAAATAGCTTTCTTTAGTTTGCAAACATAGTCTGGTCTAGAAGGGTCTTCAAAACCAGGTGGTTGCACCATATAGACTATTTCTTTTAGATCACCATGAAGAAACGCATTTTTAACATCAAGTTGTTTTATGTTCCACCTTTTTGTGACAGCAACATCAAAAATTTGTCTAACTGTTGCAGTTCTAACTACTGGGCTGAATGTCTCAACAAAATCTACTCCTTCTTCCTTATCATACCATTTGGCAACAAGTCGAGCTTTCAACCGATCCAGTGTTCCATCTGTGTGGAGATTTGTTTTAAAAACCCACATGCATCCTAAGACATTGTCAGCTTCTTCAAATGGCACAGATCAAAAACATCAACTTCACGCATTGTACCCATTTCTTCTCCCATTGCATTTGTCCAACCAGCATCTTTAAGTGCAGTCTTCACTGTCTTAGGTTCTGGATAGTTTTCTTTAACTGTGAAAAGTGCATATTTTGGATTTGGCTTAACAATTCCTGATCTTGCACGTGTTGTCATTGGGTGACTAGGCTGAATGTCATGAGGAGGAGATGCTACTGCAGATAATGGAGGGAAGTCTTCCTCAGTGAACAATGATGAAGACACTTCTTGTGAAGACAATTGAGGTTGTTCTATGATGTTTGTCCCATCAGATGAAACAAGGAAGTTGTTGCCTATAGGACCAGAATCAAAGTCTGCCATACACCCAGGACTTCCCATTTCATAAGTGGTAGGCATCACAAGTTCTCTTGTAGAAGAACCAGCAGGAAGATCTTCGATAACTGTAGAATCAGAAGTATACTGCAAAGCACTTGTTTGCCAAGCAGAGAGAATAGGTGATGAAGACATCGTGTGAAACTCTTTGTAGACATTTGCAAAGGGAAATATTTTCTCATCAAACATGACATGTCTACTTATGTAGACTCTGCCTGTAGGGGGAAATAAGCAACGATACCCTTTGTACTTCTCATTGTATCCCAAGAACACACACTGAAGTGATTTCGGATCAAACTTGTTCTTGGCATAGCCTCTCAAGTATGGATAGCAAGCGCAACCAAAGACTCTAAGAGATGTATAAACTGGTGGTTTGCCGTATAACATCTCATAAGGACTTTTATTTTCTGTTGTGACTGAAGATGGCAGCAGATTTCCAAGAAAATTAGCTGTAAAAAACGCTTCAACCCATAATTGTTGAGGAACCTTGCTATGAAACATCATAGAGAGGCCAAGTTATGTGACATGCATGTGCTTTCGTTCTGCAAGTCCGTTTTGTTGCGGAGTATGTGGACATGAAATGAGTTGTTTTATTCCACTGTTGGCTAAATGAGTGATGAACTTTGTGCTCACGAATTCACCCCTTCATCACACTGAAACAATGCAATATTTTGAAGAAATTGATTCTCAACCAATTGTTGAAAAAGAAGAAAAACTGAATAGAAATTTGCTTTTCTTTTAAGATGATAAAACCCAGGCCATGACAAGCTGATCTGTGCGAACCCACTTCACAAAATCTGGGTTGCTTGCTTCGACAGCCTGATCGCCTTTCTGTGTAGTCATCGTTGGTGCCGGTCGCTGTATTTCGCCGGTAACAAAGCCAAGTAGCGACTGGTTGGAGAGGAATTGCTCGAACTGAAGTTTCCATAGAAGATAATTCTTCTCGTTGAGTTTGAGAGTAACACACTGCGAGATTGTTATAGTCAGAGTTGAATCGGAAAAACCTTCCATGGCTCTGATACCATGAAAGTGCCTATGAAAACCTAGAGAAAAACCTAGAAAGGAAGAACTTTTGATTTTTCTTCACATTACTGAATCTTCCTGCTTACAACGATGGGTTATAAAAGGTAAAACAACTTGTCTTAATTACACATGATGGTACTGGATCCTAAAGCCTCAAATCGATTGCTCAAGTGAATCTTTATGGGCTTGGGTCGTGGCCCATTATCTTCTTGTGAAGTCTGGCTAGCTTCTTGTGAAGTCTGGCTAATAACTAAAACCCATAATTAAAATGAGAAAACCAAAATCGAAGAGGTAAGAAATTATCAAAACAGTAAGTGGAATCGAAAATTCAAACCAACCCGGAAGAGAGAACGATGCAATTAGACGCACCTGTTTTGCCCTCGCCTTCGTCGGCGCCGGAAGAGAACCTAAGCACAAGCGAAACCAAAACTCGATTCACGACGACAACGACGGTCGTTCTGTCGGAATCCCTAAACTCACACCCCCAAAACTCGATTCACGACAAAAACGGTGTCGTTTTGAGTTTAAACGGACTAAACGACTGCCTGTTTAAATGTGTAAAAACCCGTTTAATAAATAGACTTAAACGGGTTGGCCCGTTAAAACCCGTAAAAAAATGTTTCATAGACGGACTTAAATGGGCTTATTTCACGGAACATGTCCGTTAATTTTTGGCCAATTTTTACATCCCTACATGGAACAATAATAGATTGCATTATTTATCTATATTTTTAAAACATGTATCTACAACATAAATGTGGTAAGAAGAACATTACATGCAATAAAGATTATCTCGGATAAATTTAAAATTTCGTAACCTAATGTTTTAAATTGTATTGAAACATGGAGAAGAAAAACTAAATATTATATAACTCATAGATTAATGCGGAAGTGTAGTAATGCTTAATGTATATGTTGACCAACAAAATCTATTATAAGACCAATCCTAACCGAGCCGGATTACACGCACTGATTGCACCGATTTACTTTAACCGCTACTGTGAATTGTAATGTGTGACCAAACCAGCTTCTCTTCTTTCAGTTTTTTTTTTGGCTCTTAACAGTTATTCCATTTCAGTTTTTCACTCACACTCACGACGAGATTGACCAATATCTCACGATCTGTCTCTGTGGTATTTTTTTCGATTCCTTTGTACGGATTTCTCCTTCTATTATTTATTCGATTTAGGAATATTTTTCTCTATGATATTCGCATAGGCCCCCACCGGATTTCCAGAAATCTCAATTTATTAATACTATTTTTTTTCAAAATAAAAGTTCGATTTTTCAACCCTAAAAGCACGGCACAATATAAATAAAATTGTATTTTTTCACATAAATATGAACTAATATTGGTAGTCTCAAATTTTATATATTTTGGAAGAATCAATACATTAGTTTCCTAACAGAATAATATTTTTAGATTTAATTTGGGAATTGACCAATGTAATACAATACGAAGAAATTGTGTTTAAATTGGTTATGATGATAACCAAAAATGAAGTTCGCATTATATCGAATCCGAGAATGCGAAGAATGAGTAAGACCTGAAAAGCATTGTCATTTTTATTTATTTTGTTTTATTGTTTTGAAGCGTTTGTATTTTTTTATTTTTGTACTTTCTATGTAATCTTAAATTTTATATATAAATAAAGATAGATGTCAAAAAAAAAAAAAAAAATGAACCAAAGATATTGTTTGATTTTCCTCGCTGGGGACTAAAAAATAAAAATAAAAACAAAAAGACACTTAAAAAGATTGATTTTAATTTTGAAGAGTGAGAGAAAATAAAAATCAGAAATATAAAAAACTGTCTTGAGTAGGAAAAGAAGAAGAAAAGAAAACAAGTGTGAGCTCTTCTTCTTCTTCTTCTCTCTTGTCCTATTTTTATCCTCTCCTCTCAGTTACTACTATTCTACTATGGCCAGAGACGGTGGCGTTTCTTGTCTACGGAGGTCGGAGATGATGAGCGTCGGAATGGATTCTGCGCCGTTGGATTTAGATGAAGTTCATGTCCTGGCCGTCGATGACAGCCTCGTCGATCGGATTGTCATCGAGCGATTGCTTCGTATTACCTCCTGCAAAGGTTTCATCTTGTTGTTTTTTCTTTGAAACATTTTCATCTTCACTTTTTCTGTTTTTCTCGCCGGGAAGATCCTAAAAAAGAAGTATATCTCCGGCGGTTCTGTTTCAGTCACGGCGGTAGATAGCGGATGGCGTGCTCTGGAATTTCTAGGGCTAGACAACGATAAAGCCTCTGCCGAATTCGATGTAAGTCATGGATTTTAGGGATTACGGATCGAGATTTTGATCTTGATTCTTACCGATTCTTTCGAATTTCAGAGATTGAAAGTTGATCTGATCATCACCGATTACTGTATGCCTGGAATGACCGGTTACGAGCTCCTCAAGAAAATCAAGGTCTGAATTTTCCCGCCATTTCAGATAGCCATGTGTTGTTTTTTTTTAATCTTTTTCTTTCTGAACAATGTGGTTTTTTTCGTTCATCTGAAACAGGAATCGTCCAATTTCCGAGAAGTTCCGGTTGTAATTATGTCATCAGAGAACGTACTGACCAGAATCGACAGGTGATTTTTTTTGTTGATTTTTCGCAGATTTTGATTTTGTATATTGAGAAAACGTTAGATTGATAAAATGAAACTGATTAGCAGATGCCTCGAGGAAGGTGCGGAGGATTTCTTACTGAAACCGGTGAAACTCGCCGACGTAAAACGCCTGAGAAACTACTTGACCAGAGACGTTAAACTTTCCAACGGAAACAAACGGAAGCTTCCAGAAGATTCCGATCCCGTCCACGCTTTGCTTCCTCCTCCGCCGTCGCCGTTGACTCTCTCGCCTGATTCGTCGGACGCTTCACCGCCGTTATCTCCGGTGGAGATCTTTTCCTCCCCACTTTCATCCCCAATAGACGATGAAGATGACGATGCGTTGTCATCATCGCCGGCGCCGGATGAATCGCCGATTCGACGGCAGGAGATGAGGAGTCCCGGATTAGATTAGTGAAAATTTTTACTTTTCTGGGATCCGTGTAATATCTTTCTCCGTTAACTTTTTACCTTCGACGGTGTTTTTAATTGCACGTTGACTTGACGCCGTCAATTTATAGATGTCCTTTAATCTCGCTCCACGTGGGCCTCTTCTTGTTTCAAAAAGCTTTTCGAATTTCCTTTTAATTATGGGTGGCACAAAGTTATGGCTTTGACTTCTAAAGTTTTTAATTAAGGAAAAATGGAAGAAAAACCCCTTTCTAATTCAGACTGTTACAGTGTTATCGTTGTACAAAATATCAATTTCAGTTTATTAAAAGAAAAAAAAACATTCAAGTAGTCAAAGAAATTGCAAGCGAACCGTTAACATTCACCGTTTAATTATGACAACCAAACTCGAACATGCGCTTCTTTTTTTTGTTTTTTCTGTTCAAAAAAAAAAAAACATGCGCTTTAAGGCAAATATCTTATGTCCTGTCCTGAATATTATATGGGCTTAACTATTAAAAATTCTCTTACTCGACTGGACAAACCCATCTATGTACGTACTCCACATGTAGACGTTTCATGTTTGTTGTAGATATCTGTTTCAAAATGACAAAGTTTTGAGTTTCGTTAGCATAATATATTTTCAGCATCAATGGTTAGATTGCGGATTTTAATTAGCTTACAAGTTTATTGAAAGATTTCTGTAGACCGAAATTACTCTTGCCAAAAACAGTTTAATTCCTTTTTTTCTTTCATATTTTCTTTAGTTTTAAGTTTTGAAGATATGACTATTGTTTATTTTAGATCTCTTATCAACGATATGCATTAATTAGGCAGATTTAAATATGGATGATGATGACATATCAAAAACATAGCACAGATGTATCTTCTACGAGCCTACCACCAGTGGAAAAAAGAAGTAGCCTATCTCCTTAATCCCTATATTTGTAGTGTGATATATATTACACTATTATTACTTTATTATTTCTGCATACAAAAACATTGTAATGAGAATCTAGAGACCCTTAGGATCACTTGTCAAATATTTAGAACTTTGCATTCATCTATTGAAGATTTTGTTGGCTTTAACATCTTTAATTAGACTATATTCGAATAATACGCTGTATAGCGTTTTTTTGTGTGGACAAAGTAAAACGTTATATTTGACACGTAGCTATTTAAGTTTTGTAAAATGCCATATCTATTAGTATCATTTATCAATAACTTAGCTAGATCTGAAAATTCAATGGTTTTTCTTCCAAAAGCAAAACAACTAATAACATCTGAATCCGATACATAAAATACATAGTCGAGACTTGAGATCATCTTAAATTATCAAATTTGTTTTTCCTCAATAATCCTATAATAATCACGTATTACTTTACTAACATATAAGCCGATTCTTTAATGAAATTTGAAATATACAATTTAACTCAAAAACAAACTATCAAGATATAAAGAAGTGGATGCATCATTATGCATGTGTAGATGTGTAGAGAGTAAGCAAGAAAAAATATAAAACTTAAAAAGAAAGTTGCAAGTCTGGAAATGGGCAACTCTTGTTCCCTTCCTTTAGGGCATATTTCTCTATAAATAGTCTTTATAGATCCGTTGTCTCTGGCACCCGTTTTGATGTTTTTTTTTTGTTTTCACGGTAGAATGTGTTTTTACAACTCCATTTGCATCCGAATAGGATCTTCACATGGATGCGGTATAAAAAGTTAATTTATTATAACCCACGACCAACAACAAATTTAGTATTTGCGTTGGCTCTAATTATTGTATATTGCATTTAACGTATGTTTTTCAAATCTGGATTTGATTAGTAGTAGAGGCTGGACGAGGTTGGCTGCAAACCTTTTTTTCATATAAAACATGCAGTTAAAATAGATTATTGCAGCAGATTGTTACATCATCTAAATATATATATATATATAGATAGTTCAACAACCGTGAATTTGGTGAACGAGCGGATATTTTCTTCGTAATTTATTTAGTAATTTTTAAAGATTTTCTAAAATATTAAATATTTTTAACAAGTTTAATTATCATTATCATTGATCAATTCAACCATTGTTTTAGCAAAACCACATTTTCTCGTACTTTTTACCGGCCGTATCTAGCTAACTGTTTTATTTTAACTATTTTTTCAAAATTGTATTCGCTAAAAATTTGATTACTAATTGAATCATCTATAGTTTACGTTTCCGTTTCCGTTTGGATTTACATTAGCTTTTGAATTTACTAGTGTTAAAGTTTCATGTATGCATTAGGGGTTTAAGTAAAAAGGTGGGATTCCAAAAACGATAACAAACTCATATTTGTATGTGCAATTATTAATAAGAACTTTTTTTTTTTGTGCGCAACTATTATTAATAAGAACTATATACAGACAAATTAAACTAACAATTAACAAATCTAGGCGTGCTACTCGATGTAGCGGTCTTTTAATTGAGCACCAATTATTAGTTCATGGAGATATATATATATATATGCATACATCAAAATAAAAAGATAACTCGTTTTTGGATGTTTTAGTTAACACGCTGATTTTCATATTAGTTGAGCTCTAGGTGCTCTTTTCCTTTAAATCAACCACTCATACTCGAATATTTACTGATTAGAATTATTTTCACAAATAGTATTGTTTTAAGGTTTTATTTTTTTCACAAAAAATATCGTTTTATTTTTTTTCACAAAAAATATCGTTTTATGTTTTCAATGCATAATTTTGAACAAAAATCAAGTTTTAACTTTATTGTTTTAGTGTATTAATTAGAAAAAAAAACTGTTTAATATATGAATAAGGAGTAATATAAAACTTTTAATAATTTTTTTAATATATGAAATATATCAAAATGACATTTTTATAAAACAGAAAAAGTATTATTTTAAGTTTTACTCTAAAATAAAATATGGGATTAATATATGATCTCATGTAGTACCGTTAATGACAGTACAGCCAATCACATTGGAAGGCACGAATTCATAATTTTAAATTTTGCCGATACAGTCGATGCACTGTATATACCAACAAAATCATTAATTATTGTCGACAACAAAATCAACCCAAAAGGATACTCCTCACGTTTGCCGTACTTAAAAAATTTGCAATAAATTAACAAAATATTCCTTGGGTTGCGTTTTGTCCCTTCATGTGGGGAATGAGTCTCTCTACCATATATCTCTCTTTTTTTATTTTTCTTTTTCTTTTGTCATCTTTGCTTTGGGTACTGTAGTGTCCCGATCGCTGCTGCATGTGTCTTTCCACGTTTTTTGCTATACTCTGGACATGTGGATTTTACTTTTGTTCGATGTCTAGTTTGCTTGTTAAAAAATGTTTTATAAATTCAATTATCGACTAATTTTTGTTATAGAAAAGAAAATTTGAACCTTCATTCATTCAAAAATTAAAAATTGTTCGGACTGGAGGTCGTCTAAACTAGTCTCCTCCTTGTTTTTTTTTGTTGCTAAATAGTCTTTTCCTTTGTAGTTATTAACACCAACATTTGTTAATATCTTAGAGCATCTTCATTGGTTAGATACCCATAAAGGGTTATAACCAATATTTTAATTAAAAGAATTCAAAAATTAAAAGTTTAGAATTCATAAAAGGTTCTAAATATTTTCATAGTTCATTGGTTAGAACCTCTAATGGGTATCTAAAAATTTAAATATTTAAAAATTTTTTTAAGAGTTTCTTGCCACACAAATTTGATGTATCAACACGTGCCTTTTGGATACGGTTCCAAAACATCTAACTTTGGATACGGTTCTATGAGATAAAGTGATTATTGGATTTAATTTAATCAGTTTTACTGATTAAAATTTTAGATACCCACGTTTAGATACTGCGATAATGATGTTCTTATAACCCAGACGTAAAATATTTTTTCTACCGGAAAACAAACTAGGAATACAACATGACCAATCTCTGCGTTTAACCAATAGTCCACTTCACCTGGTAGTGAAAAAAAATCAAGTTTAGAGAGACATATCTTATTATCTAAAACTAAATATTTTAAAGTTAATAATTTACCTGATCGTGATATATGTTAAGTTAATCAACAAGATTTTGACACATAATATCTTATTTTTTTATTATATAAAGTTGAATGTTTTAAAGTTTGATTATATCGATGAAAAATGTGTTTACATACAAAGTACGTAATTGAAATATAGTTTTATCAAAGAGATTCTGAAACTGCATAAGATACCGTGTAAGTTGAGATTTATAATAGGGATTGAGTTTGTATAGGAATTGATACATAAGGTCGAAGATAGAAAATCTGATTGATAAGACAAAACAGTAATTTAATTGAAAACCTTTGGTCAAATAAAAAAGACAAAACAGTAACAACTTTTTGATGATAAAAGATGCCTCAAGCTAGACTATAAAAATAAATCTAGCATATGATATATAATAGTTGAAGGGGTTCTCTCCAACGATGACACATCATTATTTAACAGCCAATAAAAAATTGATATATATATATATAGAAAGCTTAAAAAAGTAAATAATTTAAATTTAAATATCAATAAAATTATTGAAGTATCAACATCAAATAAATTATACTTTCAAAATCATTAACACATAAAAAAATAAATGAAATTCGAATTTAATTGAAAATCATCATAAAAGGCTTAAAAGTATATATGTCATCAAAATAAATACATTTTAATTTAACTATTATTAAAACAAAAACATAAAAATGATATTTAAAAAACCAATAAAGACTAAACATAAAAAACCTGCATTTAATTTTGAAGCATCATAAAAATATAAATACAAGATATTAATTTTTTTTTTTTCGTGTGATTTAGTTGTCATCTTCAAGTAAAGACAAACGAGCAAATTATCAGAATAAAAACAAGAACAATAAATTAAGAAAGTTTCAACTGAAAAACCCAAATAAAGAGAAAATAATAAGACAACATATAACATTCAAGAAACAATTAATAACAAGTTATAAAAAATTAAGTGAAGAAGTTCAAAAAAAATATAAAAGGACTGAAACAAAGAAATATACAAGAATTTTAAAACGTAGAAAATTTAGATAAAATAAATGAAAATATGTGAAAACAAAAACTCAAATTATAAATTGAAAAAGTTATAAATTATTATAACATTGAGATTTGGATGAACGTAAGAAGTCTAAAAAACAAATAAATATTCGAAAATAATGGATCGAAGAAATTATTAGTCATAAAAAAGTTTATAAAAAAAGTCGATACATAAGATTGATAGTCGAATTGTAAGTTTGAAAACATATTGTATCTTAATAATTTTATTGACAACATATATAAAATAAAATCTGTGCTTAGCGTGAATTCTCTCCTAGTAATAATAAAATTCATTGGATGAAGGAAAGTTTTAGTTTTCTTTGCTTAACAGCTAACAAAACCTTACTAATGGCTTTTGCTTAAATTAAAAATTTGTAGCACCACAATGAAATTGACCTCTTTTTTTTTTTTTTTTTTTTCTTACAGAAGAAAACTTTTTGCTTCGTCTGTAACACAAGGTAAAGAGTGTATCCCAAATATGTAATTTAAATAATAAACAAAGATCATATATATAAAAAAAAAGTTAAAAAACAAGCAGAAGATATAAAAAATGACGATTTAGCTGCATGTTATTAGATATCATTTTCTCATATTCATCATTTATACACCCCCTATAACAACGCATCTCTGAAAGTAAAACCCAACACTGAGAAGTTGAGAAGTAATCCCATGCTTCTAAACTTACTATTAGCTTTCACACTTTTGATGGGTCGGGTTAGATCCGACCCGGACCCTCTCCAAGACTACTGCGTTTCTCCTCCACCTTCATTTCACCAACATATCTTCCTCAACGGCGATCTTTGCAAAGATCCGACAAAAGCAACCGTCTCCGATTTCACAACCTCCGCATTATCCAGACCCGGAAACACCCGGGTTAACCCGTTTATGATCAACGTCACTCTCACCACAACCGCCAATCTCCCGGGCCTAAACACAATGGGCCTCACAATGGCCCGGATCGACTTCGGGGCCTCAGGTGTCGTCCCACCGCATGCGCACCCACGCGCCTCCGAAGTTACGGTCTGCCTCGACGGTGTGCTTCTGGTCGGGTTCGTGGATACTTCGGATCGGGTCTTCACCCAGGAGCTTCATCCGGGTGAGGCATTCGTGTTCCCCAAAGGGTTGATCCATTTTCTATACAACATTGACACAGTGAGCTCGGCTTTAGGAGTCTCTGGGCTGACTAGTCAGAACCCTGGGACTCAGCTTGCGTCTTTGGTCTCTTTCGCCTCGAAGCTTCCGATTCCAGAAGAGGTTTTGGAGAGGGCTTATCATGTCAACGGCCAGGATGTTGCTAGCATCCGCAAAAATCTTGGATGCTGATTTTTTTTTTTTTCTCGTCCAAAACTGTTCCATATTGGAATCAGAATGATATAAATCTTCATTTTAAGACTAATAAACATGAAAATAAATATTTTTTGAAATGAAGGAATTACGACTCTCCGATGTTGGCAACTTTAGTATCATACCATATATTCTAATAAAACTATACACCAAAAGGTCCAAAACTGGCTGCTCCAAAAGCAAACACACAAAAAAGGTGGCATAGTGAGTCATGAGCCATATAATGATCCCAGTCCATGTCAGTCTCACGTCAAAAACAAGCAAATTTCTCTAACACCAAACCTTCGCATAATCTCTAAGAGCCAAAGAACCTTTATCATTAAGAACCTCAACAATAACACCCTGAAACAAGAAAAAACACAAGTTTAAGTATGGCCAATGATTACCGTTACATCAAGGAAGATCACACAGCCTTTGGGTGGAAGAATTGGAGTAGGTACGTGTTTATAGAGGTGGCAAGGCAATAAGTTTGCAATTGAGCATTATGTGAAACTGCGATATTCTCCTCTGTTTTGAGATTTCGCTGACTCTTTTAAGCCTCGGTCCCGTTGGATTCGGTTTCCTCTGTTTGCTTCTATACAAAAGATCTGATGTGTTTCCTACATACTTCACCTACAACAGTTGAATCATTGGGGCAAAGTAAGTTTGATTCATTCGACAAATATACATTTCAGACGTCAAGTCTTTCCCAACACACAGAATTTCTTTATATGTTGTACCTTTGAAGTACTGCAAGCCATCTTACATTCGATCTCGTTAATAATGTTCAATCCTTCCATTGCAGAGGGCATCCCTGAAGATTTATCTAAACCGGTGAGTTTCTCCTTGTTCCTGCAGAGAATTTGCTTACACATTACTGCAGAACCAAAGAACAAAATATATACCATAAGCTCTTATCATGCTTCCTTCACCTTTTCAGAAACACTCTATGATTCTCTTCATCATTGACGGATGTCAGAAATTTATTTTGCAGATAGTCTGCAAAGCCCGTCCCCATCGCTGCACCCGTTACTTCAGGATGATTGTTCCAGCTGTTCATAAGCTGAATCGAGAGACGGGTTTCTGCCGACGACTGCAATCAGTCCCAACGTAATATTAATACACTACGGAATTCGAATGGACAAAGATGTGAAGTTCAAGAGAAACCTACATATCTGATCTGGTATATGTTTGCCTCATGGAGGAGGGCATGTGCATTCTCATGATACACTAGATCAAAGAATCTTCCCGGTTTTCTGTAGTTCTCATATGCATATAGTTGTAGAAGCTTGGTGTCTGTCTCATCAGCTGCAACCGCATGAAGCTGAAGCATATCCAAACGTTCCCATGATCAAGAAAGAAAGGAAAAAAAAAGAGAGAATGGACGCAGAGAGTCAAGAAGACAAGAAATTATTTTTTCTTACATGCTTAACAAACTTCTGAACTAGTTTATCCAATGTGAAAAGAATATATGACTGTGCTCCAAAAATAGAGCGGCATTCATCTTCAAACTTTGTATTGTCACTAGAGCCGTCAAGTAAATTATAGAGTGCATCCATGAACCTACAAGTGTTATGCTTCCAAAAATCAGTAGAGAACCGTTGTTCAATACAAAACTATTAACTTGGAAGATATATCACCTGGAATAAGAATCAGGACTTGTGTTATCTGGAGCCTTCCCCTTCTTTTCTGAATGTTTTTTTGCTGATTGTATCCTCTCGTACAACATCTGGAAAACCAGCAGAAGTACATAGAAGTTAGCACCAGAGGTGAAAATAATCATATTAAAGACTCGAGAAGCTTGCTTCAAACAGTCCTTACTTGATGAAGCCTGAACAGCACATAATAGGAATCATTCCCGTAAAAAACTCGAGAATCATTCTGGGAGCCAGTTTCAGTAGCTTTCAATGGCCAAGACACATGCTTGGCAACAGGTTTTACAGTTTGCAGAAACCGTTCGGAAAATGCAAATGATCCATCTTCACCTTCATTTCCATTAGCCACCTCTCCAGCCACACTAACACGCCCATTACAGTTCATAACTCCGTTATGCTGTTCATGGCAACCAAACTTAGTTCCTGAAACAAGCATTTTAGAGGCAGTCTCTTTATCCTCTGATAACTTGCGACAATTTTCTGTTTTGTCATCTTCAGCGCGAGCATTACTCTTTGCTCCTGTTTTAGTACAATATGCTCCCTTTTTATCACAATGTTGTTGGCCTTGGTCTTTATCGCTTCTTACATTGTCCATCACCCTTTGTAAAGGCTTGAGGCCATCCTGTCCATTAACCTCAAAGTTGCCTTGCTCACAACTGTCGGTGGGAGATAATTCACCCTCTTCTCGCTCAACCTTGTGCTTTCTGACTGATACTTCATTGACCTTATGATTCTCTACATACTCCATTATCTGATCGTTTCTGGGTGACATCAGTTTGGAAGACTGGATAACCTGTGGACCATGAACCAAAATTACGGTTACATCTACAAATAATATCATGACTGGTCTCTATTGACTGCTCATCAAGGCGTCAAACTGGTAAGTAAGGATGGTAACTTTTCATTTAACTTTATTAGAACTGAAGTGCATTCGATTTGGTTTAAAAATAACTCCACAACTCCACACAAGGAGTTACCTCATTAATCATAGCTGCATCATCTTGCAGTTTATCGTGCTGAACTGTTTTCACTATGTTGGAAGAGACATCTTTCCCAGGAGAGCTTCCTTGCACTGTTAAATAATCTTTGTTCAGCAGTTTCGGGGATATTGGATGTTTACGGTTTGACCCAGAAGCGCTGTCCTTCACTGCCATGCATGCATCATGCAATTCTTGGTTGTCGTTTTTTAACTTCGACACATCGTCCATAGCCAGGTTACCTTGAGACCTCGAAAAAATGCCAAACATGGGCTCCAAAAAGGTTGTCCACAGCTTCATTACCTTATCTGATTGTTCAGTCGCACATATTTCTTCACAGTAATACTTGATTAGCAGATATAGATCTTCGTGAATTTGTGTATCACAATAATTGAACTCCAAATCCGGGGTAAAATAGGGCATAGTTCTGACAGCAATAGCTTGAAGCAGATCTTCCTGATGCTTTTTCTCACTAATATCTTTAATCTCTGCCACTAAACCTGCATTTAAGGACACAATGAAACAATGGCATTGATGCAAACTGTAACTCCGAAACAAGTACAAAATCTGAGCTCACTCTACTATCATGATCTGTTACTAAAAAACCAGCACTTTCTCTCGCTCCACCATCCTTTCTTCAAAATCATGAGGCAGAGAAAGAAGTTGCTATATTTTTCCACGAAATTTCAAGTGCAGCCAAACAAAACAAGTGGTTTCATCAACCTAAAGTAGGAGGAGTTTACATTTTGTGCTCAAGTGGAAATCTTCACATAATGAACTTACAAAGAATTTTTTTTGATAAAGAAGCTTACATTTTGTGCTCAAGTTCTTCGAGTCCTGCTGCTTGAAATAGAAACTACGATGATCTAGTGACTTATGGTGATTCTTAGCATATACTTCAGCCCAAACTTTCTGGAAATCAGAGTGGCACCTAGCCCATTCTTCTTGCTTCTGCTTCAAGCGCGTCAGTATCACCGGTAAAGCGCTATGCATATTCTTCTTCAAAAGATCCATGACATCAAGCCCATTATCACCGTACAACCGCTCAATGCATCTTAAGTTCATAGCTATTAGATACAGTCACATAGAAAGTTATTAGCACAAATAAGTGAAGAATAGACAAATTATCGCCACATTGGATTTGTTCCAAACTAACGACTTACCTGATAAGTGTTTTTCGATACATATTGTAGTGTCTATTGAGACTGTGTTGTTGTTGATCTTTTCCATAAGAATTTCCACGTGTTTGATGGCTGAACTTACAGATCCTAGTAACATGTCCATTTCATACCTGAACACACATTAGGAATGTTAAACAGGGGGATTCTATTGCCAACAAAAAGAGCACCATTTCTCCATATGAAAGGAGAGAAGTCCCAACCATATAGAAGATAAACTTAAGCATGCCAAAGTTATAGGAAAATATCTATACAGATATAGAAAGAGAATACAGAACCTGTATATACCAAGTGGATTAAGGAAATATGTCATCAAACCACCAGATCATACCTGTCATCCTCACACCGAAACAAGCTTTCTTCATACTGGTTTTTGCGCATATGATTGAATGAGTAATCTTCACTCCCTGAGGTGACAGATACCAGGTGGTCATTGAGAGTCTTTTTACCAAGTGTATTTCTGTATCTTGGAATCTCAACTGGATACTGCATGAGCACAGACCAACCATATAATTATAAGAGAACGGAATGACGAAGTAAATTGCAGTGTAGTAGAACAATATTATTAAGGAAAAAGAAGCACTCACATCCTTCGGCAGGAGCCGATAACTTGGCGTACACTGAGTGCATTCAGAAAGATCAAGTTCATTTATAGGTGTTGCCACATACTTGGTAGCAGCTAGTGGACTTTTGTCATTTCCGATATCTTTACTGCCAGACGCTGCACTTTTTTCAGTTTTATCTGTATCTTCTCTATTTTCATAATCTTGAATTCCCCCGTTGTCCTCTGTGTTCAAATATCTTCGCTGGCCTTCTTTAACAGGGGAGTCTGCAAAAATTAACTACCTTACAACCAAATATAAACTACTGACCAATTAATCCGAGAACAGACACAAGATTGGGCATGATCATAATATGCATGATAGATACGTAACAAGGGATTCTGCAAAAAGTTAACATAGTTGAACCTCAAAACTAGATACAAAACATTAACTACTTAAGTCATAAACAGAGAACAAAATTGACCATGTTCACAGTATACAAGATGAAGGTACATCTCAGACAGATATCATTTGTTTGTTTATATTGAATTCACTAGAATGAAAGATATCTTCACAATCACAAAGCTGAACTATATAAGCAATGTAGATAGAAATGTAACAGGCCATCCAAATACTCACTTCCCAGAGAATTACCAGCGGAGCAAGCGACAAGGTTATCATCACCATCTTCTCGTTGATCAGAATGTTCAGAATAATCTTCGAGCTTACATCGTCGTTTTATTTTCTGCGGCAAATAAGTGTCTACATCAATATCTTACTCAAAAACTGAATCATCAAGTTCCCTATATAAATTATGTATCATAATGCTAATTTGATCTTGATCTTGATTTATCAGACTCTTAAAATAGTGGAGGAAAGGATGTATGGCCAAAATGCAGTTCTGCTACCATGAGCATCCATTAAAAACATTACTAACTGTGAAAAAGATGCTATCCTATACAAAAATGAATTAGAGTAACCTTATCCGAATGCATTGGATACAGGGCAGAACTTGCAGTGTCCTTATGACGCGATACTGCATTCCTTGCAGAAGCAGTTTCTGAACATTTAGGTAAGAAGTTAACAAACTCCACAAGCAGATCTTCATGACCCTTGAACAGCATAGTAACCTACACAACAGACGATGATCAGAGAAATACAGTAGAACTGTCGCTCTAACAATAGGAGGCGGAAAGTTTCAAGAGTTAACCCTCCGGGCAATAACAATAAACATACTTCTTCGTAGACATCAGAGATGGACTTTCGTTCCTTTCGATACATGTTCAAGATGTCCAGAAACCTTTGATACGCATGTTCATCACCTCCGAGCCTCGCCTGCAAAAGTAGAAATTCAAGTAAACCTTAACTGACAGAGAGTCAACATTACTTCAGTATGTCATTTACCACATCACATGCATACCTTAATCTTGGTGACAAAACCGATAGCGTCTTTGAAATCCACCCTGGTCTCAGGTTTCTCTTCCTCTGTCGGCAGGGTTATTGCATACTCTTGGGGCAAGAAAGTATTAAAACCTAAAAGTAGGTCTTTGTAACCCTTGAACAAAGCTTTTATTCTTTTTATGACACCATCAGTGTTGACTCTGCAACCAACATGAGACACCATGAGTATACGCAGTTGACACTGTGACATCCACAATGCACGAGTTCCTTACTGTGACCTCTATAAGAAAGACAAAGTGAAACTAAACGGGAAGAGAAGAGAAGTAGGTATACCTCTGAGCTTTAAAGTCCTTCATGACCTCAAGGAATGTTTCATATTTTTCTATATTGTCATGAAAAATGTTCTTGACAGCTTTGAGATAATTCAGGGCATCACTTGTGGTTAATCCCTCCCTGATGGTTCGAGGTTGTCCGTTTCTGTAAACAACATCTTCTCTAACTCTCTTCATCTTCTCTTCCTCCTTTTATCCTCGTAGACAAATTTCCGAGAAAAAAAAAATCAGGCTTTTAGCAAACTAAGAACCCTGGAAATAATCGAAGAAAATATCTCCGAATGAAGAAACGGGTTTCATTTTGACGAATAATATATCTATCATCGGTAAATCGAGCAAGAAATCGCAAGGGAAAAAAAGTGAGCAAGAGATTTTGAATAAAAACCTTGTAAAACCGGATCACGTTACTCGAACAGTGAACGGAGCTTCTCCGGTCCTTGGTAAGAGAATGGAACTTTCAAGGAAAGCAGGGGATCGGCGAAAATGTTGGCCGCCGGAGTTTCAAGTAGAAAGATTGGACGGAGCCTTCACAAGTAAAGAGCAAAACAAGCTTCCTTTTTGAGTAACCGAGAAATATACATATAATTCATCAAGGGTGAGATTGCTTCTGGTTTGGAGCAATCTCTCTCTCTCTCTCTCTCTCTGTGGTTTCGGAAGCGGAGGAGGGAAGAGGGTAACGCACCGGAAAGAGGAGGAAGGGAGAGAGGGGACTTGTTATATATTGTATACGAACAAGAGAAGGGACTTGTTATATGTATCTAAATAAGACCTTCGTAATTAACTAGAAGGTTACGAAATTGGACATTCTAATTCCGAAGGTCAAGTTAGGGTTTTTTTTTTCAAAATTGCCCACTTATGCGTAAGGATTTGATTTGATTGTATGTCATAAAAGAAAGAAAAAAACTCCGTCTTGTCTTACGTCATAAATCAACTAAATAATGTATGGTTTATTAACCGATTTTTGTGTGGTATTTGTTTAGTAAGTGAGATATAATTCCCTACTTTATCTAAATAAACTCGGTCACGTTTTCTTACAAGTGATATGCTACATGTATGTAAGAAAACAAAAAATTTGGTCTATGAATTATGAATTTCATACTGGATGTAACTTACTTTAATCCTTCAAGCATTAACGGAGGCTTTGATTTGCGTTTGGGCTACTTCGGAAATCAATGGTAAGAACTCAGTGGAGTTAAATAAATATAGTGTAACAAAGAACATCAGCGGGCATTTGGTCTAGTGGTATGATTCTCGCTTAGGGTGCGAGAGGTCCCGAGTTCAATTCTCGGAATGCCCCATATTTTTTTAATTAATTTAATTTTAACTTGAACCCCCC
>PKMM01037675.1:190415-254084 GCA_002933915.1 Eutrema heterophyllum
CCCCCCCCCCCCCCCCCCCCCCCCACATGCGTTCGATTTGTCCCTGATTCTCCAGGCCATGGTTCGACTTTGACCATATCGAGAAAGCTTTGCTCAGGTGGACATATTCGTAATTACTGCTGGATTACACTTATCATGAAAGAAGTTTTCGGAAGTTGGCGATGAGATGTTTTGACTTTTTGACTGACCAAACTCCGTGAAGCCCATTCTCGCTTTAGTTACTTTAAAGGCTTAGAGAAATTCAAACTAGAACTGCTAAGCCCCACGTGTCACAAAGCCCAATCCAACTCCTATCTGGTTTAACCCCAATAAAATCTCCCTCAATCCTCTCTCTTGTTTTGATAATCTCACATCTAACCAACCACCAACAAATCGACCCAAAAAAAAAAAAAAATTAAAACTACGATCCGAACAAGATTTGATCTGAAATTAAAATCAAACACAAAACCGAATCTAAACCGGGTTTAAAACATCTTATGTACTTTGTCTCTCGTAAGTGTTCCATTTTTAACTTTCTTTTAGTCTAAAAAAATCCAAAATAAATATCCAATTCTCTCAGCCAGAGAGAGAGAGAGAGAGACTGAGCAACGAAGAAGACCAGAGGCAGGATTTTTTATCTCCGATTCAAACATCTTAGCCTGGCCGATACAATCCCCGGCAATCCATCTTCTTCATCCGCCGGATCGTTGGCCTTCAGACGAGATGCCGTCGAACGGAGATCTGGACCGTCAGATCGAGCAGCTGATGGAGTGTAAACCGCTATCGGAGGCGGATGTGAGGACGCTCTGCGATCAAGCTAGGGCGATCCTTGTCGAGGAATGGAACGTTCAGCCCGTGAAATGCCCTGTTACCGTCTGCGGCGATATTCACGGCCAGTTCTATGACCTTATCGAGCTCTTTCGAATCGGCGGTAACGCCCCTGATACCAACTACCTCTTCATGGGAGACTATGTAGGTCTGTCTTTCTCCATCTTTCATTGTTTTCTGATTTTCGGATTTTGATTTCTCTTCCACTTTCTCGGTTACCTTTTAGATCTACGTTTTTGGGTGGATTCAACGGTGAATCTTGGAAAGTTAGCATCTTTTTATAAAAATATAATATAAAGTGAGTTACTTGTGGGTTCTGTTTTTGGAATGAACATCTTATTTCATTCAGTTTCTGCTGTTGAAATGGTAGGTACTGAATTTCCCAATATGTTAGTTTATCTTCAATTGGACAGCCTTCATGCATTCTGGGGAGTTAAATAACAAATTCTGTGTGCAACTCTCCCTCTCCATTAGAGCAACTAGATTGTAGTAATTTTAGTTATCGTTTCATTTAATACATTGACATTGATTCGTCCATACTCCATAATAGCCAACCGAATACTGGTGGAGCGGGTTTTTTATGGGTATCTTTTGACTTAATAGCCTTTACTCTCAGCTGATAGTGAATGTTTTTTTTCTTTCTTTGCAGACCGTGGCTACTATTCAGTAGAAACAGTTTCTTTATTGGTGGCACTGAAAGTGCGATACAGGGATAGAATCACCATCTTGCGAGGGAATCACGAAAGTCGGCAGATTACTCAAGTGTAAGCTATCCTTCATAATAAGCTAATGCTTTATTCCTTCTGACTTTCTGAGTCTGAGTGAGCATACTTTTCTCCTTTGGTTTCTGACTAATCAACAAAGTATTTTCCTGTTTGATGTGTGTTATGCTTCTCTGTTTCAGCTATGGTTTTTATGACGAATGTTTGAGGAAGTACGGCAATGCAAATGTCTGGAAGTATTTCACTGACCTTTTTGATTATCTTCCCCTTACCGCCCTCATAGAGAGTCAGGTTTGAGTTGTTCTTTTCAGTGTGTGTTTTGGAAATCTTTTTCAAGTACAGCTTTTGACTTCAACAATTGTTATCAATTACAGGTTTTCTGTTTGCATGGAGGGCTTTCACCTTCTCTGGATACCCTTGACAATATTCGAAGCTTGGATCGGATACAGGAGGTATTACCTTCTTTTTCCTGCTAAAGTCGTTAGTTTGGACTGAATTTGAAGAGTTATAAATTGATTATGGGTCTCTGCCTCCTCTCGCTCCCTTAAGATACAAAATGCTAACTTCCAAATTAGTATTAGCCTATTAGGTTGTTTTCTGAAAGAGCAAAAGAAGACATTATTGGTCATCTCTTTGAACTATGTATGGTGTAATCTGTAGGTTCCACACGAAGGACCAATGTGTGATTTGCTATGGTCTGATCCCGATGATCGCTGCGGATGGGGAATATCTCCACGAGGCGCTGGTTATACATTTGGACAGGATATTGCCGCTCAGTTTAATCACAACAATGGACTCAGTCTCATATCAAGAGCGCATCAGCTTGTCATGGAAGGTTTTAACTGGTGTCAGGTATGTATGTTCATGGGGTCTCAGCTCTATTGCTTAAGGTTCTCTAAGGCACCTAATCAATTGGTCAGTCTCTCGTGGAATGAATCATTGATCTCTCTTCTTCTTTTTTGGTAACAGGAAAAGAATGTGGTAACGGTGTTTAGTGCACCAAACTATTGCTACCGGTGTGGAAACATGGCAGCAATTCTAGAGATAGGAGAGAACATGGAGCAGAACTTCCTCCAGTTTGATCCAGCTCCTCGACAAGTCGAACCGGATACTACTCGTAAGACCCCTGATTATTTTTTGTGATTTGTCTGTTTTTTTGTTCCCGACCATATATAATTTTTGAAATTCCGGTTTTTTCGCTTATGTATCATTGTAGATGTGTCCTTTTCTTTCTTTTTTCTAAGTGGAGTTCGAATTTCCCCAAAAAGAAAAGAAAAAAACATCATTTTTTTGGTTGTTTTGTTGATGTGATTACTGAGAAGAGGTTTGTAGGAGAGGCGTCTATATATATAAAAATAGTGTCTTCTCATTTATTACTACATAGCGGAATGAGGCTTTCGAGCTTTGTCACTTTCTTTCAGTTTCGTTTTTAAGTAAGTTCTATAAAACGAAATTTGTCAACTTTCCAAGAATATAGTATGTCAATTGAAAAAACCTTGTGGAGAGAGAAAAGCAAGACCCCAATGCAAATTAGTAATTAGTGTAACCGAATACAATTTGATAACCGAGACAAGTCTCGTCGCCTTATACGCATTGCCACTCCTGATGTCAACAATACCACCAATAATTGGACACTAAAATCATTACAAACAAAAAGGCCTAAGCGAAGATTTCTATATACTTCAACACAAACTAAAGGCCTAGGCAAAACTTCCAGTTTTGTGCAGAGACTGGAAAAGTGACAGCCTAAATATACAACTTAACTCGTACATCCATTTTCTTTCTCTTTCAATTCTTCTTTGGTGCTTTGGGTCGTGACCTCATACTGGCTCTCCTAGCCACGTCCCAAGCCTTCTGTGGCGCGTATATACCCAATTGAGACGCAAAGAACGACTCATAACCAGGTGAATCAAAGGCAAAACCAGTGTGCTTTGAGATTTCCCTAGGCAATTGGGACATCGCATAGCTTCTCGCCTCTTCTTGAGTGAGCTCGTTCGCTATCTCCAGCTGATCTGCATTGCTACTATCCGGCTCGTGCCTGTGAATCTCTTGAACTATCTGATAATCATATGGGAAGAACCACCTCTCCGCCCTGCATCCCAAAATTCCCAAATCAGCAATCTTTTGAAATATAATTACGCATATTGCTGGAGTGTTTAGATCCAACTTTTACTTACCCTTGGTAGATGAAATCTGCCAGAAGAGCAACAACAGGAATAAGCAGCAATGTGAAGTAGAAATAAAATGTACTCATTAGGACATATATGACAAAGTAGACATTCTCCTGCATAAACAGAGAAGCAAAAAAAATTTAAAAAAATCAGATACCAAAAGATACATAATACAAGGAAAAAAAGGAGTTTGACCAAATGAAGGAAACAAAGCTTACATTTCTATCACGTGGCGTCATAATCCCGCAGTACACAAAAGCGAAAACGAGCCATGCTAAAATGCTTCCTCCAACTGTGATATAATGCCATCTGGTAATCGAGTTGCTCATCAAAAGAATCCGGAGGTTCACGGCTATGACCAGACAGGTGAAGACCATT
Source organism: Eutrema heterophyllum (assembly GCA_002933915.1). Taxonomy (NCBI): domain Eukaryota; kingdom Viridiplantae; phylum Streptophyta; class Magnoliopsida; order Brassicales; family Brassicaceae; genus Eutrema; species Eutrema heterophyllum. Next base: position 194,494 of record PKMM01037675.1, read on the forward strand.
GTGCTCACGTCCCAAAGACCGAACATTTTGCCTGATGAATTTTTGCCATCAAAAGCTGAGGCGGTTACGAAAAGATAGCATACCAAAGATTGATACACAGCAGAAGAAGCCCAAACTGCCACAACTCTCCATTTGAAAAAGGAATTATGTATTCCCTCTCTATACAGTTCAGGGTATCTCTTTGATAGGGATGCACTCACATCCTAGCAAATGCAAAAGTAAGTATCGAATTATCGATCCAAAAAAAAATTAAGGTACACCTAATGGTTGGTTAGTATTTGAGCATATTCTTTAATAGAAAGACTGGGGAACTCGGTACCTTCTCAAACAGCCCAAGGACAATCACAGGAAGAGCTGTAAAGAAAACGTTGTATAATGACTGGAACCAATCATCATAAAACCTTTGACCCGAAAAACCAGTTCGAAATGTGAACCAAAACTGAGTCAAAGTGAAGGTAAGATTCTTGTAAAAGAAATACATGACCACCTGCCAAAACAAAAGACCGTTAGTAACAGCAACATTGTAAAAGTAAGCTTGAGGTTAGAGAGAAAATCAACCTTGCAGATCCTGAGATATGACCACCGTCCATGGACAAGAAGCAAATCCGTAAGAAACCTAAACTGAGCGATTGCAAAATCACTAGCCATCACAGCTTGCATGCCCTCCATCCCACTTATTCCTACACCAACATGAGCAGCTTGTATCATGCTAACATCGTTAGCACCATCACCAATGCTGAGTGTTATCTTTTTCGCCCCTTTTCTCACCAAGCTTGTAACCTGAAATTCACATTAGTGTGTCACTGATTACAAATAAGAAGTCGGTCACAAGAACAAAGTAAGAGGTAAGTATATGTTCCCCCCAAGTATTTCTATCTCGCAACAAAAATCCACAGAACAGCAATAATATTAACCGTTATTTCAGAGAAATATATTTCAGGACCCTTTGATTGTCTTGCCAGACCATCATGTAAGTATTAATCAAAAAACAAGTCATCTGAAATTACCTGCGCTTTCTGTAAAGGAGATACGCGACAGCACACGACCGAAGTACAGTTCAAGCTCAAGCTGAGCAGAGTTATTCGTAAAGTTGGGTCTAATGCATACATCAAACACTTCCCATCGATAACGAGAGCCAATTTTGGTCCAGCTACAGTATGCAGATACTGTTGAGCTTCTTCAAGGCTCTTCTTCAGCTCCTTCTTTACTTCTTCCTTAATAACACGCGCAATTTCAACTTGGTCGCCCTAGTTTAGATATTTTTACCAACTATTAGGAGGGGCTGTAGTCAATGATATGATCATACACACGAATATAAGAGACATCTGTATGACTTACCCTTTCTTCAGCATCCCTGATTGCATCAGTTTCAGAACTGATAATAAACTGTTTCATATCATTGTTGATCAAGTTGCAAGCTGAAACATTAAAAGAATTAAGGAGCAAAAATTTATAATGGAAGAAGGAAAAAAAAAAGAGAAAAAGTTTATGGCACTTACCATATGCGATATTAATTGCAGTTTCCATCTTGTCCCCTGTTAGCACCCAGATCTTAATCCCAGCTCTTGATAAGATCTCTATGCAGGTAGGTACCCCTTCCTGAAGCTTGTCTTCTATTGCAGTTGATCCAATCAGGATAAGATCCTTCTCAATGAGTTCTGCAACCTGCACGGACCCAGATTACAACATTTTTTCTGCTATAAACTAAAGAGGATATTGCCTGTCGACTCAGAAAAACACCAAAGAATTATTCTCACTGCTATATGGTGAATACCCAGTCCAATAAGTTCTTATTGCCACTGCCAGCCATTTCTATCTTCGCATTGCCATACGCGTTGTAAGCAAAAAATATTACCAAATAGCAGTATACCTCATCTAATTTCTTCTCACGATCTCGTAAAGCAGACTTGGCCTGGATGAATTTTTCATTCCAACTATCATAGGCATCAGGATTTAAATCTTTATAGGCCAGGCAAAGGGTACGCAACCCAGACGATCCAAAGTGTTCCAAGTGCTCTCTTGTCACTTTTCTAACATCATCCATACCATAAGCCAATCTTTCGAAAATAACAGTATCTGCACCCTGTAGACATTATTCCAAGCAATGGTCAAATATTTGATATGGAAATACACAGTTTCATCTAACTGCCTAGAAAACTGTATACCTTACAGTAGAGTACAAGTCTCCCATCTGGAAAACGACACACAACCGACTGGCGCTTCCTTGTACTGTTAATGCATGGTGTAAGATTTCATTAGTATGCTTAACCATGGCAAAGAGATAACAAGCTAACATTCCGCAGCCTTATACACCTGTTGAACTCGAGAACATTAAGAATCTCATAAGACACATCTTGGATCTTTCCCATCTGCTCCGTGTGAGACTCACGAACATACACCATAGTTGGAGTACGCCTGAAAATATATGAAAGTTCTCTCATAGAAACTCACAGAGACTTGAGAAACAAAAGCACCTTTTCTCAGCTCACAGTGGAAGTACTATAAAAAATGCATTAAAACAAGTAATCATGGGTCTAGCTTACTAATTGAAAATTTATTCTTGTCAGATTGATTGCATTTTCAACTTGTCTATTGGAAAATAAAACTTAAATGAGAATAACCTGTAAAAGAAAAATCCAAAATTCTTAGCGGCTGTAACTAGAGCAGCTTCATCTGGAGATGCAGCTTGATAAAAGATCTTCTCGGGGGACTCATCACCTTCAGGAAGGACTGTGTGGCATATGGCTAGGCATCTAAAAAATTCCTACAAAGATAAAAATACAATACATTTAAGTTAGAGTCATGTGCATGCCCAATAACAAAGAGAAGAAATATGGAACCTCAAGGTTAACAAAATTCTCTAAAAGGAGGTTTTTTTAATGATATTCTGTAGACTTTTTTCATTGAAGGCTCCCAGAACAGAGGCCGAAGTTCAGGTCTTGGTAGAAGCCAAAATACCAACTTAAAGGATCGTTTTAACTTAAAATCTAAAGAATATATCATCCATTGTCCTGCCTCTGCTTCCAGGAGAAGGTAACTCAGGGCTAAAATGTTCTCCATAGCATTAACAGAACACATGCATAGACGTTAGCGAAGTCATATACCACCTGGAAAGGATATAACACCTAGATAATATCATGGAAAGTGAATATCTCATGGCTTCTCCCAGAAAACATGTCTTCAACCTTCTCAAACTAGCTAATAACACATCACCTAGCTATTACAATTCTTAAACTGATTGCGAGTCAAATCAATAGGATATGAAAGACACCTTGCAAAGATCAGGATTAGGTTCGTTTCTCCAACCTCCACGCATAAGCCTTGGATCATCAAAATTAAATCCCTTTTCTCTTATAGCACCAGTTGACCTTTGTTCCTGAAAAAATTAAAGCATAAAATAATAGGATCAAATGTTTCAAATGCCTGACAAAACATCCTTATATGAGAAGAAATTATACCTCCTGAATTTTTAGGCCATCACGCTGAGCAATTCCCCTTTCTATTTCAGTAATACCACATCCATAACTTATTCCTCCAATTGAACATTTAAAAAACTCCATCAAATTTCTTGTCAGGGTTCCAGTTTTATCAGAAAATATGTATTCCACCTGAAAGATGCCCATAAAGAGTAATTGCAACTCTGAATGTAAGATGACGAAAAAAAAAGAAGCATATCATTCAGAAAACTAATTTAGCACAATTTAAATACTGGCAAAAAAACCGATAACATCGAACATGTGGCAATTGGGGAGTGGATAGTAGTTTACTTGTCCAAGCTCCTCATTTAAATTTGAAGTCCTGGCGGAGGCAGGAGTATTTGTCTCAGCATGATACATGTGAAGATCTCGGTTGATAAACTGAGTTGACTGAATAAATTTGATCATCTGTGTTTCATTTGCGGAGGAAACAGAGGAAGCACTCAAATACTTAATTGTTTGTACTGCCGATAAATGAAATTAAAAGAAGAAATTGAGAAAGACATACCTCGATAGAAACATATAAGGAGATCGGTATAATTGTAGAGAAGAGAGTTACTAGAGTAAAAAAGGTGAAAAATGCTATCTGTGGCACCAAAAAGTACTATAAGCACCAGCAATCCATATATACAAGAAATCAGTTCAACTATGCAAGGTTATTACCGTCATTCCGTTACGGTATTCCCAATCTTTCTTATGAAGACCCAAATAATCGTGGTCACGATCTGTCACAATTGCACTGCAAAATTTAACAGATTTTTTTAAACCAACGCGGGTGGGTAAAAATATGATGAAATATCAACTTAGTACTGGATAAACTACAAATTTGACTATAATCTATACCAGCCTATAGCTCCAATCAGGCACATTATGACAAGGGCACAGAAGATAGTAATAATAAGTTTGTCGAGTTTCTTTTCCAGTGTACTTCTTTTGGAGGGAGCATTCATGGCATTCATCATCACCTGCATACATTGCATTCACCATAAAGTAGATCAAATTGTATACATAGCAACTATACAAGGATGCAGAAACAGGAGAATGTCATTAAAATGACATAATCCTGAATGCTTGCCATACCAATAAATTTTGCAAAGTTGATTTCTAATCAAACAAGCTTCACAGCAGCTTACCTTTGTCTCATGACCAGTAAAAATCACAGCACCAACAATGTATTCCGTGTTCCTAAGACTGCATCCCTGAGAATTGGAATGCAGAAGATTTACATAACCCAAAAATATAAGGTCTCGCATAATGAAATCCTGTAGACATAAGGCAGAAAAGGAACACACAGCTAAAAGCAGAAACAGTCGATCATACACGCAATAAAAGCTGGTCTGGAGAGAGAGGTAAAGTCTGCTTTTCTACTATAAGATTCCCAGTGAAAGTGTACAGGGAATTATTAGGTTGCTCGCACTGAATTTCACCTGCATAGTAAAAGAGAGAAACATTGGATATTTTTGATGAATACTGCTCAACAGTTAACAACGCTATTATACTAACAAAGAATGCCCTAAGATCAAATGGACCCGTCAGGTCAAAAGAGAATTGCTTTAAGATATATTTTCAGAAACTAATGGATGAAAGACGATAGTACAAGCACAGATTCAGCTAATGAAATCTCTGCAAGATAATAACCAACTCCAAAGGCTAACCTTTGAACTCAGAAGCTTTCTCTGATGTCAAGTAATCCCAAGTCCTTTCAAGGGCCTTTCGGATTTTTAAATTTGTTTCCCCATCTAGATTTGCAGTCTGCATTCACAAAGGGCACGCACAACAACACTAGAGTTAAAATGTATATTCAATAATCCTAAATAGCTGCTTCTGTGCTAGACAGAAAAAAATCAATTAACATTGCCAAAAGAGCCAAGCACCTCTACGTAGCAGATACCATCAGGATTTGTGCTGGACAAGAAAAGAAGATCAGCTGGAAAAAACCCATCTTTTTTTATCTGCAAATATCAACAAAGAATATTGACCAAGCTTATAAGATTGGAGTTTAAAGATAATTACAAGTTCTGGAATCCTCCACAAACACCGCCAAGGTAACTGAAATCTAGTATGATAACTATAATTCGAGCAATGTAAACAACTAAACAAGTGTATCAACAATGTCTTGAGTTTTCAGAGCAACCTTGTTCGATAACATAGTAATTTTAGAAAAATATACCTTGATAATATCCCCGACCTGCAACTTCCGCCAGGGAATAGGTACCCATTGTTGATCTTGCAGGACATCCACTGTACTATTATTTATGGACATATCATTTTGAAAGCGTTTCTGCAACAGATTATTTGCAAAAGTATTTAGAAGTTGAGAAGCAGATGGGTCCTGAAAATATTAACTGAATAACTCTATTTCATCACAAGGAGAGATGAAATATTTCTATAATGTTTAAACAATAAGAAGCGGGGGTCAGGCCCTCACCCAGTCTTCAAAAGCCTCTTTAATAAGAGATACGAGAAGAACCATTGACAGAGGAGCCACATTTGTTATTGGATTTACAGGGCTGCAGGAAAAACAGTTTATTTAGTTACACTTTACCGACTGAAAAACAAAATAATAACAAGGGTATACTAGGGACAACGTGGCACCGAAATTCCAGAAAATTACTATGACATACATGACACTAAGAAACCGCTTTCCATACCATGGATCAAAGTAAGCTGTGACTAGTAGATCAAAATTCACATAAATAGATATAATTTTCATTTGTTTCAAGCACAATGAACTGATTGCAAAAAATGGAGACAATGATGATTTTTTAGTACAAATGATCAGCTAAAAATCAAAGACGTCAAAGAATCATAAAATCGCCAAAGAATGACTATATCCTCACATAAACCTCCTGAGAAGTCTCACGGGTATACGCACAATTGTTTTGGTTGCTTTATGGCCAAGTCAGCAGTCAAAATTAGACAAGTGCCACGGAGTTAACATACCTTATTGGTGTCATTGATAGACATGAAATTCCAAGAAAGTAGATATTTGCTATGCGCCTAAACTGTCAGAAAGCACGTTATTTCTCAGATTAGATAAACAACATCAAAGATCTGAAAGAAATGCAATTTATTGATCCAAAAATATCTCAATTTTCATTCCCTTCAAAACCTAAAGGCACAATGCAAACACTCCAAATATATCACAACCTTAATAGGAATCAACAGGCCGCTTTTTGTAGTTGAAAGCCAGAACAACAATGTACATATTTTTTTTCCCTGTTAAAGCATTAATCTAAATCTAACCGATCAATCTCCTCGGTTTAAACTAAAATGTGCTTCCTACGTATAAGTGAACAATCCTAAGGGCTTTTCAACGCTATCGCTATTAGCTGCACTAGTAAAGCTAATTAACAAGAAAAAACATACTTACTTGTTCAAACAGGCCTTTCGGCAGAAAGGTGAAAACATTATACTTTGTTGTGGAAATTGAATTACCCTGCAGCATAACATTTCACACAACATTCATTAGGAGAAAACTGAACGCAAACAGCAAGAGGATCACACATTATCAAGAAAGGATGAATCAGGAAAGCCCATAACAACCAAAAAACTAATATTCCGGCGTACCTTGAACCGGACGGGGAAATTAGCATCACGGTCATTGCAGTAGACGGTACGGTAACTGGGAGCCTGAGGCTGTATACGGCCCAGCGTCACCGTCCGAGACGGTGCCCGGAGGTGATTCGGTGACGAATCAACGCTTAATCCTCCCGACCTAACCATTCGGATCCAACAATTGAAAAAATCGGAAATTCAGCTTCACTATTTCCCTCCAATTTTTACCCTCTGAATTATCCGATTAACCGAGAGCGAGATCTGTACCGACGGTAGAAACTGAGAGGACCATCTCCTTTCTCTTTCTTCTTTCCCTTTTTCCTTTTTTTTTCTCTTTTTTCTTTTTTTTCTTTTTTTTCTTTTTGAGGTTATAATTATTTCTTACTTCTCAGAAAGACGCTTCTTCTTCGCGCTTCTACCGAATTTCTATTTCTCGTTATGTTTTTATCCCAAAGAGAGATAAATTATCGATCGAAGAAAAGCTCACATTTAATCCACAAATGGTAATAAAAACCCAAAGATTGGAATTTTAATTGGGAAAAATGTCAAAAAAAATCTTCAAGTTTCAAAAATAGACAGAAAAAATCACAAACTCTTTGAACGATAGATTAAATTCTCAACTTTTATTGACTTTGTCTTTTAATTACTAACTTTTGTTGACCGGGCTATAATAGTCGTTTTATTTTTTTTTCTAAATTACGGAGAATATAAAAAAAAATCCTCAATTTTTAAATTTTGACCAAATAAAGCCCCAACTTTTCATCTACAAAATAAAAAATTCTCAACTTTTTATCTGCTAAAATTAAAAAAGAAATTCATAATTGTTTTGTAAATAATAAATAAAATATTTCTTTTTCACGTAAATCTATTTTGAAAGATTTTTGAAAATCAAAAGAGAAATTCATAAAATTTTGTGAAATTTAAATATATGTTTAACATGCTAAAATTTTAGAAAAAACAGAAATTTCATTTATTCCCATTTTTTAAAGTAAATTTCATTTATTAACATGTTAAAGAGATTCACTTAAATCATTTTTTTGAAATTTCATATAGTTTCATATAGAAATTACTTATTCCCATTTTTTAATTGAACTATATGAAATTTGTTTAACATGTTAATAAATGAAATTTGCTTTAAAAAATGGGAATAAATGAAATTTCTGTTTTTCTAAAATTTTAGCAATTAAAAAATGGGAATAAATGAAATTTCTGTTTATGAAATTTCATACAGTTCAATTAAAAAATGGGAATAAGTAATTTCTATTGCAACGATTTAGGTCCTTGAGTTAAATCTATCTTTCTCGTGTATTTTATTACTACTACATTTCGATAAATCTAATAAGTGAAATTTCTTTAACATGTTAATAAATGAAATTTGCTTTAAAAATGGAAATAAATGAAATTTCTGTTTTTTCTAAAATTTTAGCATGTTAAACATATATTTAAATTTCACAAATTTTTATGAATTTCTCTTTTGATTTTCAAAATCTTTCAAAATAGATTTACGTGAAAAAGAAATCTTTTATTTATTATTTACAAAACAATTATGTATTTCTTTTTTAATTTTAGCAGATAAAAAGTTTGAGATTTTTTCTTTTGTAGATGAAAAATTGGGGCTTTATTTGATCAAAATTTAAAAGTTGATAATTTTTTTTTATATTCTCCATAATTTAGAGAAATAAAAACGACGTCGTTTTTGAACTGAGATTTAACTCCATTAAATTGTTTCAAACCACTTAACAACGGGACTAATATGGCCCGGTCAACAAAAATTAGTGATTAAAAGACAAAGTCAATAAAAGTTGAAGATTTAATCTGTCATTCAAAGAGTTGGTGCTTTTTTCCGAGGATTTTTTTGACATTTTTTCCAATTTTAATTTAAATCTGTTGTTTTTTATCATCCAATATATATTGAGACCGTTTTCAAGAAAAATTGGTACAATTAAAAGCGGTAAAATATGACTACGATAAAAAAAAAAAAATTAATAATAATAATAATTTTGAATGGAGAAAAGATTGCTGAAAAAAAAAAAAATGGCGGTAGCATAGAACATTATTTTACAAGAGCTAAGGTTCGTTTTCCTTCCTCATTTTTTTGTCTCGCAGCTTTGGAGAACCAACTTTCCTTAGGGAGATTACACGACAGAGAACATAAACACACAGAAAGCATGTGAAAACCTAACATTACTAACATGATCTTAGTAACAAAGCAGCAACAGAGGAGGAATTCATCCTCACAGTCCCTTTACTTCATGTCTAAACTAGGAATCTAAAATCTCTTCGCTTCCTCCACAACAATATATATAAACGTTGTATATATAAAATATACGTATGCTTCTTTTCGTGACTAACATTGGAGATGGGAGTTTGTTTAATGAATTTTTACTAGCTTTCTTTCTTATTACTAAATTTAAGTGTTTCTGTATTCACGATGTTCTTTCGAAACCACCTCCTACCTGCATATGCAACCACTCCGGTGATGCTCCTCTCCTGTATTCCCTTGTTGGTTGTGAGCCGAACTGCATCCCCGGATTCTCAAACGCCTGCTGATCGAACTGAGATTTACCAAAATTAGAAAACGCATGTACATATATATTGCTCAGTGAACATGTGGTATTGAATGTCAGAAGAAATTAAATAGTGTCTTGAGGTTGGCTAAATCAACTGCATTCATAGTTAATCCCTATGATCTGTTGAGTTTCATCACCCAAGAATGTCATCAGAAACAGAAACAGGAGGTATTTGGGAATATCTGAAACAAAAGGCTAACCTCTTTTGGCGGATAAACCTCGATTCCAGGGTTCATTCTTGAGTTGACCGCTTCGAGTTTCATCGATAGAAACTGAAAATGGAAGCAGTCTTATACTCTTATCAGATGCACAAGAAATAAACAATTCAATCAAGTTATACAATAACCAATAGACAGAGGGAGTAAGGCTTCACCTCAACTTGACGCTGCAGCGATTGTATGTAATTGATTATCTCATCTAGAACAAGCGCTTTTCCGATAACCTGAGCATACAAAGATTTTAAGTGTTAGCAGCACTATGCAAATATTTGTAATTGTGATAACAAAACAACAACAAAAGTTGTGACTACAACAGGTGAGACAGATGAAGAGAGAAACCATCATCGCTTGATATACTACCTTGTTACAACCCGGTACAAGATCTTGCAAGATTTTCATCCGCTCGCTTATTTTTTCTCTTCTAGCCTGCCAACCAAGAAAACTATGTTACCGAGTCTGGTCTCTTGATATCAAGTCTTCTCATTTAGCTTAAAAAGACAATAAGAAGAGTCATAAGTACTCTTTCGGCAAGACTGTGACTATCTGTGGCCTGTCCCCTTCTTGCTCGCACATGAATATAATCTTTTGGGGGTTCAGGCAACTGCTTCTTTTGATCCAATGTTCCTGTTTCGGCTTTCCCATCACACACTTCATAATCTACACATCCTGAAGTCTTGTGCTTTTTACTGCCACCATCATTCTGCTCCACACAAAACCAAAAGGAACTACTAACATCAGAGATGAGTTGCCAAATAAAAATGCAAGTGTGTTCTTGAAAGATCCATAGAAAACAATCAGTACCAATTATGTAAGATGTCAATCGTTTGAATCAAGAGGGACTGATCTGATACATTCCTAAGCACAGTAACTGAGCTCTTGATTCTGTTTCATTATATTCCGTCTCTTTTGTTTTCAAATTCTAGTAGTTTACATATCAATCAATATAATAGCCTTGAAGGATCTAATACTCCTGAGAATAGTTACTTATGAATTAAATCTTAGATAATGCTAATTAAGCATACCAAAAGAACAATACACAGAAAAAGGTATATGAATTCCAATGAGATTATTTTTAAAAAATACCAAATTAGATCCGTCAATTTTGAAGGGGAAAAGCAAACCGTACCACGTCATTGCCAGAGACGACTTTGTCCTCCGCTGCGTCCCGCCGCTTCCTAGCACCAGCGATACCGGCGACCACCGCCTGCGAGAGCGCGTGGCTCATACGAGCCGGATCGCCACAGTTAATTAGATTCGAGTCCGCGAACTGATGAGCCAAGCTAGGCCCACCAAACGAGACACCACTCCTCATTGACGAATGAACAGTCGCGCCTCCGTTAATCGGAAACGGCCAGATCTCCGCCATGTTATACGTCCCAGCCTCGTTCATCATCCCGCCGGGATCCATCACCAAAACTCAAAGCCGCCTTATCGCGTACGCGTATAAAAACACTAAGCGAGTTGACTCAGCTGCTACCGATTCCAATCAGTAAGCTCTCTGAGAGAGAGAGAAATTGATGTAACTTGTTGAGAATGCGATCTCTCCTTAGACAGTGGAGTTTGATGCGCACAGTGTTCCTCTTTCGCGATTTTCTTTTTCTATATAAGTTTTTTTTTCCCACTTTTTCTATATAAGTTTGCATTTAATTTTTGAAACCTTTGTTTTAGAAACTGTATGCTTTTTTTTTAACACATGTTTTTTATTTATTTTTTTCGTCACTTACTTTTTCTCTTTTCACCTCGGGAGTTGCAGGCAAGTCACTTCATAGCGAGGTTTTCTTTTGTGGGACCAGATAAAGTAATCTGTGCGTCGCGACTATACTAAACGCTCTCTTTTATCCACACGATCAAAAAAAACATTGAGCTTCCACGTACGCATTCCTCTGTAACAAACGGGAAACAGAGGGCTTTGGAAAGTAGTAGGGTCTCCTCCTCACTTGATTTGTTTATCTAATTATCAGCTTTGTTTATGTAATAACTGAAACAAAATTATACAAACATCATTGATTAGTGAATCTTACTGATGGTCTGATAGACAACGATGGTTCGTGGATTTTAATGATGCCAAGTTAAGGACTTAAGGTAAACAAAGGAAATAATCTCTTCTGTTCTTTCAACCATATAGGATCATTACCAGATCATAATGGCTTTAATTTATTGCAATTCTGTATTTTTTTTTTCCTTTATTAATCAAATATAGTACTAATAAAATCAAAGGCTACGCTTTAGTGATTTTTCACATTTGGGGTGTTGTCTTGTTTTGTTGGTTGGGGCAAGCGATCAATTTTCACTATTTGTGATTTTTCATTTGTGATTTTCTTAGACAGTTTAAATACCATCATATAGTAATATAGTATACAATATAACTTGCTTATAAAAAAATTGTGTGAAATTATAAATTTTAAATCTAAGTATCGATATTGGGTGCTTGCTTAGTGAAACACGAACAATCATTTTTCACTTATTACGGAAGTCCTCTTTACATTACATATAAATATTAGACCAAGATGGTGATTTTGCTGAGGTAAAATGTCTAAATGTTATACTATATTTGTACACGGACATTTTTGTATACTTGTACACGAACCCCTCAATTATGACAAATAAACCCATATGTCTACCAATATATCTCGGCTTCTATTACTTTAAAATATTCAATTATTTGGCAAGATGACCCATATAAGATATAAGTGGTAATGGCTGCCCACGGTTTGAAGAGAATGACTCGGACCATAAGCTTTGCAAATGGTATCAAAACGTGATCGTACTGTGGGATGGTTTAAAAAAAGCGAAAATCCATGAATTGGGATGATATATAGGAAAAATCCTAGTATATACGTTTTGCAAAATTATACACGAGTCTATATAACACGGAGACATAAATTAACTTTCGGTTTATTCAAAACTGAAATTTTGTGTTTAATTAATTTGCTAAATCCCTAAGCTGCGATCAGAAGTTATAACTCTAAGACCTCATGATAATATATGAAGCCTAACATTACGAAATTAGATACAACCACACGCAACACACACACACAAAAAAGGAATAGTGATGACAAAGGCATTATGGTTGAGAAAGACTTGTAGAATAGGAATAGCACTTTGTGCCAAACACTTCACTCTCTTGTTACCATTTTTGATTTCTGATGACTAATGCTCGTTAGGCACCTCACTCTCACCTTTAAAGCTTTCTGTTTCCCTTTCCTCTTTCACACGAGAGAGAGGCTCAATCATTCTCTGACACGTGTATCCGTTATATTCCCGACAACTAATGTGATGAGCAAGCACCGCGGAATCATCGTCGTACGATGTTCGCCCTAGCTAACTCTCTTTTTTCGTTAAAGGAAAAAAGAAAATGCGACGGAAGTTATATAACGTATATAGTATATATATATACACATTTATCATCGGTATTATATATGGGTGCTATGAATATAATGTTTTCTTTGTGTTATAATAATTTGTATTTTAAGTTGGATTTGAGACGGAATATATAAGTGGCTATGTTATTTCTATTAACAAGGATGGTGCTTCTTATACAAATATGTTGATTTTTTTTTAGGTTTTAGATTTTATGCTAAATATTCTGCATATATGCAAGAATATATCAATCCAAACGGTTAGTCACGGTAATTTATTTGCAGTTACATCAACAGTTCAAATACGTAGAGGAAAACTAATTAGTCACGTGGAAAATACGTAACTTATTCTCAAGATTAAATGTTAACGTCACGATTCACGAGTAATAATACGAACAAACAGCAATACTCCGCGTGCGTAATTTCTGTGAAAGGTAGTGTTCTCATTCCCACATTTAGCACACATATATAGGAAAATGTTTATTTAATATTACATGTTAGTTTGTTTTTAGGTCTTAGCCTTTTAGGATTTAGGTTATGTGGTTAATTTAGTTACCTAATGCATGTCGTAAGTTCAACGATATCTTAAAAAATATAGGGAAAGGTTGGCTATAATTAGTTAAGTAGAATAATTCAAAGAGATAATCGAGATATGTTATTACAACGCGTTTGTGTGTGATCATTTGACAATGCAAACTTTGGGAATTTCTTATAAATGTTTTTTTAATCTAACTTTAAACACTAAAAGCTTCAACTCGAGTCCAATTGACAACAAAAAAAAAGGTTTTCAAATTGCAAGTAAAATTAACAACATTCACACCAAAAAATAAATTACAACAAGAACTAATTCGGAAGATTTCCCCCTTCCAACTAGTAAGAGAACTGAGTCCCCTTGTTCTTCTTTTTATTTTATCTTGTATGCTCGTATCGTTTTCTCGTGTTATCGTTACGACTTTACCATTCAAAACGTACTCCATAAATATCAAATTAGGAAAACATTAATACCGAGTTGAAAATATCCATAAAAATATTATACGTATCTAAAAACACGTGGTTCTGCTCATTATTTTGTACTATAATTTAAAGGTAGTTATAAATTTATAAAATATATATTTTATTATAACTAAATATTTTTTTTTTTTTACCGTGTTCTTAATTCTTATATAGGCCTGGGACAAAATCAAAACTGTATTTTTTTTTTAATAAATTATCGTAATTGACACATGGTAATTTTAACAAATACAATTTTGAAGTAACAATCACGATAACTTTTTACAACAAAATTGTCATCTTAAAATATTTTGTCAATTGTTTAAAGTTAACTATAAAATATACTCTTTCTGTTTTATAAAGAGTGTCATTTTGACACATTTCACACATATTAAAAAAACTATTAAAAGTTACTTATTATTTCTTATTAATACATTAAACAATTTTTTTCTCTTTAATTAATACACTAAAATAATAAGTTTAAAACTGAATTTTTGTTCAAAATTATGTATTGAAAACGTAAAATGATACTATTTGTGAAACAAATATAAAACGTTGGAGCAGCATCAATACCAAAGTCTTAAAGCCTATTCTGGATTAGGCCCATATAGAACAAAGTAGCATCAATATTATTTGGTTTGAGAATTCCGACGACCTAATTTTCTTGAGGACATTTTCTCGAGAATCAAAAACAGATTTTCTGGCGGTCAAAATTTCAAAATCCGAGGAGAAACGAAAATGGAGTTGCTCAAGTTGTCAAAATTCAAATTGCAGCTTCAGTCAATGATCGGAGAAGTGCGAGATCTGCGTGTAAGAAGAAAGAGGTTTATACATCTATGGATTGTATAGTTTTCGCTCCCCCCAGTTTCTCTCTTCTTCCCCTTTACTACCGGCGATTTTGCAGGAAAGGGAGCGATCAGTCACAGATCACATTAATCTTGTCAATCAGGTTCTTCAATCCTTGTTACTGTACATGTATCCCTTGTTTTTGTTGCGTTTCCGAGTCGTGAATCGTGATCATGGCGCTTGGTGCTTCGATACAGAAACATAAGCAAACGGAGGAGGAATACAGCAGGAAAGTGCAGGAGTTACAAGCTGAGTTAGCTTCTTCTAGAGAAACACAGGAGGCACTCGAGAGGAAGGTTTGGACGATTCTTTTGCTCTGCGAATCTATTACAATAAGATATGGAATTAGTGAAAGTTTAATTGATTTGCAGGTGAGTTACCTCCAGAACGACTATAGTTTGCTGGAAAACAAGCAGAACGAATCGAAGACTACTATCCAAAACCTGCTTCAATCACGAGATAGTTTCTTAAATTCTTACCAGGTCATAATCTCATCCTGACACAATTTCATACTAGATCTGGGTAATAGAAGTAGCATAGAGAATCATCTCCCTGATGGGTGAACAGTTGATTCTCGATAATATGGATATGGATACCGATACATTTTGGCTCTAGGCATCCTGTAGCTTCAATTACTGAAGTGGTGGTGTGTTTGCAGGAGTCGTTTTGTGAAATGAAATGTTCAATTGAAGCCAGGGACAGGAAGATTGCCATCCTACACCAGAAGATCACCTCTCATTTAGCACTGTTTGATTCAATCGAGAAAGAGGCATCGGCAATTAAATATGTCATACACGAAGTTCAGGGCCTTGTGGATCAAAAAGAAGATGTAGGCATGTAGATCCCTGATCTCTTGCTATTTCTGCTAATGGATATGCTTCCAGAATACTAATGCATTCACGGCTTCCCCCAAGGCATTGATCATGTCTTTGCTGTTTCTTGTATCCAGTGGCTGGCTTGAAAGAGAAAATGGACCACGTCTCTACATATGAAAAAGTGTTTATTGGTGAGTTTCTCATTATATAATCTGCCATCCTGATTCTTGAGAGGTTACTTAATTGTTCATGTACTCTTGTGGTCCCTTGTTTAAAAGGGGTGTTTAGATGAATGCAATTCTTGAAATTTTTCCATTATATTGTTATTGATGGATCCTGTAGAAGTGTGTTCATTTCTTTGGCTTTCTTTTCTCCATAAAGACGCTATGCATTTAGACATGTCATCTTAATTTACTTGCCAAGTGACTCAAATTCTGTATGCTTACATTTATGAAGACAATGATTTCTAACTACTTTACTTATGCAGAGAAAATCAGCACTTTAGAAGAGAAAATAGAATATCAGGAAACAGAATTGCAGAGCAAGGAGAATAGAATATCAGAGCTTTCCGCTCAGCTGGAAGCAGCAAAGATTAAAAATGAATATCAACTTCAAGTCGAAGAGATATCCATATCAGAGTTTGCATATTTTACTGTGAGATCTATCCTCATAAAGTAGTTGCCATGTTTTTGTTTACTTGACCAGCCTTACATTCAGAAAACTTTGAAGGTCAAAGATTTAGTTGTAGAGAACTTGATTTCTGAGAAAGAGGTAGGAAAAGAGATCATTAATTATTTAACGAGTTTGATTCTTTTTGCATTCTTAAACAGTCTCTAAATAGTGATTCCAATGTTTAGGCATTGAATTCTGAAGTGAGGAGTTTAGAATTGATTTTACAGCGGATTCAGGAATCTGTCACTCTTATGACCGAAGAGGTGAGAGATAAATTCAAAATTTCAACATTCCATCCGTGGATAATAGTCTAGTATTGAAATTCAAGTTAAATGAATAATTTGTAACTTCAAGTTCTTCTTTCATCCTCTTGATATGACAGGACAGAAGGGTGTTCACATCAATATTAACATTCGAACAAGGTGCTGATGAAAGAAACAAAAATTCCAGGTCTGTAAAATCACTTGAACATCTTTTTTGTTTGTTTTCGTACTTGTCCAAGGGCGGATAGATTGCATCAGCAATTTTCTTAATGAACATGACTTTGGGATGACCTCCGAGGCCTTTCCGTCTCAATTTAAAGAAAAAATAGTCCCAGATCAATGTTTAACTCTCTTTGATTGGCTAACTAGGTACAATGATACTGTTGACAATATGGAGGAGCTTGCATGTGAAGCTCCTATTATGGGTCCCCAAGAAAATTCAGGTCTGGTCTCTTCTTTTGTTGCCATTTTATTTACTTTGCTTAAAATTAAATATCACCAGAACCAAAGAGAGTTTTGAAACAAGGATTTCAGAAACATAAAGCATAACTTCTTCTAAACCATAACCATAGCTGCTATACCAGAATCCAGAAACATAAACCATAACTTCTTCTACAATATTTCAGTGTTTCTATGTAGATAATTTTGAAACAAGGATTTTCTAATAATAGAATGCAAAGAGAAGGTTATCTAGCTGACTTGCTGGATAGATAGAAGAGAATTGCGCTGATCAGTTAGAACTTTGCACTAACCAGATTTCCGGTTACTTCCTTTTTGCAGTAAACGTTATTTCATCAGCGTCTCCCCGGTGTCATGACCAAAACACAGACTGCAGCATGATACAGGACGCTGATCATAAACTGGACTCGGTTCAGCATCTGCATCATAACACTGTCAGTGGCCATTGGCAGAGTACTAATAATAACCACGACCACTTTGAGACCAAGGCAAGTGAAACCGCGTTTCTCTTTGTTTCTTGCTTACAATCGCTGATAGAAGTGAACGCAAACGTAAAAATACTCCAGGTTCTATGTCATACCGTAGAATCAACTTCCTCACAACATGAGTCATCAGTTAGTGTACTATGTATGCAGTTTCCCCAAACAATCTTAGATTTTTGAAGTACCTTTTGCACTCAGATTCCTATGAATATCATAGCTTATTCATTTCTTTAGAGACGAAGTCATTCGAAACTTTAAACCTTAAGTGAATATAGTCGTCAGGGTTTTGCAGGACATGTGCAAAGAGTTGATGAACCAGCCTGATTCAGAGTGCTCAACGAATCGCGTATAAGAGTAAAAAGTGTCTAATCACGATTTGTGATTACTTATACTCTTATGTCGTTCTTTTGACCTCATTAAATGCTTTAGTGTTTGCAGGAGTTGAAGAACCGAAGAAATTGGTCCAGTAAACAGCACCGGTAATGCCTTTTTGGCGTTTGCTTGTTTATGTTCATAATTGTGTTTCTCGAGCAGTAGTAATGAAAACCCCATTAAAATATATGAGACGTACTTCTGATATGACGGGGTCATTCTACATACTAACTCGCTTCCCATTCAAAAAAAATATTAAAAAAAAAAATCCATCAAAATAGTTTCGGGAATATATAAAAAAAAAAAAAAATCAGCAATGTTAAGTTCTTGCATTTCAATTAATGTTCCGACGACTTGTATATGTTTATTAGACGCCAAATTTTGGCCAAGATGTTTATAAGAGATTATATCAGTTCAAAATAGCTTTCTATTTCTCTATTGGCCGTTGAAATTATTGACCACAAATGTGATGTACATATATATCAATCATTAAGCTTGAAGAAAGTTAGTTTGGTGGGGACTCGGTCATATAAACGACGAGAACATGAGTTTTCTACTTTCACACGCAATGAATTAGACGTAGACAAAAGGTATTTTTGATCTTTACAAAAGGTCTCTCAATTTTTTTGTTGATAAGGCTATTCCCTTTCCATACAATCCATTTTTATTCTGGATGCATGAATTATCTTAACTTTAATGAACCGCTGCTTGTAGTTGTACTAATATTGTCGCCGTGTTCTAAATCGGATTTAAACTTGATACTGTATATCTTTGTATGAGTTATAGACGGTAAAAGAATTAACATTGATTAACAAAATGAAGAAGCATAAGTAAGAAAAATGATTTTGGGTTAAAACTGTGATTACAGTTACAATTTGTGACGATTATTGTATATAAGCACTAAAATGTTAATGACCTAGGTTTAGTAGTCTAATGGTTAGTATTTATCAATTGCCATTAATAGTCTAATAATGACAATTACTACATGCCATCTTTTTAAGAAGAAAATCCAATAAAGTTGTGTATTTTGGGGCATTAAAAACAAAAACAATTAAGATGATTGGGAACATCAAAAGATGGTACACATGTCACATGGTCCACCATTCGATTTCATCGTTGGATCCAACTATCAAACATTTATCAGTTTATGTAAATAAATTAAATGCTGACAGAACAAAGCGAGAAAAAACAAAATATGGTAAGGACGTCTAGGGACTCTAGGGAGTTGCTTAAAAAAGGGCATCAATAAAATAGTTTATAAGAAAACGTGACTTCCCATGTTTGTGTTAACTTTATTTATACCTTTTGTAAATGTGTGTATGATATGATGATCCATCAAATGTAAGTTTGGTATCGAGACAGGTTTGAGAACTTAACCACCACAACAAGATTTAAGATCTTTGATAATAATAACTTTCTATGTTTTTAAGCCATAAAAGGAGTCGAGGGCCTTTTACAAGGTTAGTTAAGTGGTACTTGTGCATAATTATGTTGGTTTGTACTTATTTTCGTTGCGGTTCTCCTTTTTAACACATTCGATTCCAAAGAGGAATTAATAAAGCCCAAGAAAGCAATAGAGATACTGAAATAATCATTTAGACAAAATGTGATATTTAATATGTGTTGGCTCTTGAATTGATCAAAGACACCAAGTAAAGTATTAGTATCCCATCACTTCACTTGAGAGTGAAGTTGGTGAAATTGGTGGTTCTTGTTGGGAAAGTTGTTAAGTTTCCACTCCTTTCATTTAATGCTCACGTGTCTTTTCTTCCAAAGCTCCAATTACGAAACATATTTTCTTTATTAATCTAGTTTAACTGCTTTTATAATTGAAATTTAGTTTTTTAACATCTAGTTTGACAATCACTGCGTTCGTACGTTTTGAAAGTTGGAGTCATTCACTCAAATTACGGTCAAAACGCAGTGACTGCTGTATGAAGGACGAGGCTCTGGATTCTGGAGTGTTCTTTAATGTAAGATAGAACGATTTAAAAGCTACAAAGCCACATACAAAACAAAAAGTACAATTTTCTGAAAAAAATAAATTTATCCATTGCAATTTTCATAACTTTTGTATTTTTTTTCTTTCTTTTGATACTTATATCTTTTGAAAGAGATATTTGCATCTAGTGTCATTTAATCAAAATATAATTTGTGATCTAACACTTTCCAAATTTTAAAAAATTAAGTAACATTTTCTCTTTGGAAAATACGATTTTGCCCTTACTTGTTATTGGTGTGTGTACTGTACACCGTTGATTCACGCAAAAGTACAACTGAAAAAGTTAACACGTGTACAGTACACTAAGTGTTACTTATTTTTCCAGTTTTTGTAAAATTATAATACACAAACAATGTTTTCATTAAATGACCGTACACGCAAGAAATTCCTTTTGAAATATGATGGGTCAAGTTTTCCAAAACCCGATAAACAGTAAACTCTGTAAAAATTATTGCCTTATTGATGGTAGATAATATTAGTAGTTATTCTAATATGAAAAATAATTCAACACAATATTAAAACTTTAGCTCTCTAGTGATCGATTATCGATCATTTGCTTCATCGATACGACGATACCTCATAGTCTCATACCTTGGCGCCGATCGTCTTGAATGCAAACACTTACTGTCTTACCATTCATATTGGGATTCCTCAATATATTGGGAGGAATATATACTATAGAAGTAAACCAAAAAAAAAAAAGATACTATAGAAGTAGTTGAAACTTTAATTATTTGGCAAAATATATTTTGGGCTAGATTTTTCTTTTAAAAATATATGGAAGCTTGGACCGGTACAAATATGCTTTGGCTGAAAATATGATGAATGTAAATTAATATAAGTGAAATAAATATTTATAGTATGTGACATCTACTATAAATCAACATATTTTGCTGTGACGTTTGAAATGAAAACGAGAAGATGCCAAGAAAAAAGAGAGAAAATGTTATAATAGTAAAATCATATATATTATATTCACTATAAACACATTGTTTAACGCCAATTAATTTAACAGTAGTATATAAGCAACTTTAAAAAATATTTATAACGTAATCAAACTAATCAACAAAACAGAAGAAAAAAGCCTAAATTATAATTGTGATAAAATTATTGATTTATATATTTCTTTCTAAATAATCCAAAAAAAACAAAATTTCCAAAGGATTGTGGAAGTCTGCGAGGCGTGTGTCAGTGTGTGGAACATGAAAGCGTCAGTTCCTTACAAATCGAAATGACAACGAGATTCTGCCAACAAACAACAACCACACGTGTGCTGTTCTTCATCATATATTCATTACTACTGTTACTTTTTGTTTTTGTTTTTGTTTTTTATCACCACAACACAACAATCTCATTACATAGCGAATTATTGGTTGAAATAGAGCGAATATATTTGATAAAAAGGTATATATATATAAAAAAAGGAATATGTTTCTGTCGACATAAAAAAGAAAAGAAACAAGAATGTTTCTTTCATTACTTAATGGACTACATACCATTTGTATGGTTGTTATAAAAATGAAGAAATATACGGTGGAAAATCTGGAAATTTACAAATTATATTTATAGTTAATTATTTTGCCAACTGTTCTTCATATATATATTGGAGAAAATATGTAAAAAGTGAGATGTAGATGGAGTGAGGGTCCATGAAGATGAGATTGTAATTGGTAATATTGTCAAAGTCAAATGAAATAGGTGCACCAATCCTCTTTTTCTTTTGTAATTTTCCTACCATTCTACCAAGAAATTCAAACTTTTATATAACCCAAAATTCAAGATTTTCTTCTCTCCATATATATATATATATTGTGTTCAAATTAGTTGTACTTATCCTTCCTAAAAGCTAAAAATTTGGTTTTAGAAATAGTGCAAACTGGATCCAAATTTTATATAGTCAGTTGATTTTTTTAAAGAACTATATATTACTTATACCAAAATTTAGAGAGGTATTAAGAATATTTATCTCATCTAATAAAATAACGCATGCACCTAATTAAACACCTAAAATATTGTATGTATTGAATGTTGAAAAAACAATACAAAGAGTCAAGATTTTAGATTGATGTATCAACTTGCGATAATAATGGATTATATATAATGTTGTTTAAATATTTTGTTTCTTTTCTTTATCAGATTCGTGGTCTAATTTCGTAGGATGTTAATATTTGGAGGTTACATATATATAACACAATTTTACAAATATATTTTAAATTCTCAACATAATAATTCAAAATTTCTTTGCAATTTTCTTCTGAAAAAGATGAAACCACAACATTTTATAACTTTTCCATATTTACTAAAAAGATAATATGTCTGTTAAAGACTTTTTAATTTCTTTGTCAACACTACAATCATTTTTGGAGATTTGAACAACGGAAGTGTCTGTAAAATGTGGACAATTCAATCCTTACACAACCTCCATATGTATGAAATTGTGTTTTACCAATGCAGATTAGGAAGCAAACCATTTTAAAAATATATACTTAACATTAAAACAAAAAAAAAAAGATATAAAGATTGATAAAGTAATATTTTGTTTTTGTAAATCTAATATATATATATATATATACAAAAACAGCATCACGCGCCCCGCCATCCGCGTCGACCCAGCCGCTTAGCAGCTCCACCATTCAAAGTTGCCACGTAACTTAACTCAGACATTGACCCACATTCTCTTGCATGGCTAATTTAATTTCTTTTACCAAGTAAAGACTGTCACATCAAAACCTAACTTATTAGTACCATTTTTTCATGAGACATACTTAAAAAAAAAAATCAGTTGGTAAGATTTCAACAAATGAGAAATATTGGTTTTTTTTTATTTTAATTGGTAAGATAAATTTTATTTCCTTCCAATAATATAATTTTGTTTTGTTAAACAATAATTATTTTTTGATTGTAGGTATTTAAGATTTGCCACGAGGTGGGCACTTCGGTTTCGGTTCGGTTTTTTCGGGTTTTCGGTTTTATAAAAATTCAAACCATATAAAAACCATATATATTTCGATTTGGTACGGTTCGGTTTTTAACGGTTTTCGGTTTATCAGTTTTAAAAAAATGAAACTATTTAAAAACCATATGCAATTTTGACTCGGTTCGGTTTGGTTCTGTTACGGTTTTTAGTTTGGTTCATAACTTTTGATAAGGTTCATACAATAAGCAAAAATAAAATGAATGTATAAATAATATATTAAGCTAATAAGTAGGCATACTAATAAATGCAAAAACAAAAAGAATTCAAAGACTAGAATCCAAATCAAATTGTTCGTAAATCCAAATCATCAATAAAAATCAAGACTAAAAAAAACCTAAAAAATAGATGAAGAGAAGAAAATTCAGATTCTTATCATCGTCATCATCCACGATTGTTCGTCTCCTCATGTTGCTTATGAATCTCTGATCAACAAAATTAACAACAAATAAACATTGAGAATTATCTATATTTACATACGATCTAAATATATTATAATGTATTTTAAGACCATGAAGGAATAATGAATACGTACCTTCTTGTAAAGAATCCATAAACTCTGTTTCTTTTAGCATTTTGTGAATATCATCAATGCCTCTATCTGAATGAAGTGTTGTTTTCAGCCAATTTTGCGTTAAAATCAACGCTTCAACCATAAAAAGAGTTAATGAACTCCTATATGGGTATAAGATACGATCTCCAGTGCTAAAAACAGATTCTGATGAAACATTAGAGACAGGAATAGCAAGCACATCCCTTGCTACGTCCGCTAAGATTGGGAACTTAAAGTTATTAGTCTTCCACCACGATAATATATCATAGGGAAGCCCAAGAGGGGTAGCTTGTGGTATCTCAACACTTTCCATCAGATATATAGCCAACTCATTAGATACACTGTCATCATTTTTCTTCTGTGATTGCATCTGACTATACCGAGAAAATATCGTTTCACGTGACCCACGACTACCCTCACTAAAAACAATTGACTCCACACTTCTATCTTGAGATGAACTTGAAGATCCATCTGTATTCTTATTACGGAATCCACTATACGTTTCATACAACCTGCGCAGCAAATCTTTGACTTCTGCTATCCTTTACTCAAAGTTACACTTGCTTTTCCATACTTCTCTTCAAAAACAATTGTCACAAAATCCATTTTGCAGCGTGGGTCTAGAACACTAGCAATAATCAGAATTTTGTTTATTTTCTCAATGCCATCCCAATACTTATCAAACTTCTCTTTCATAGGAGTTACCATATCCCTCACATAGTTATCTTGGCTGTTTTTTTATTGATGTTAAGTGTGCTTCAATGGTGCATATCTCATCGTAACATGAATTAGATGTTACCTTTGAATATGCAGAAAATACCAAATTGGAGTCGTAGAAATTCTTCAAAAATCCTACCAATCGAGTAGCATCATCCCAATCTATAGATGTTGGTGGCCCGAATCTGTTTCCCCCCTCATCTTCTTCTTGGAAATAAGCATCGTATGACCGATCTTCAAATGCTAACTTATCAAATGTAGATCGATATTTCAAAGCATTATCCAACATTAAATATGTTGAATTCCACCTTGTTTGACAATCCAGAGTTAAACTACCTCTACTAACATTCTTGTCCAAGCCCAAACGCATGTGGAATGAATTAAATCGTTGATCAGAAGATCTCACATACTTCACTGCATTCCTAATAGCAACAACACTCTTATTTATACGAGCCAAACCATCTCTCACAATCAAATTCAGTATGTGAGCAGCACACCTAATATGCATAAACTCGCCGCCCAATATTAGTGATTCATCTCCAGAAAAATTCACATTGTTCTTCAAGTGCCTAATACCATAATCATTTGTAGAAGCATTATCAACAGTGACTGTGAACACATTCTCAATACCCCAGTCACCCAAACAACTCACTAGCTGATTTCCAATTGTCTCCCCTCTATGATTAGAGATAGACTTAAAACTGATGATCTTTCTATGCAAACACCATGTCACATCAATGAAATGAACTGTAACCACCATACAACTTACACTAGTAGTTGGCGCTGTCCATATATCTGTAGCTAAACAAACTCTTTGTTTATGCTCACTGAAAAAGCTCATAAGCAAAGCCTTTTCTTGGGAGTACACATCGACAATATCTCTGGTGATTGATATTCGAGAAGGGATAGTAAACTGAGGGATAGCTGCAGCGCAAAAGTTCTGAAACCCAATCTTTTCAACAAAACTAAAAGGCAACTCATCCAAGACAATCATCTTCCCTAATGCAACCCTGGTAGCGATTGGGCAATACGTCACAACAGCTAACCCACCCGATCCTTTTCCAGCTCCATCTTGATTAAAAGCTAGATTTTTCCGCTTTTCAGTTTCAATGGAACTTTTGTGTGCCTTACAAATTGTAGCGTGGTTACGCAGTGCACTAGTCCCACTAGTAGGTGTACACTTAAGTATTAAACCACAATAGTGATACTTACATCTGTTTGGATCATCTGCAAGTTTTGTAAAGTGCTGCCATACATCTGAGCGTTGAACAACTTGCTTTTTTGCTTTTGGAGGAAGATTAGTGTTCATTTTTCTCTTTTCTCCGGAATTAGGGTCTGTCATCTATATTTTAAAAGATCAATAAAGATAAACTAAGAATATTAGATAATAGAATAGATAGAATAATAGAACAAATAGTTCAAGGTTTTATCCTGTGTAATACTGTAAAGGAAAAGTCTATCTAAAGTCTAAACAATTCAAAATTACAAGGTCGTCATATGTTCACTAACTGGTCAATTTTTTATGTCTAAACCTTGAATTATTGGTGAGATTAAAAACTGTAAAACCTAAAACGTATATACATCATGAATTATGAACAAATTTCCGATGAGAAAAGGGAATACTTTCAAAACGTGCATACGTAATCAAACACGAGCTTGAACAATAATTAGAAAACAAACACATAAAGAGAATAAATTAGATACCTAGAACTAGAAGATGAGTTATGAAGAAGAAGATACGATTATTAGAGGAACCACCCACAGGTCACATCCACGTTTTGGTTTGTTTTGTACTAGGGTTTAGGGTTTTCTTATTTTATAGATTTTGTTTTTAAGTCTTAAATTTTAACTTTTAAACTAACTCCGAAGATATTGGCAACTCAACAAAAAAACAAGAATGGATAAATGATAAATCTAAATTAAACCAAAAAAATATAAAGCTATATAAAATTTATCTAAAATATAAAAACCGAAAAAACCATTCGGTTTTACAGTTTTAAACCAAACCAAACCGAAACCGAACTCTTAACAAAAATAATAACCAAATGGGTTTTTAGGTTACACCATAACCAAATCATATAATTTATTTCGGTTTTAGTTCGGTTCAGTTTTTTCGGTTACGGTTTTTTTGCCCACCCCTATTTGCCACAGGGTTAAATCACACAATCCATCAAACTAAATCAACACATTTTAGCGTTGAAATGACATTAACTGCGAGGTTTCACTATATCATTTATAGCAGTATTAATTACAAACCAATCACTAGACGATCGAACTCGGTTATTGTGAAGGATTAAATAATTGAAAATTAACAAAGGTTGTGATCGGACCACCAGTCCTACCGACTAATTTAGATCCGGTTTAAGAAGTCGGTTAACTTCAATGGTTCAAATTAAAAGAGGAAAAAAATAGGCATTTACAAGAATTGCTTGGAAGATGCCGTTAACGCACCCAAGAGATAATAACTTTTTAACTGCTTCTCCTTTGATATTTTTTTCCCATTTTATTGACTTTCCGAATCTCAACAAAAAAAAAAAGATAATTTTTTTTAATTGTGTGCTAATACCTCTGTTTTTGTTTATTCTTCGTAAGGTAGAAAAAACCTTTTCTTTACCAAATAATTTGTCTCTTTCTCAAATCTTCCTCTACCAAGTGCCTTTCTCCCTCTAAATTTGTGGGTTTTTCATTTATAGTGGATTCGATGATGACAGATTCTATTCGAAGAAATTGATCAGAGAGAGAAACGTAGCTCTCTAGATAATTTCTGGGTTTTTTTCCCTCTCTCTTGAGAAATTTCGGTGATCGTCTATGGAAGATTGGAGCTAATTCTAATCTAGAGAGAGCGAGATGGGAGGTTGCGTGTCGACGCCGAAGAGCTGTGTGGGAGCGAAGCTGAGGTCAAGTAAGCGAAGGAAGAGTCGTAAAAGACGAAAGATTCAAAGGAAGAGAGCCGTCTCTTCTCGTTTCTCTGACGGATCTCTCGACAATCTCGATCATCCTCGTAACTTCCCCAATCCCAGTTGCCGAGGTCTCACTTCTTCGATTTCTGTTCGCTTCTTACCTCTGTTTCCTTTGCGTTCCTGAGTTTTTGTCTTTTCTTCTTCCCTGCATTCGATTGAGTTGCTCGAATTTGATCTGCGTTTTATGGTAGATTCGTTTGAATATCTTAAAGGTTTTGTTTTTTCTATTTGTTGCGATGGTCGATTGGATTATTGGGTTTCCCTAATTTTTTTGATCATTTTGTACAATTTAGTATCCGAATATTTCGGATTCGATTCTGATTATAGAGTTTTTAAAAGCTGCTTACAGTTGATTTTAAAAAGTTCACTGTTTGTAATTCAAGTCTTTGTTATTGATTAAACTGTGAAGCTTTTCTCTCTTATCCTCTTAATGACCTTTTCATCTTTGGTAGCTAATTAAACTTTCTCAATGATGAATCACTCAGTAAATCTCCTCTGATTTTATAATTTGATGATTGATGTTAGAGAGAAGTAACATGTTATCTGATCCTATGTTTTGTCAACAGCAAATGGAGAAGAATCATGGTTCGAGTCCAATGTCGCATTTGAAACAGATGGTGATGATGATTTCCACAGTATCAATGAAGGTAGATATATTCTATATTATAAATTCATTCTCTAGCAGCTATGCATTTCCTCCTTTTATGGATCTTCATTTCTTGGCTTTTTTTTTTTTTCTTTCGATTTCAGATACATTGTCTTCAAACGGAGCTGAGCGTGTATCAGTCTCGAGTAGTACGACCACATCATCAACACGAGACTCTGTCTCAAACGAAGTGATGTCACAATCGAAATCATCAGACGGTGACTTAAACGACACAAAGCAGCCTGATCTCATAGATTCATCTGCAGATGAAGGACTCATGGAAAACTGTAGGATCTTACCCAGTAATTGTTTGCCTTGCCTGAATCCAATAACTGTTGTTCCTTCTGTTGATAAAAGAAGGTCTCTTAGCTCTAGCCCTCCCAGTTTGAGGAAAAAAGCGTCTCTCAGACTATCTTACAAATGGAGAGAAGGTCATGCTTCAGGGGCCTTGTGTGAGTATTATTACCGCACTTGATCCATTAGATTAGCGGGTTGATCTCAAATCAACAACTCACAGGTGTCTCGAAATTGTTTCAGTTTTATCCAAATTGCAGTTGAAGAGACCGATAGCAGGTTCTCAGGTTCCATTCTGTCCGATTGACAAGAAAATGCTCGATTGTTGGTCAACAATCGATCCAAATAGCTTCCGGGTTCGTGGCAAAACTTATTTCAGGTAAACCATTGGAGAGACCATACTGATTTACTTATGATTAATAAATTAATCCATCTTAAACAAGATGCTATATTTTATTTTTGGTAAAGGGAAAAGAAGAAAGAGTTTGCACCTAGCCATGCTGCGTATAATCCTTTTGGTGTCGATGTTTTCTTATCGGAACATAAAATAAACCATGTCGCACAATATGTCAAACTCCCCGTTACTACTACATCCACGAAACTCCCATCTATCCTTGTTGTAAATGTACAGGTATGATCTAGTTCTGCTGGTAGTTAGTCTTTTGCCTTCTCTCTTCTGGAAATTTCCGTGATTGTTTCTCTTGGCTTATGGTCGGAACAGATTCCGTTGTATCCAACTGCAATCTTTCAAGGTGAATCTGATGGAGAAGGAATGAATATTGTTTTATACTTCAAACTTTCGGATAATTATGCAAAGGAACTTCCGCTCCATTTTCAAGAAAGCATTCGGGTAAATATAAAGCTTGAGTCAATTAGTTTCATCTTTATGGCACTGTTTAATGCTCTATGTATTTATTGGCGCAGAGATTAATAGATGACGAGGTTGAGAAAGTTAAAGGCTTCCCCATGGATACAACCGCGCCTTTCAGAGAACGGCTTAAGATATTGGGACGTGTTGCAAACGTAGATGATCTCCATTTGAGTGCGCCAGAGAAAAAGCTGATGCAGGCTTACAACGAGAAACCGGTTCTTTCGCGTCCGCAGCACGAATTCTACTCGGTGAGACCAAACTCTTTAATTATTCTTCCTGATAAGGAATATGCTTAGTAACTGACGAACCTGGGAATTCTTACTCTTTGTAGGGTGAAAATTACTTTGAGATCGACATCGATATGCATAGATTTGGATATATATCCCGGAAAGGGTTTGAAGCCTTCATAGATAGACTCAAGATCTGTGTTCTTGATGTTGGCCTCACAATTCAGGTAGATTTTGTGACGAGCATTTTTTTTTTTCGGATCAAAAAATCATATGGGATTTTATCGCTTATGTTGAGGATTTGTATGTATGAACAGGGAAACAAACCGGAGGAGCTACCGGAGCAGATTCTGTGTTGCGTCCGGCTAAATGGGATTGATTTCATGAACTATCATCAATTAACTCAAGAACTCCTATGACTAACATCATTTTTTGTCTCCTCCTTTGTTTTCCTTTAAAAAAAGAAACAAAAATCTAAAAGCATCCCTTTAGAACCCAAGAACACATAAAAGGGTGATGATTTTCAAGTGAATATATAGAAAATTTCGAATCTTTAATCCAAAGTATTATTATATCTTCTAATCAAATGTGGGTCTTTATTTTATATTTCTACCTTTGAGGATCGATAACAATGGAAGTCATAGATCACTGAATTAATGTAATTGGCAGAAAGATAACATTTAATTTTCTTCATGTCATTCACCATTAATGATGAATTCTAGTGCGTTCATTTAATTTCTTAATTTTAATGTTAGAAAAATTGAGAGATGCATGTAGTACAAAATAACAAAGATCCACACCTTTTATTAAAAAACAAAAAAATTTAAATCTGTAAAACATTATTATAATATTTATACTATACTTATTATAATTACCATTCCATATTATTATAATATTTATACTATATTTATTATATTCACCATTCAATATTTGTTCTGCTCGTCTTGCAGCGCTAATTTTGCTTAATTTGTTTTTTCTGTATGAACTGTACTAGAACTGCTCTCACCCGTCTGATTCGCTTGTTCCGACCTCAATGATCTGTTATCACCATTTAAAACCTTATTTACAAATCTTAGCATCTATTTATATAGATTTAGTTTTATATAAATATTTTTTTAGTGCGTCGTATATCTCTACACCATAATAACATGCTTTGCATATGGCTTTTAGGGTCATATAAATTATGGTAGTATCTATTGATTAATGTATCCACAATTTAGATCACAATATAAATGGACATGCTATATGATACACATAAAACCCATCCAAAATATCATTATTTAGCAACAAAAACAAAAAAACTACCTAAATAGATCTATTAAGAAAATGAATAACTAATGAGAGATAACTTGAAAAAAAAATAAAAAAAAGAAGAAGACATACTGCATAGAGAAAATGAATTTGGTATCTCTCCAATATAATCTGATGACATCGCCTTTTTTTAGACCTCTTGCATTTCTGATATTGTTCCATCCATTTCCGATATGATAACGATCACTACTGTTTTTACCAAGGTTTACCCAATATGATTTGTCATTGTCCTGAATTTCCACTTGAATACCATTTCGAGGCATCGTAATTTTCATCTTCTTTAGTATGTTCTCGACCTTCGGTTTTGGTAAATGCAACCAACCGAAACTGCTAACATCGCACTCTGTTAACGTTTTTTCTATCATCATATTGAGATCCATTTTACTAAATTTCTAACCGCCTTAGGAATATAACTAATAATGCTTTAAGAAAATGAAATATTTGAGGAGTTTGAAGAGCTCAACACATTTATTTATATATAGTTCTCGGCCAACATAATCCTTGTCTTCTATATGTTTATTTTAACAGGATCTTAAAAACAACACTCTAAATTTAGTAACTTCTATGGATATGTTTTCTAAGTTAGCATATGATATTTTTCTAAATTCACAGCTTTATAGGTTAAATTAATTATCTATTCTTATTATGCTAAATTGTATTTACAACAACTGTGGTTTCATTTTGTTCTTAAAAAATATATTCCCATATATACAAGCTAAATCTATTACAATATCTAAGAAACATAAAATCTATTAATATTATAAAACTTCATTTTCCAAACACTTTAGAATTGCGCATTTGGTACCTTATATTTTTGACATCTATATAGTTTTTACAATAACTCCGATTATTTTCAACATTTATTTTTGAATTTTAAAATCAATATTAATAACAAGAAATCTCTTGTTATTAATACACAACGTGATTTTTATAAGTTTGTTATTAAAATTGTAAAGGCACAATAAAAAAAATTGTGCAATTAATAGATAGAAAGAAAAGTAACAAATGACCATTAATTTTCTTGTCATAATGCACAATTGGTCAAATGATCATAAATGGAAAGAAAAGTAACAAATAATGACCATTAACTGACTTATTAAGAAAATAGTCACATATATATATATATATATATATATATTTTTTTTTTCAAAAATTCATTTGGATTACGTGTAGAAATATTTTGTCTATATAACACATACTTTTATGTTGAAATAAGATTATATTTTCAAATAAGTAAATTATATGGATATATTTTCTAAGTTAGCATATGCCATTTTTTAAACTTTCCACCATTGTTACATCTCTGTAGGTTAAATTAGTTACAATTTATTAAGTTATTTTTTTTAATACAACAACCTTGCTTTTTTATTATTACAATTTTGAAACTTACAAATTCGACGGAACATAAGATTTCTCCAGACACAAAAGCCGGCCGAAGATAACATTTCTCGAGAGTCAAAAACCAGCAGATTACAAATTTTCTCTAGAGACAAAAACCCTATGAAAAGGAAACATACGAAAAACTAAAACCATACAACCGAATAAACCTATAAAACTAAGTCTATCGATGAAAATGATAAACTGTTACAGAAAATAAAATTTGTTAGAATGAAACTCAGTTTTAGATCCTATTACAAGTTTTAGTGCTATTAATATTATTGTCAAATTTAACTATTAGTGTTAAGTTTGGAACAAAAATTTAAAATTATGTTATTTTGGACAATTTCCTTAAATATAAATATAAGTTTTTTTTTGTGCACAAAAATAAATCATAAGTTTTTGTTTTAATACATAAATTATTAATAATATAAAGAGAAATGCATTTATCGTATTGCCCAGAAAAACTAATTGAGCAATTAGAGTCGGAAACAGGTAGAGAAGTCCCCATACCAGCCAAATACAAAGGCCGATCTTCGGCTGTCGTCGCTCTGGCAAGTTGCAACTGTCGTGCTTTTGATTCCGGCGAGATTGCTCCTTACTTGGTCGGTTTTCAGATCGAGCTCTTCGATTTCAGGTTCCATTCCCCCCTAATCTTTTTGCTCCACTTGATTCGACGCCGAACCTATTCAGTTCTCTACCTTGTCCACGATTTCACGCCTGAACCCTAATTTCTTCCCTGCAGACAAGTTCGACGATCGTAGCTTCCGCTCTTCGTTTGATATTTGTGAGGCATATTGGTCTGATCGAAGAGCGTGTGACCTTGTTAGTCTTTTTACATCGAATTCGAAGGTACTCATCCTTTCTTTCTTGAATTTACCATTTCGATTAGTTCTAGGTTTGATTTTACTGCTCTATTGCTCCTTCTTTTCTCAAGTTTATATCTAGATTAGTCGATTAGTCTCGGGTTTGTGATGTTTGCTTTGTTCAATGGTTTTAGAGGTTGATTATTGCTGGATTCAATAGCGAGTAATTGCGTTGTTAATAGGTTTAGAAGCTCGTCATCTCTCAGCTTATATTTGTGTAATGTTCAACTGGGTCCTTTGGGGTCAAGTCTTTGTGAACTCTTTGTAATTTCTGTTTACATCCATTTCCTTCTCCCGACGCTAGAACCAAACTCAGCTTTTTACCAATATGGTTTTGCTTATCGTTCCGCTGTTATCTTTTCCTAATAGATATTTTTCTCCTTTTCTTTTACCAGCTACAAGATAATATAATTTCTTTTGGCTGAGACCTGCGTTGTGAAACTACAGAGGAAGATGTTTGGCTCATCTAATCGTAAGTGATCCTATCTTATGCTTACTTGTTGGTTTCGGTAGCATTCTATTTCGTTATTATTTTTATATTTCTTTTGTAATACTTTAAAAGAAAATTGACCTTCTGAAATATTGTTCTAATAGCTTTTGGACAGTCATCTGGTAGCAGCCCATTTGGGTCCCAGTCTTTGTTTGGTCAGACCAGCAATTCAAGTAGTAATAATCCCTTTGCTCCAGCAACACCGTTTGGCACGTCTGCACCTTTTGCTGCACAGACAGGGAGTTCAATTTTTGGAAACACTTCAACCGGTGTGTTTGGTGCACCTCAAGCCTCCTCTCCATTCGCCTCCACCACAACTTTTGGAGCTTCTTCATCACCAGCATTTGGGAATTCCACTCCGGCCTTTGGAGCATCTCCAGCATCTTCACCTTTTGGTGGTAAGTAACTTATATGTATTTCATTGCATGGTTTGTCAATTACCTCTTTGATTTATTGCTTTTCCTGGATATGAATATATTTTCTGTCTTTGACATCATGCATATATGGATGCTTAAGGCGGTGGTCTTTGCATTCTATATTGGTAGGACTGGGGTTTAAGAATTAGCCTTCGTTAATGGTTTTGACCTTTTCAAGCATTTAATTGCGCTGTTTGTTTCAGTGAACAGTATCCAAGTTTTGTGGTTTGTAAAATGTTTGTCACTACCAGTACCAGATTTAATATTCTTAAACTTCTTTGAACTGTTACTTTTTTTGGATTCTCTTTCTGCTGGTTTTTCTAGATATTGGCTCCTGATTCCGTTGTTGTTTTCCTTTCTTTAGCTCAGGTTCTCGTTAGTCCTTGGGTTTTCAGTTTTCAGTTTTACAATTGCTTTTGGGGACAATTTATTTGTTCCTCTTTCAGGGTCTTCTGGTTTTGGGCAGAAACCATTGGGATTTTCAACGCCTCAGTCGAATCCTTTTGGAAGCACAGCGCAGCAATCACAACCTGCATTTGGAAACAGCACTTTTGGTTCATCCACACCTTTTGGTGCCACTAGCACGCCTGCCTTCGGTGCATCAAGCACGCCTTCCTTCGGCGCTACAAGCACACCCTCGTTTGGTGCATCGAGCACGCCTGCCTTTGGTGCCACAAGCACTCCTGCCTTCGGCGCCTCAAACCAACCTTCCTTTGGCGTCACAAGCACACCTGCATTTGGCACGTCACCGACTCCAGCCTTTGGCAACACTGGCACCACGTTTGGCAACACTGGCACCACGTTTGGCAACACTGGCTTTGGTTCTGGAGGTGCTTTTGGAGCTTCTAGCACCCCTGCTTTTGGTGCATCAGGCACTCCTGCTTTTGGTGCATCAGGCGCTCCTGCCTTTGGGGCATCCAGTAGTCCTGCCTTTGGGGCATCCAGTACTCCTGCCTTTGGTGCATCCAGTACTCCTACTTTTGGTGCATCAAATACCTCATCCTTCAGTTTTGGCTCCTCCCCAGCGTTTGGCCAGTCCACATCAGCGTTTGGCAGCAGCGCATTTGGCTCTACACCATCTCCCTTTGGAGGCCAAGGTTCTACCTTTAGAATGTCCCAGCTACTTGTTGTGTTAGCCATTTGAATAAAGGGTGACGAAATGTGTTTGCACGATTTGTTTTGCAGGTGCGCAGGCAACAACCCCAACATTTGGGGGTTCTGGTTTTGGTCAATCAACTTTCGGTGGTCAACAACAAGGGGGCAGTCGAGCCGTGCCTTATGCACCGACAGTTGAGGCAGACACAGGCAGCGGTACTCAGCCTGCTGGAAAGTTGGAATCTATTTCTGCCATGCCGGCATTCAAAGATAAAAGTCATGAGGAGCTGAGGTGGGAAGATTACCAGCGAGGAGATAAAGGTACACTTGATCAAACAAATCTTGTATTACATCTTCTCAACTCTTCATTGTTGTACTTTGTTTAACAAATATGGACTCTCTACATCTTCAATTTTCAGGTGGATCACATTCTGCTGGCCAGTCTCCTGGAAATGCCGGATTTGGTGTATCAACTGCTCAGCCAAATCCTTTTTCTCCATCACCGGCGTTTGGTCAGACATCAGCAAATCCAACAAATCCTTTTTCGAGCGCAACATCTACCAACCCTTTTGCCCCTCAAACCCCAACAATTGCCAGTTCGGGTTTTGGAGCGGCTACCTCAAATTTTGGTTCCTCGCCCTTTGGTGTAACATCTTCATCCAATCTTTTTGGGTCAACTTCATCAACTACCACATCGGTTTTTGGATCATCCTCCGCTTTTGGAACAACGACCTCGTCACCGTTATTTGGTTCATCAAGCACTCCTGGATTTGGCTCTTCTTCATCAATCTTTGGTTCAGCTCCTGGTCAGGGTGCAACTCCAGCATTTGGCAACACTCAGTCATCTACTCTGTTCAGCTCAAACCCCTCGACCGGGCAGACCGGTTCTGCATTTGGACAGACTGGTTCTGCCTTTGGACAGTTCGGACAGAGTACTGCTCCTGCATTTGGCCAAACTAACATTTTCAATAAACCTTCCACTGGATTTGGCAACATGTTTTCAAGTTCTTCAACATTAACTACGTCTAGCAGCTCTCCTTTTGGACAAACAATGGTGATTTTTTTTTATTTTGCCCAAACACTTAGTTCCTTTTTATCATTTCCTTTGGTGATGCCTGTTCTCTTCACAGTTAGTAGTTCTTTTGCTTCTCTTGATTAACACCCGCACCCACACTTCCCTTCTGATCTAATTTAGGCCTTCTAATCTTGGATTATTT
Organism: Eutrema heterophyllum; assembly: GCA_002933915.1. Taxonomy (NCBI): domain Eukaryota; kingdom Viridiplantae; phylum Streptophyta; class Magnoliopsida; order Brassicales; family Brassicaceae; genus Eutrema; species Eutrema heterophyllum. The sequence goes on from PKMM01037675.1 coordinate 230,590, forward strand.
CTGTAGCCTGCTAGTATGACACCCTTTCAATCAGCTCAGCCAGGTCAAGCATCAAATGGTTTTGGTTTCAACAACTTTGGTCAAACGCAAGCAGGTACCTCGGTTGACCAATTCAATGACGTTATCATCTTATATCTAGTTGCTAACTCTTGTATATTCATGGTCTAAGCTAATCCAACTGGAAATGCTGGTGGACTGGGATTTTTTGGTCAAGGCAACTTCGGGCAAACGTATGGTCTTTCTGACATCAGTGCTTACAGGACTTCTGTTTTCGCTCCTTTTGGATAGTTTATATACCTGCAATGAGTTTCGTTTTTGTGGAAGTTGTGCTACTGGAGCTTCATTTTCATTTTTTTTGACAGGTCTGCTCCGCTGAGCTCTGTTGTTTTGCAACCGGTTGCTGTTACAAATCCGTTTGGAACACTTCCTGCGATGCCTCAAATTTCAATAAATCAAAGTGGAAATTCACCTTCGATTCAATATGGAATCTCCAGCATGCCTGTAAGCCTACTCTTCCTTCTCCAACACCCAGATCGTGCATTTTTCTTTTTGACTCTTTCCAGAATATAAACCAAATAGTCTACGTATAACTGTTTTGATGTTCCCTCTAATAAAACCCTCGTGTTAGACATTCATTCTTCCACTTGTATCTTGAAGTTTGTTATTATTCATAAGAAATGGAACTGGTTGATTATTCCTTGGTTCTTTATCATTTTGGCATCCAACTGGTGACCAATTTTGAGGAAAAGAATGAGGGATTATGTCAATCCCACACAATTCTAAACTGTTCCTCATCAAATTGGGAGGAATTAAAAGGAACAAAAAATTACCTTCTGTGCATTGATAAATAATTTTAAAAACTGTTTTAATGATAAGATTACATTTTGTGTATATTTTTGATAAAAAAATACCATTAATAATATGATTCTAATTTAAATAAATTTTGACAGCTAAATAAATTTAAAAGATCTTTTCAAGTAAAATTAAAATTTTAAAAAAATTTCCAAAGAATAATCAAATGATTACACAATATTAATTTAAGTTAATATCTATAACTAAATGTTGAAATTTCTACATCGAATTCAGAAAATGAAAAATTTTAAAAATTGCAATTAATTTGTTAATTTTAAAGTATAAATTTGATTAATTAATTTTCTAAATTAATTATTGTCATTGTATGCTTCCACTATAATAATTTATTTTGTTCATTCTCTGCCTATTTTCATTCATTCCTCAAAAAAAATTATATTCAGCTCCTCCTTGTTTTTTTTATTATTTTCCTCTTTGTTCCTATTGTTTTTTTACTCCTGTCAGGTTGTTGACAAACCTGCTCCTGTTAGAATATCATCTCTCCTGACTTCCCGACACCTTTTACAAAGGCGGGTCAGGTTGCCAGCAAGAAAGTACCGTCCGGGCGACAATGGTCCAAAGGCATGCTTCTGTCTTGTGAATTTTTGCTCACACTATATTTTACTCATTCTTAACTTTTGGTGCTGAGGTTCGTTCTGCATGTTTAAATCTTAATTTGGTATTTCTAGGTTCCATTTTTCACTGATGACGAGGAGTCCTCAAGTACACCAAAAGCGGATGCTCTTTTCATTCCAAGGGAGAACCCTAGAGCTCTAGTTATACGCCCAATTCAACAGTGGTCTTCAAGGGACAAATCAACAATTCCAAAAGAGCGCCCGACCGCTCCAGTACATGACAATGGTAACCTTCCTTTTCTCTGTTTCTTTGCTTATTGCATAGCTTGGAATCCTCCTTTAAGTTTTCGATAGAGATAAAGCTTTTTGAGACTCTCTGCTTCAATTTGTTCCCATAGAGATGACAGCATTCAGATGTTAGACTAGCACTTTTCAGTTGGAACTTCAGTGTCTACTCTTTTGCACTCTCATCAGAGCACGTTTTCTTGTTCATGCGTTGTTAGTATTCTAAATCTTTATTGCTCTGCGTGTGGGGAGAAGTAAAGTTTCAACAAAAAGGTACTGAGTTCAATGATTCCTGGCTCTTTTTGACAATAATTTCAGGTAAGAGTCCAGACATAGCTACTGATGCAGCAAACCATGACAGTGAGTATATAAAATATGCATATGTAAAAAAAAAGTTCCATTACGTTTTGCTATGTTTGGACCTTCTCTGACTGACTTGAGGGATATTCACAGGAAATGATAACGGAGAACTTGGTTCTGCTGGAGAAAGAACGCATCCATCAGTCGATGCAAATCAGAAATCAAACGGCACAACACGCACAGATCACGCTGGAGAGAAAGACCGCCCCTACAGAACACTAGGCGGACACAGAGCTGGAGAAGCCGCAATTGTTTACGAGCACGGTGCAGATATCGAGGCGCTAATGCCGAAGCTACGCCAATCCGATTACTTCACAGAGCCACGAATCCAGGAACTAGCGGCTAAGGAAAGAGCGGATCCTGGTTATTGCAGGCGGGTTAGAGACTTTGTGGTGGGACGACACGGTTATGGGAGCATAAAGTTCATGGGAGAGACAGATGTTCGTAGGCTAGACTTGGAATCACTGGTTCAGTTCAATAACCGGGAAGTGATTGTATACATGGACGAGAGCAAGAAACCGGCGGTTGGGCAAGGTTTGAATAAACCAGCGGAGGTAACATTGCTGAATATAAAATGTGTGGATAAGAAGACAGGGAAACAGTTTACTGAAGGAGAGAGAGTGGAGAAGTATAAGATGATGCTTAAGAGGAAAGCTGAGGCACAAGGAGCTGAGTTTGTGTCATTTGACCCAGTGAAAGGCGAGTGGAAGTTCCGGGTCGATCATTTTAGTTCATATAAGCTCAGCGATGAAGACGAAGATGAAGGTTAGGGTCCCATCTCAGTGTTACACTGTTGGAATTGCTCTGTTCGAATGTTGGAATGGTGCATTAGGAAATAGTGCCCTACTCCATTTGTTGTGTGTTTCTACACCTTTTTTTTTTCTTACAATTTTTGTTGTTTCCTTAAATATATATATATTTTTTTTTTTGGTTGGGTTTGTGTACTGTTATCTGTTACTATATGTGAAATGATTTTATTTTTGTTCTGTTACATATTCACTTGAATTGCGTCTTAAAAGGTGAAACTTGCCCTAGCTCTGTTACTTGTAATCCAACTAACTGAATATCCCTAACGTAAGAAGCTAATATTTTGTTGTATTCAAGTGGCGATAACAATACCATCAACTTGCATTTGGTTTTAAAATATAAAATAATAGTATAAGATTGCTATAAAAAGATAGTATTAATTCTACGTTACCAACGTTGATTAATTGTTGAATTATTAATTATTTACCATATCAAATATACATTTAGCTTTTAGAGAGAGAAGTTCTCTCTCCCGTCTCTTTCGGGTTTTAACTTACGCCGAGTGCGTTTTTTGTTTCCGGTAAGCTGGCAAGAAGGGAAGCAAAGACTCGATGGGAATCAGAAGCTTTGTAATTATACGAGACTGAAGTATAAAAAAAATTGTTCTTCGTTTATGCTTTTATTGTTGTTTAAATTGTTAAGCGCTATGAGCTAAACAATGTTGATGATCGAGATGAGATCGTCATGATGAGTGGGAGAGATTGTTTCTTTGAAAGAGATTCTTAGATATTTTCTTTCATTGTAAACGTTACTTTCTCTTGCATTCATCGTTTATCATCAATAAAGGAATGTGTTTACAGGAGTTAGGGATTTCAAACATAACTAATTTATGCATTTTAACATGGAACAGTTTCATTTTTTTGAAAATATTGACCAACCCATAACTAAAATAACACATTTTGAAAAAAGAAAATTGTATAACAATAATTGACTTTTATCTCTCTAAAAGATCAAAGACAATACTTTTCTGTCTCTTTAATTTTTTTAACCACATTTTTTCAAACAATGGTTCATTTTCTCTCCAGGATCAAAGAACAATAACGATTTTTTGTCGCTCATTTGACTACACCTCTACGGTCAAGAGTTTTCTTTTAACAATAGTGTATCATTTTATTGGTTTTATGTATCATTTTCACTCAACTTTTTTGGATAAAATGTGAACCACTTTAATCTAGAAAAATTTATGTTTTTGGAAAAATCGGCCTACCTAATAAAAGACTTGTAGATACACTACAACGCCATGTTGCAAATGTAACTATAGGTTTTTTTATTGATGATACAATTGAGGGACCAATAAAACTACTGAATGATAACTAATCTTTTGTTGGGTTTTCTATTTTTAAATTTGTTGCTTGTTTACTTCTTTTGAATGGAGTGAATGAGTTAAAGTAATATTGGTTTTTTTAGAGTCTGGAAAATAATCGAGATGAAATGGATTCTTTTGCAGTTGCAACTTGCAAGCTACACTCTCTTTTCTAGTTGCACTATTGTTGCCCAGTGAAAATCATCCCAATACTTCATTTGATGACTCATAAATGCGAATTATGTCATGCCTACCACCATTGTACTCAATCAGCGTCCATTTCTCATAGATTGATTTCACTTTGCATTTATATAGTTGTCCATTTCTCATAGATTGATTTCACTTTGCATTTATATAGTTGACCAACTTCAGCTTCACAACTTATTAGTTGAACATAAATCAATATAAGCAATAAGTAAGGAAAAAATAGATGTTTTACATGATAATCATTCAAATGCAGTAATTGCTGCTATCATCGCACCTTTTGTGGTGAGCCTCGAGACACCTCAAGGTTTTTATGGCTCCAGAATATTGCTCAATAGCGTAGGTCCAAACATCACATGCGCCTATGCTGTTCTCGATCAGTTCAAACTCAAATCTAATTAAAAAAATATCAATCATTCGGAAATCAGACAACAATTTTTTCAACTACGCTGATGTATTTTTCTTTTAACGATGAAATTTAGTGAAACCTGATATACTTTAAATTATCGGTGACGATAAAATTGTGTGATGGCCAAGAGTTTGGCGATGTAACTTGTGACTATGATTTAGACCATGATCTTGCCTTAGTTCGGCGGTTTTACTTTTTCTTTCAATTAACAATCAAAGAATAAATTAAAAATACCATATCGTGAACTTAGAAAACAAAATTTAGCAAGATCGAGAAATGAAGAAACAAATAATTTTTTTAAGGATATGGTAAAATCAATATCGATCTATTATTATAATCGGTAAAGTCATTTCCCAAATCTTAGCTGATCAATTAAGAAAAACATGCAAAAAAACTAATCTGATCTCAGTCAATAAAATCTCCAGCACTCTCCATACTATCATTGTTTCCTCATATGTTTTCCGATCACTCTCCATACTATCATTGTTTCTTCATAAGTTTTCCTATCACTCTCCATACCCTCGTAATCGGAATAACAAATGAAATCCCATGTATTACTACATTCTCCCATTTTGTTCCACTATAGGAAGTAGACACGATTCCAATTACTTCACCGTTCATGTTCACGATAGGTCCTCCAGAATTGCCATGTGATATGAATAAAGGTTAAAACGTGCAATACATTGATAATTATATTCACATTAAAAAAAAAGAAATCTGACCTTGTTAATTGGACAATCGATTTGAAAAAATCGTCTTCCTTTGTTAGGTAAATCCAACTCGAAATTCATGCGATTTACATGACTAAAAAGAAAACACAAAGATATCAGAAATTAATATCTTATTGTTAGAAAAGAGAATTAAAAAAAAATTCACCTAACAACACCAGTTGTGAGGGTGTTTGCAAATCCCCAAGCGGATTCAATCGCACATACAAGCTCACCCTGACAAATGTGATAAGATAGACCGAGTTTCGCCGACTTAACAGCACCACCAAAGTTAATCTTCACAATGGCTAGATCATCATCCAGAAATCTTTCCCCACTTACACATTTTAGCTTTCTTCCAGTTGACAGAATGACTTCAATATTTGCAAACGGATTGTGTTTTTTTGTTGTCAACAACTTTTAGGGTCTGGAAAATAATCGAGATGAAACGGATAATTTTCTTTTGCAATCCCAACTTGCAAGTTACACTATTTCTCTTTTGTAGCTGCACTAATTTTGCCCAGTGGAAATCATCCCAATACGTCATTTGATTTTCATAAATGCGAACTATGCCATAGCTACCACCATTGTATTCGCAAACATATTATGTTTTTCAAATGAGGTATTTTGGAGGTATCCGTATATAATTTGGATTAGTTTTGCAATCCCTATTGAGACGGTGTTAAAAGTCGCGAAGCAAAAAAGGTGATTAAAATTTTGATCAACATAGATCGATAGACATCAATACATTTGGAAGACATTTAAAACTCTCCTATCATATGCTAACTATTATTTTTGGTTTATGTTAGTTCCAAATTTGGCTAGCTCCATATGCTAATTATACTTTTGGAATAAATTTTGAAAGTGGTTGTCTTCTTTTTGTTTTTTGGTGAAATGTGTCTATCATTTTGTATGGTTCTCTTTTATCTCCGGATGTCAATTCTATTTAACGAGTTTTCTGATAGAAGCTCTACGACAAAAAAAATAAAAATAAAAATCATAAAGAAAGTAACGGTTTGGAGAAAATCAGCACAAAATAAAGAGAAATAAACGTGTATTGAATTTCAGTTAAATTACAAAAAGTTGGATTTAACAAAATTGAAAGCGGATTTGAAAACAAGTGTTTCAGTTTAACTTAAACGGTTTAAGACAAAACAAATCAAATACACCATATTATTATCTCTTTTTTTTTCCCCAGCTTGCAAACCATAAGATCAAACTTTACTATAATCGTCACAAAACAAGGAAAGGACAAAGAAGCTTGATATAGAGAGAGGTGCATGGCTTATACCACTTAGTCATTGTTTACAAAAGAATAAGAAATGTACCTTAATGATTGGTTTCAACCCCTATGAGTTTTTCCTTTCCCTCTTTTCCCTGCAAACAAGTGTTTCGGTTTAAGAGTCGGTATAACTCTGTCAGCTTCTCTACGACGTGCAGCTTTGTCCCTCTTTCTGTGAGATTTATTACCAATCTTAACTGCCCTTATCTTCTGGGAAGAGTCTTTGAAGCCTTCACCAGGAACATTGATCTCGATCTTGACAAAGATCTTGATTTTTTTTTTTTGGATTATTAGGAGGTTCTGGGCCGAAACCCGTAATCCCCCAAGCATGGAACCACAACATGTAATATTAGTTCCGTCCCAAGCGTCACTCGATCCTGTGACCTCTAGACTTTGCCTAAGATACTTTTCCAGTCGAGCTAATGACACTTGTTTTAGATCTTGATTTAGATCTCAGACAAAGCTTCTTCTTCTTCTGTTGCTCATTATCCACATCCATTGCATCTTTACCCCAATCATCATCTTCCCTCTTTCTGCCTCTAGATTTGCTTCTTGCACGGTCCATAGCAGAAAAAGTATCAAGACCAAGGGATGATAACTCTCTACCCAGTCTCTCCATTTTAAACTTCTTATCTTTGTCAAACTTTCTTGGAACAGTTGCTCTATTTTGTGCATAGCTCTTCTTGGGTCTATGCTCTTGAATAAGCAAAGCTTTCTTCTTACGAATATCATATCAGCAAACTGATCTTCTGCTCCTCTGTGTGTTTTTCGCCCTCAATCTCAAAATCATCCTCTTCATCCTCAGCCTGCCTGAGGTCTTCTTCACTTGTCAACTCTTCAAGCCTATTCAAAATGTCTGGATCAACAAAATCAGCAACATTATGACCATCATAAATCTCAGGTATGATGTCATCCTTCAATTCTCCATCAACCAAGATGTAGTTCTTTAGACTAGCAGAATAAAACCCATCTCCACCATTTTCATCTTACAAATCCCTTTCGCTTCTCCTTTTCACCAGCTACCTGAGGTATACAAGGGAGCCTTTCTTTAAAATCACGAAGCTTTCCGCATCGCCACAGGGAACCTGTTCAAGTGCTCATTAATATTTCTCGATTTCATCTTTGCCTCTACCCTTTTATCTAACAGCCTCCGACAAGCAGCATTCTTCACTGACATCACACCTTCTTCCTTCAGAGTACTCATATTCAAAAGCACTGCTTCTTCATTTGTTCCCATTGCTGCCTTCATAGCTTCAGCTTTCATTTCTTCAATCAGTTTCAGATCTTCGTCAGACAGGTTTTCCTTGGACACCAGATCGTTGCAGACTCCATTTGTTGTGTGTTTCTATACCTTTTTTCTTACAATATTTGTTGTTTCCTAATAATATTCTCTTTTTTTTTTTTTTTGGTTGGGTTTGTGTATTGGTATCTCTGTTACTATGTTACATATTCTCTTGAGACTTAAGAGGTGAAACTTACCCTAGCTCATTTACTTGGATTCCAAGTAACTGAATATCCTTAACGTAAGAAGCTAATATTTTGTTGTATTCAAGTGGCGATAACAACAATACCATCAACTTTCGCATTTGATTATAAAATAAAAATAAAAAATATATCTGGCTATAAAAAGAAAGTTTTAATTCTACGTCAACAACGTTGATTAATTGGTGAATTATTAGATTAGTCAATTACTGGTGTAAGATTTAGCAGAGGAAACAGAGGGGCTAGTGACGTCACGCTCTCCGTGGCCACCGAAATTGGCTTTTCCGGTCAACATCTTTATCGCTATCTGAGCTACTTCCGCAAACCACTCTTCCTCCGGCAACGTCCTGTTTCATCATCATCCATTAATCATCAACCAATCATTACATACATGTTTTTTTATGTTGAAACGTATAATACACATACCTATAAGGATCGAGTCCAGTGGCTGAAACTGCTTCGATGGCTCGAGCTATAATGTTCTTGATCACTTGATGAAGGTTTCTCGACAAGTACCTTCCTTGTGAGGCAAAGATCATGACAAACTCCATGTCTAGATAAAACTGTTGAAGGCCAAGTGGACCCAATGGTTTAGCTCCTGTCTCCATCTCTTCCCAGAAACTCTGATCATCAGAGATCCAAAGGATCACTGTCTCCGTCAGTCTCATCAGCAATATCGTCGCGAATCTCTCTCTTCCAACAAACATATCGCTCGCAATCGTGGCTATTCTAGTCAATTTCGCAAACAGTTCCTGGAAGATGCAGAGCATTTTGGTTTATCTCAATTCTCAATTCTATGTTTCAATTTTTCGAGATGATGTTTTTTTACCTGGAAAATTGGGGAAGGAAACCATTCGGGCTCTTCAGTGGTTTCGTCCATGAGTATATAAATCTCAGAGCTGAGACGAACTTCTCCTTCTTCAGTGAAGATTAGTTCGAGAGCATGTTGTCTACAGAAGCTATCTCTTAATCGGTCAACGGATCTTTGAAGTTTTCTCTTCCACTCTCTTTGCTCTGGTCGGTTCTGTCTATCCGAGGAACCTCTTCTTGGAGTGGATTGGTTCGTAGCTTGTGGCAAAATCCTTGAAGCAGAACGCGGGATTAGCTCGTCTGCTAACAGAAGTGCATTGACTAACAAAGCCGTTTGTTGAGACTCAGTTTCAGCTACTTTAACTATTCTGTGAACTGGATTCTCTTCGTTTTCAGCTGAACCGGGCAATGCGTTGATCAAGAGATCGACGTATGAGTTAAACACCTGCAAAACACCGTCTAGTGCAACCCCGTCTAACTGTAATGCTTCGTCGAGCGGTCCAGCATCCTCCAGAAATTCCTAAATCCACAGAAAATCTAAATTAAACTTATAGCAAGAAGGTAGACAAAGATTGTGTGTGTCTGGAGAAAATGTTGATTACCTGAACCATGGAGTTGAATCTTTGAGCGCTTATAGAAAGCTTAAGATGCGGTGCAATGGGAGTAGTCGATGAGGCGCGTGATCCTGTTGGTGTATAAGAGAGTGACCAATCATCTGAAGCAGCTAAAGCGGCGCTACTTTGTTCAATTCTCTTGAGATTTCCAGTCAATGCTTGTTCCACGCCCGGCCTAAAGTGTTTCAACAAAACAGGGGAAAGAGCTAAACCGCGAGACTCCAATGAAGAGCAGTGGGATGCACAGAGTTGGATGCATTCTGCGGTTACCCTTAGGCTTCCTGCAGCAGCAGATGAAGCCAAAGTATGCCTTTTCAGTAACAGAGCGAACGACTCTGCTTGTTTAACCGCCCACGTCACAAGCTCTGATGAATAGGCCGGATCCTCCCCAACCACTGCTTGAGAGTCGCTCGCGGCTTGAGCAATCGTTGAGAAAACAAGCTGAGAGAGAGCCGCAGCGAATGCTACCCCGTAGGAAGTGTTTGAAGCTCTTAGGCTTTGAATGTTGGCTTGTAGCCTCCTCTCATAAGACCTGAGAAGCAATGTGTGGGCTCGAGAACCGTCTCCGAGTTTCTTGAGAGCCAAGACGGCTGATCTAAGCTCGCCAGCTCTTGTAGAAGGTTGGCTTATAGCTTCTGCCAATTGGTCAGCCAACTCCTGTCTCTTTTCTTTGATTTCATTGTTGAGAGAAAGAAGAGTGTTGGGGCTGAGTGTGCGTTTCTCTTGTGCTTCTATTGCCACACGACGCCCTTCTTCTAGTGCAGCCATTGATTCCTCAACTCTCTTCTCAGCTAAGAGAACTTCAAGTCTGTCAAAGAACTCGACAACCCAAATCTCTATTTTGGACAGCTGTTTGTTGTCCATATCGTATAGGTCTTCGTCTCTTAAGTCATCGTCGTCATCAGCGCATAAAGAAGTAATGTGAACGCCATCAGCCAAGCCGTGAACAAGAGCTGCTTGAGCAGAGAGAAGGTTTCTCATGGAAAGAAGCTGTCCTTCAAGAGCTGATATCTCCTTAGATGTCCTGCAAAATCAAGAACCTAATTAGCCAAAACGCGTCTGTAGATATATCTAATAAAATGAGGATACAGACCGTATAAAGGCGGCATAGTTTGCGTAGACGCTCTTACGCATCTCTTCCGCAGAAGCCTTCTTCAATTCAACGAGGTAAGACGTCAAATGTCTCGTCTCCTGTCATCATCAATACATCATTCTCCTCTCACCAAGTGGAATTACAATACCTAATCTGGGCTCAATACGATCTTAATTGTATAACATTACAAAAAAATCACAATCTAGGACGATCTTGATGATGATTACATCCAATCTAATGAGAATCGAAGGATTTTCGAGAGGAAAACCTTTTCGTTCATGTGCTGGCATTTGGAGGTGACATAAGCTTCGGGATCGAAAGTGGAGCCTTTGAAAACCTTAAGACGATCACCTAGCGTCAGATTCGCTTCGAGTTCTGCGGAATTGCCGATGCTCGACGACATTGATCCTCTTGCTCTGGTTTCCATTTTTACAGAAACAAAATTGAGGATGGAATGAGGGAGGAGAATGATGTTTTGTCAAGGAGAGGCGGCAAATTTGGGTTCCCTTTGACTCTGTTGGCGCGTGGGACTCACTCCACACGTCCTTGGCATTAACTTTGTGATTTCAGTAAGACTTTGCTTATTGGACCCTTCTTTTATGCAAATCAGTTGTAATGGATTTACTAATGAGAGACCAATTTTGCATTTTATAGGATCAAGTTTTTGTTCTATTTTTGAACAAGTAAATAATATTACTCATTCAAAACGTACTTTTCGTTCCGGGGTTTTCAATCGCTTTTAGTTTAACCAACGACAAATAATTTTTATTCGTAAAAATTATTAGAAACGAAAATTCGACATGCTATTTTTGATAACAAGTCTATTGCAATTTTGTGTGGCTTTTACATGTCTTGTGGTTTTGAGTTTGTAGCCTGTTGCTAAAACCGTATCTGAATTTGAAGGAGCTTATCATAATTAATGTGATATGGATTGTAAAATGTCCAAAAGTTCACAAGTGCCATAGATAAACTACTATCATCGAGATTCAATAATTAACAATAATTCCCAAGCATATTGTTCTTTCAGAGCAGAGCAAAACATGAAGATGTTTAAGACAAGAGATTAAAAGAAGCAAGCAAAGAGTACATATGAAAGCACATACCAAGTGTTTAGTAAGTTGATTCCTTATGAGCTGGAAAGTGGAGAAAAAAAGCAAACAAGATAATGAACTTAAATAAAATGGCAAAGAGATAGAACCAATAGAGAATCTTGTACCATCATATATCACAAAGTTATAGAAAGAAGAATTGCAAAAGATTCGATCTAGTATTAAGCTTTCTCTTCGAACCACTCTATCCTTTGATGCTCCCCAACTGATTTGACTAACGCGAGAACCTTTAACTCCTCTAAGACAGACTCATCACTTTCCAAAAAACAACCCATGACAAAGGGTACATCACCCATTCTCCTGTTTATTTAAATAAAATTATTATATAAGGCAAATATTTAGCTTAATATTCCAAATTTACTTTACGTAAGAAATACTTATGGTGAAACAAAATTGCTAGCTAGATCAGAATATTTCACTAGCTTGGGTCCTAAATATTGTCTCACTAGATCCACTTACACAAAAGGTAAATATCTTTGCAATCAAGTTTTTGTTTTTTTTTACCGATGCTTCATACTGAAAACGGATCTTACGATCGTTTTCCGTTAATACAAATTCTAAAATGTAAGGAATATCCGTTTTAGCTGAAACTAAAACCATGAAACTGATTCCAAAATTAATGAGAAAATCCTAATTTTCTTGAAAATTTAGTATTTATATAACCAAAACAAGTCGTTAAATCCAAATTATTAAAAAGTTTTTTGTCTGAAACGAAATTTGATTGTGAAGAAAGAAGTTATAGCTAAGATAATCTGTGAAATAGTGTACTAGTGGTGAATATTAATTTGACTAATAAAAGTATGAAAGTGGTGCTTACTTGAGTACCAAGGAAGAAGAATAGAACCGGAGTTATAAAGGAAGAAGCAATCCGACGTCGTGTTGATCCCACCGGGACAATTACAAACGAACGAGCTAGTCTGAGTGTTGTAGCCACAAGCACCGTTACTACGCTCGCAGCCACCACACACGACAGGGTACTCATCGAAGACGTTGAATTTGTACTTGAGTGCGATTCCATAGTTCCAATTCTCCGGGTGAGCTTCTTGGCCCGGACCAAGATTGTAGAAACCGGAGTACGACGAGCACCGGAGTTTCTGTAGATCCATTTCGAACGATGGTCCGAGATCTAGAGGTACGTAGACGCAACACGTTGATACTTGGAGGTTTATTAGACTTATGGCCCTATAAAACCGGAAAGATAAACCGGGTTTAAGTTACAAACAGGTATTAGATGACACTCAAAACCAATACTAAACCGGGTTCATAAAATTCAAATCGGTTTTTCCATACCATTTTCCGAAAGTATATAGTATACTTTTTATGCCGTCAAAAAAATTATTATACTTTTCATACATATTTTAATATTTGTTTTTGAAATATCTAATACTACCTTTATTCTGTCACCATTTACTTTAAAATATTAGTTATTTCAGTTATTCTTTTTTTTTGGCCAATTAGTTAGTCTAACTCTAAATTCTCGAGCAAATAGGGGGTAATTTTGTTATATAAAAAAAAATAATGTACACGGTTACCATAGAAAATACAAAAACAAAAAAATTGCAGAATTTATAAAACATCTAAACTTCCCGTTGGGAGTTATTCATCAGAATTTAATGACAAATTGACAATGTGTGATATCTCCCGGAAAAAAATGAGAAATTGATCCGGTTTTTATCGGTTTAGATAGAACTAGTAGTCCGGTTTAGTTTTTGTCGGTTAAAGGGGAATTTAGGGTTACCTGCAATTGGAGTACAAGAAGGTGCAAATGGAGGAGCTTTGACGGTCACAGAGGGAGACACGTCCGGTACCGTTACTTAACGGCGTGAAAACAGGGGATTCGTCCACAGAACAGTCAAGGAGCGTGAAAACGGTGTCGTCGTGGAAAGAAAAAGGAGCGTCCCAATCTAACCCGAATCCGTGGCTGGGTCGGGTACATGCACACGTGGACATGGATGGGTCGGTGACATAGATGACTTGCTTGGCGTAGTCGACGGAAGTGATGGAGTAACAGCCTGTGTGGGTGGTGAGCGTCAAAGTCTGCTGGTCTGGGTCGCACGTGATGTAACGCGTGAAACGTGGGTCACCGCAACCCGACCCGGTTCCCAGCGGGTATTTGATGGGTATTTGGCCGCATGTTTTTTGACAGGCTTGTGAGGAGACATGAGAAGAAAAGAAGAAGAAAAAGATAAATAAAAAGAAGGAAGAAGAAGAAGAACGCTTCAAACTCATTTGCTAGACGTTTCAGAGGAGGGAGAGAGAAAATGTTAATTTAATTAAGCACATATGAATTGAGTGTGTGAATGTAATCTAATAATATGGATGCATGCTAAGAGGAATATATAGTATTTGCATGTACATTTATATGCAAATAAATATAGGCATAGATGTCTTATATTTATATATAGTTTTTTTTTGTTAATTAAATCGTAGATTCGTTTGGTTGGGTGTCTATATGTATATCTTAGATTAATACCGGGACGGATTGCAACTTTTTTTTTTTATGAACACAACATTCGAATTCGAATACACTGTAAAATAATAACATGCTTGATTATACACAGACATATATATGTTTTTTTGTGTATTAGACTAATTAGAACCAGAGATGGTTTATACACAAATACAATCTAAATTTTGTTTTTCAAAAAAGTTTATAGCAATCAAAAATTTCGCATGTGTTTTAATAATCTTGTTTAAATTGAATATTAGTCTTCACAAGTTTGTCAAACTGACGGTCTAACGGACTCGTTTTGAGAAATAAGTGATAAGGATGATAAAATCTATTTAATTGTTTTTATCTATTTAAAATTTTGAAAGTATATTATTTAGAAAAGATATCCCTTTAAGTGTCCCAAACTCACCAGAAAATAAGGCCTAGAAGACATTACATATGTAATCGCAAAAACATCATTAGTGTCAAGTGCCCACTCTCGCTAAAGCTCCACCCAACCAAGGAAAAGGGCAGGCATAACGGAATATATTCAAGCGAATATAATAAAGAAACCTAAAGGCAAGTTAAAGTTTCACCAAAAAAAAAATCTCAACTTTAGTTTGTATTTAATTCATTGTATGATAATGTATTTGTAGTTATAACTATAGTGAAGATAGAGTGCATCTTGCAAAGGAATTATTTTATTTGGTATTCTTTTCAAGGATTGTTCTAGAAGCCGATCAATTTTGATTTTTTTATTTATTTATTTTTTCTGAATTTTGTTTTTTTATGTATAAAGATCGTTGGTGTAAGCAAAATTTATCACAAAAAGAAAACGGAAAAAGAGAGTCTAACCTCTAACTTAAATTTGATGATAGTTATTAGTTTATTACTCCCTCTAATCCATAATAGTTGATGTTTAAGGATTCTACACACAAATTAAAAAATCACACAAAATCATAATTTTTTAATTTTTTTATAAATTAAAACTTCATTTATTGTCTAATTAAACATAATTCAACAAATGATAAAAAAGATTGCAAAATATAAATGGTCAAAAATAAATATAAAGACTTTAATTTTGTATTGAAAATGTAAAACATCAATTAAAATGAAACAATTTTTTTTTCTTTAAACATCAACTATTATGGATCAGAGAGAGTATTAGACTCTAAATAATCATTTCGAGCCATTTTTGTTTTTTTATTTAAAATACCTAATTATATCATGAAATTTAAACTATTTCGTATAAGTTATAATGTTATATGCTATTGGAAAAATGCGTTCACTACAAATATAGAAAACATGACTAGCCAAAACAATTAAAAGATGTACACGTATAGAACAACTAAAAAAACAACGATATAATTAGAATGTAAAAAAATGTAAAATACACGATAATACGAAATGTTTGTTTTCATAAGTGAATTTACTCGAATGGTAGTTTCACTTGTTTCGTTTAATATTTTGAGTTGGCCAAAAAAAAGAGAGGTGTAAATCGTTAAAACCAAGCTGATATCCACTTATTTATAGTAAGTACAAAAATTCTTAAATGGTACGTTGATAAAAAGCTATCGATACATGACATACAAATGTGAACACGAGAAGTTGAACAATTGCCGGAGTTTTTAATGGTTTCAGTTGCCACGCTCATAAATGGCGTCTCGTCGTCCCTAATAAAGTGATGGACCAACATTTCAACGTTTTCCCAACCATTTATGACACGTGTCAAACTTTAATTGGCGTTGTTCACTATCTTTCACCTCCTTGAAACCTACCCCCACTTCGATTCCAAATAACGCCATACCGATCTAACATATAAAAGCTTATCAAGTCCTTCTCTGTTTTGGATCTTGAGGAGAAAATGGCGAGCGACGAAGTGAAGCTGATCGGTGCATGGGCGAGTCCCTTTGCGATGAGGCCGAGGATTGCTCTCAACCTCAAGTCTGTTCCCTACGAGTTCCTCCAGGAGTTTGGGTCTAAGAGCGAGTTGCTTCTTAAATCAAATCCGGTTCACAAGAAGATTCCGGTTCTGCTTCACGCTGACAAACCGGTCTGTGAGTCCAACATCATCGTTGAGTATATCGATGAGACTTGGAACTCATCTGGACCGTCCATTCTCCCTTCCCATCCTTATGACAGGGCCATCGCTCGGTTTTGGGCTGCTTACATCGACGAAAAGGTTCCCTTCTTTTACCTGCTCTACAAGATTTTTATATTTTTAGGCTTTTTTGTTCACAAGAAAGAAAACTTTATCTACTTAATTAGTGCGGAATTGTTGCAATGCAAATATTTGTGTTTAATAGTTAAAATATGATATTTACAATTAATCAAAATATATCATTTTATCGAGAACACTTACTAATTTAAATTGTTAATGTTAACGCAAATGCAAAAAGGAAACGAAAAATACAAAGTTTTCATTAATTCAAGGAATTGATATTTAAAGAAGATGCTATGTCATAAGCTAATCTTTTATTTCCTATATATGTCCGAAGTGGTTTGACTCTCTAAGAAGTATCACAAAAGCTGAAGGAGAAGAGGAGAAGAAAGCGGTGCTAGCTCAAGTGGAAGAAGGGAACGCGATTCTCGAGAAGGCCTTCATCGATTGCAGCAAAGGAAAACCTTTCTTCAACGGTGACAATATCGGTTACCTCGACATTGCCTTCGGGTGCTTCTTGGGTTGGTTGAGAGTCACCGAGTTGGCAGCTGGTCATAAACTTCTTGATGAGGTCAAGACTCCTTCTCTGTCCAAATGGGCTGAGCGGTTCTGTAATGATCCCGCTGTGAAACCTGTCATGCCCGAGACTGCAAAGCTAGCTGAATTCGCTCAGAAGATCTTTGCCAAGCCACGGGCCTAGTTGATGGTGTGAATCTGTGGGCTGAGAGATCTTGCAAGAATAAATTAGGAGTGCTACTTATTTATAGATGTTTTTATTTTTGGTGTGTGTTAGGGGTTATTTTGAACGTTAAGTTTGTATCAGGCTTGGTGAATAAAGTATTTTGTTTATGTGGATTGAGAAGAGAACGACATCCCACGTTGGAAGAATAAGTGGCTAACTATCACTAGCTTATAAGTTGAACAGCTAGCTTTTGAAGAAGAGTTCTTTTTATTGGGCTGGTGTTTGGTAGACCCAAACTAATACACCAATTTTCTTTGCATTGGTCTTTTATTTGGTAGATCCAAACCTGAAGTACACCAATTTTCTCTATTGCATTCATACTCGTCATTTCCTAGAAGAGTCAATACACAAACACGTGAAAAGGTCCCAATAGGATTTAATGGTTTCACTGTTGCAACGCGTTGCAGACACACGTCAATTTTTTCCACTCGTTTGTATATGTTCATTATCCATCACCAGCACCTAAACCCTCTTAGCTTTTTCATAACCTTCTCTCTCACGCACATCGAGTTCTTCTTCTCGGTTCTTAATCTCCGGGATAAAATGGCGACCGGCGACGTGAAGCTGATCGGCTCATGGGCGAGTGTCTTCGTCATGAGGGCGAGGATCGCTCTCAACCTCAAATATATTAGCTACGAATTCCTTCAGGAGACGTTCGGTTCTAAGAGCGGATTGCTCCTCATATCTAACCCGGTTTACAAGAAGATGCCGGTTCTGATTCACGCTGATAAACCGGTGTGCGAGTCCAACATCATCGTCCAGTACATCGACGAGGCTTGGAGCTCATCTGAACCGTCCATTCTCCCGTCCCATTCTTACGACCGGGCCATCGCTCGGTTCTGGGCTGTCTACATTGACGATAAGGTTAGTTTCAGCTCTTCAATTGCTCTTGTTGGTTTTATATTATAATCCTAAGGTTAGTTCAGTTAGAAATTCGATATGCATCATGTTAACGATGTGTTGGGAGTGAATTTAATTTGATTATTTAGCATGTCTCTGAGATTTAGCGGGTTTTTTCTTCTTATGTTGGTTTAATCCGGTTTAGAATCTGTAACTAACACGATTTAACCGATGTAAACCGGACAGCTTCAACTAACTATGTTCTGACTTAATTCGATATGAATGGAAGTGGTTTATCGCTCTGAGAAGTATCCTAACAACTCAAGGAGAAGAAGATAAGAAAGCAGCCATAGCTCAAGTCGAAGAAGGGACTGACCTTTTGGAGAAGGCCTTCATCGATTGCAGCAGTGGAAAACCGTTCTTCAACTGTGACCATATCGGTTACCTCGACATTGCCCTCGGGAGCTTCTTGGGTTGGTGGAGAGTCGTCGAGTTAGACGCCAATCATAAACTTCTTGACGAGACCAAGACTCCTTCTCTATTCAAATGGGCAGAGCGGTTCTGTATTGATCCCGCTGTGGAGCCTCTCATGCCCGAGACCGCAAAGCTCGCTGAATTTGCGAAGAAACTCTTCCCCAAGAAGCTGGCTTAGAGCCAAGGATATGGATCCTCTTAAGTATTTTTGTTGGAGATGGAAATTGCAAGATTAGCTGCAGAAATATCTATTGGTTAGTTTGAAGTTTGGAACTGGTTTACTGTTATTGTTCCATTCCAATGTATCCAAACCTAAGATTAAGCAAAGATTATATTCGTCGTTCTTCAATTCAGCAAATTCTTGTCTGACCTAGAATCAGCACATAGAGTGTTACACTACATTAGACATTATTCATCACACGGTCTCTTTTATTTCTCTGAATTCTGATACACAAATCAAAACTTTGTTGATTTAATTCTTTTTTTCTTCTTCGTGGTTTGTTCTGGTTTAATTAGAAATAAAGAAAGAAATATTTGTTTCTGGTTTAACTATATACGAAACCATTCCCAAATCAAAACAGTCTGATTCTGTTGAGCTGTTTTATTAGTAGTCTCAATATCTAATTTCCTTGTTATAAAAAAAATATAATTTCCTTTTAAGCTCTTAAGTGGATATTTTATCTAATAAAAAAGGGAAAGGAAGTGATCGACTTTTTACCATTTTGATGATAATCACCATAAGATGAATGAAGTTAAAGATAAGTCAGAATGTAAATGCCACGTGGCTCCATTTAAAATATTTATCATTCTCCTTTGTCATGTTCTTCTACTTTACACGCACTCCACTCTTCGTGTTTTTTATTTTTCTCACGCCTTCTCTTCCGATTTCAGATTTTACTGGAAAAAAATATCTCGAATCCGATTCCTTTTCCTCCCCTTCAATCTCTGTGAAATCCAATTTTTTTCCATACGATTTCGATTTGGTTACTCGATTTCATCACATTCCTCTGGTATTCTTTCGATTGGCGCATCGTTTATTTTGGGTTTGACTTTTTGGTGAAAGATTCGGATCAATGGGAGTCCATTACTACAATTTGCTGAAGGTGAGTCGAAACGCTAACGAAGATGATCTCAAGAAGTCTTACCGGAGAATGGCGATGAAATGGCACCCTGACAAAAACCCTACGAGCAAGAAAGAAGCAGAAGCCAAGTTCAAGCAGATCTCCGAAGCATATGACGTCCTCAGCGATCCTCAGAGACGCCAGATCTATGATCAGTACGGAGAAGAAGGGCTTAAGTCCGCCGATTTACCTACTGCGGCGGAGACGGCGGCGCAGCAGCGAAGTTACTCGGCCAGTAACTCCGAGTTTCGGTATTATCCGCGTGATGCCGAAGATATCTTTGCAGAGTTTTTCGGCGCATCCGGAGATACATTTGGCGGAGGGAGCAGCGGAAGGACACCTGGAGATGGTGGCGGCGGCGGGAGGAGGTTTAAAAGTGCTGAAGCAGGAAGCCAGGCGAACAAAAAAACGCCGCCGGCGACTAGGAAGATGCCGTCGGCGAATAGGAAGGCGCCGGATATCGAGAGCAAATTGGCTTGCACACTGGAGGAGCTGTACAAAGGTGGGAAGAAGAAGATGCGAATTTCTCGCGTTGTTCCCGATGATTTTGGGTCAGTTCTCTCTTAAACTTTTTTCTCCAATGCCATTGATCAGTTTCCTTTGATGCCTTAAAAATCATTTCTTTGAGTTGGATATTCTGGGAAGCTGAATGAAACACTCATCACGTTAGTCATTGATTTCTGTGAAATGATTGATTGGGTTTTGCTATTTTCTGTGTGACAATGTTACCTTTCTCGTGTGATCCAATTTATGATGTTTTCTTTCATTTTTTTTGATGATCTTCATAATAAGATTCCGTTGCTACTAGGAACTGATTCTTTCTGTGATGGATGATATTACGGTGGAACACTTAAGCTTCAATTTTTATTCCTCTGATGATATCTTTATCACAGAAAGCCAAAGACAGTCCAAGAGATATTGAAGATAGACTTAAAACCAGGTTGGAAGAAAGGTACAAAGATAACATTCCCAGAGAAAGGCAACCAAGAACCAGGTATCACTCCTGCAGATCTCACATTCGTGGTAGACGAGAAACCGCATCCGGTATACACAAGAGACGGTAACGATCTGATTGTCGAGAAGAAAGTCTCTCTTATAGATGCTTTAACCGGTCTCACCATTAGCCTAACAACTCTGGACGGGAGGAACCTAAAAATCCCGGTTCTAGATATTGTAAACCCGGGCCAGGAGATTGTGATCCCAAATGAAGGAATGCCCACTAAAGACCCTTTGAAAAGGGGAGACCTCAGGGTCAGCTTTAAGATCTTGTTCCCATCAAGGCTAACGTCAGAACAGAAGAATGATCTCAAGAGAGTTCTTGGTGGAACCTGATGAGCTGACATTTAGTTTTCGAGTAAGCTCATGATCATGTTTAACAACGGATTCTACAGGAAGCTGCTAGTCAATTCAGTGTACATACATTTGGTGTTTTTTTTTCTTTTCTTTTTTTAACTTGTTGTGTTATGAGAAAAATCCTAATCGAATAAGGCTGTGGATATCCGAGATCTAATCATGGCTGCCTCTGACAGAACAGATTGTTTTTGAAGTAGAACTTGGCCTATTTGACTGCGTGTTTTAATGGTGAAAGAGGAACCGAGAGAAAGTAATTGGTCTGAAAGCATAGATCATCAAAGCTGGAAGCTTTCTTGGTGAGGTTTGGTTTGGTAGGTAGGGATGCTCCGATCTTGAAATTGATATGCACACTTCTGATTTCATAAGGCTCTGTGGATAGCATTGAAGTATGTCATGTGTTTTAAGTCTTTTATTTAGGAACTGCGTAGCCTTGTAAGGAGTGGCATTAAGATTCCTGTTTTGTTCTTAAAATCAGCGAGTGGAATGTCTTGTTTGCTTTATCCTATTGTTCAGCCCATGAGAATATTGCGAACGGAGAAGCAAGAGATTCAACAGATGTGAATTAGATCGAAATTTACTGACACAACATTAATGCCCGCACATACTGTGAGCCAATCACCTAGTTTTACTGTTAAAGTATCATCACGTTCAAAAAACTAGTTATCAAAAGTAACATTTGTTCACGTATAGGCTCTGACTCGTCGTGATCGGGAAAGAGAGGAAACGGAAGAAGGGGGAACGATCAATTTCCCTGTTGAAACTATGTATAGCACCAGTTCCACACAAAGTTAGGGTCTCGTACTTCGTACTAGATCGAGAGAGATGAGATGCAGAGAGAGAGGAGGAGGAAGAAGAACTTGGTAACTGGGTTAAAATCGGTTAAAGTGGGTAATTGGGTTTTAATCAGTTTAGTTCCGGTTTAATTTTATGTTTAGGTGGGTAAAGCTGGATTGGTAAACAATAAAATTAAATAAATTGTAGTTTGTGTGTAATTTGGTTTCAAACTTTCAATCGGTGGGAAAATAGGTTTTTAACTTTCATTTCGTGGGGATTTAGTACAAGGCCCTAACTTTGTGTAGAACATGTGCTATATCATAGTTCTGAGAGGGAAATAGATAGTTTCCCCGGGAAGAAGGTAGTATTTTTTTTTATTTTAATCAAAGTCCCACGAATGAATTGGAGAGGGAAGATATTAAAGGTTATCCAATTAGGCCCATAAATATCTGTAGGATTTAGAGTAATTGCACTCAATGGAAAAAATGGGAGAACAATTAAGTAAATAACAATGAGTAACAAAAATTAGGTAAATAGCAAAAAAAAAAAATCATTTTATGTTTTATTTAACTATTATGGGAAGAGTGATTTTTTTTTTTTGCGTAATATGTTATGGGAAGAGTGATTTTTTTTTTTTTGCGTAATATGTTATTTCTTGTGAACGTATAATTTATCAAATATTTATACTATTAAAACATGAGAACATTTTGTAAACAAACAAGGAAAACTTTCATTTTAGTCTATTCCTATCCGGTATAACTACTATTCCATTCATTTTATTCATGTTGTCAAACAGAAATCTTTTTTAAATTAAAAAATTAATTATATTTGTCAAATTTTACCAAATCTTTAATTATTTACTATTTTCAAAATTATAGCAAAATCTTACCAAATCTTTAATTATTTACTATTTACGAAAACATAGATATAATATATTTACAAAAATATTCCTTAGTTTGGATTTTTTTTGGATTTAAAAATAATTCCGAAAATTCAAATTTTAATTTAGATTAGTTTGGATTTAATTCAATATAGGTTATATTAATTATCAAAAATCAGTTGTTATTATATCTATACAAAAATGTTAAACTGGTTATTAATTTAGATTTAATTTAAATATTCAAATTTAAATAATATTCTCATAATGACGGAGATGATAAACGATAAGTTATTGTATATTTTTATCATAATCAATCAGCCTAAAATTTTAAATATTTGAAATTAGTAAATATTTATAGTGTACGGTAATATGAACGGGCGGGTTAGAATTATGTTTTTATAATCGCGGTTCTTTTCAGATTAATATGAACGGGCGGGTTAGAATTATGTTTTTATAATCACGGTCATATTTAATACTAGAAAAAAATAAATATACAAAAACAAATTATATCTAAACACAAAATAAATCTTTGTCACTTATTAGAAAAATTATATCTTTTTTTTACGTCAAGAAAGATTATATCTAAATACAAAAAAAACAAAACAAATTATATTAAAAAAGTTGGTTATTTTTTTTGTGGATAACTACTATTCCAGTTGCCGAAAAAGTCAATTTAGTACATATTAATAAAAATATATATTTTAATTTATATTTAAAAATAATTCCGAAAATTCAAATTTTAATTTACCTATTTTCTTTATTTAGAGTATATAAAATAAAACATTAAACATATTTTTGTTAAATCTCAAACAAACTTTGCATATCTTACC